>CANJKZ010000337.1:550000-963026 GCA_947471745.1 Closterium sp. Naga37s-1 | reverse complement strand
AAGAGGATGGGCGGGCAGTGCAGCACGAGGTCTTCTAAGAGGGCCAGAGCTGAGGAGGCGGACCTGGTGTGGGCGAACTCTGTCCCCGCTACTAGCAGCTCCACTACTCTGTCCATATTCTGGGACTCACTCCATCTTCGTTTGAGGCGCCTCATAATTCGTCTCTATACCCGCAATTTGTAGGCGCCTCAAAACTAACACTGCCCACCCACAACAGGCATGGCAACACAAAAACACACAGGGCACGCACCTTCACAACAGCCTGAACACCCTTGCGGCTCACTCCATCCTCCTCTCCTCCTCCCCACGCCACCGCGTCTCCTCCACCCATCACACACCCCCTCACAGCCTCCAAGGCCGCCACCCGCCTCGACCAGTCACAACCCTTCCGCAACCCTCCTCTACCTTCAACCTCATCTCCTCCCCCACATCCCTCTGCTGATGCTGCTGCTTATTTCTCTGTGTCCGATCCCTCCCTCCTACCCTGCTGCTCCTACGGTTCCTCCTCTCCCCACCATCCCTCCCATTCCACGTGTCCCTCCAGTTGCCTGCCCCTCCTGTTGCCCCCATTCCGCTAGCCCATAGCTACTGGCTATGCTCCGCCTAGCAGGTCTGGAGCCCGCAGCCGCAGCAGCAGCGCAGGAGCTAGGGAGGGCGCGCAGACGAGGAGGAGGGTAGGGATGGGCGTGCACGAATAGGGGGGGTGGGGAGTGGTTTCTGTGTCGTGGCGGCATGGAAGCTCGTGGTGCGTGCAGCGGCTGACGGTGCTGCTGTTGCTGGTGATGGTGCTGCTGCTGCTGCTGTTGCTGCTCATGTGCTGTTTGCACGGCTCCAGGCAACGAGCCTCTTCTCCTGCCAGCGCCTGCTCCCACTGCCCCCACTGCTGCTGCTGTTCTCCCGCTGCTGCTGCATTAGCGCCAGGCCTAATAAGCCCACTTGCTGCTCTCGTCCTCTCCTCGCCCATCCCCCCACCACTCTCCTCACTCACTCGCACTAACCCCCCAACAGACCTCCTAGCATGCACCGCCCTCCTCTCCCCACCACCTCCCCCAATCCCAACCCCCCCAATCACACCTCCCCCAACCCCACCTCCACTCACGTCCGTTCGCACCCCAATTCCCCCCTTCCCCTCTGCCTCCCGTTCCCCCAGCGCCCCTCGCCCCACCCTGTTCGCAGCTGTCCCTAGAGGTCGTGACGGCACCAGACCTTCAAGATTGGTTGACGCAGCAATGCTGTGCCTCTGCCTCCTCGGCCCAACCCCCAACCACCTCCTCCTCCCGCTGCTGCTGCTCCTCCACCCCATCCCCTCTGTAAGTTCTCCTTCATAGGAACGTCGTCCATAGAAAACACGCGCCACACCAGCAGCACCACCAGTACCAGCACCACGAGCACCACCAGCACCAGCACCAGCGGCAGCACCAGCAGCAGCAGCAGCAGCAGCACTGCGGCTAGCAGAGTCAAAGTTCAAAACACGGACTATCTTGGGGGATAGGTTCGCCTCAGGCCCAGGTGAACCTTCCCCAGATGACACCCCGTCTCTTGCAGAATCAACACCATAATCATCACTCTCAGCAGCTGCATAACCGGCTGCAGTGTCAGTCTCACTCGTTGATATCACTCTCTGTGGACCAATCCGTTCTCCCCTCCCAGCTACCCCAGCAGCCCTGGATCCACAACACCTGCTGCCCCTGTTGCTACAGCTGCTACAGCTGCTTCTGCTCCTCCTAGCCCTGCTACAACCCCTTCTCGCTCTCCTCCTCGTCCTCCCCCTCCTCCTGCTCCTGCCACTACCCTCACTGCTGCTGCAGCAGCAGCTGTGCCCTGTGCACCCAGCCTCACACCCCTCACCAGCCCCCATCCCACCTCCTCCTCCCCCTCCTCCCCTTCCGTCCCCTCCTCCCCCACCGCCGCTTGCAGCAGCAGCACTACCAGAGGCTATATCCCCCCTGACAGGCTGACCGGCTACAGAGTTCAAGCTAAGACTCGCCAGTCCCCCTCTCGCACTCTCCACTACAGCAGTCGTACGAGCCGTACCAGCTGTAGCAGTAGCGGCAGTAGTACAGCAGTGGCAGTACTGGTTGTAGCAGCAGTAGCAGCTGTAGCAGCGGCTGTAGCAGCGGCTGTAGCAGAGGCAGCTTGTCGCCTAGCAGCCATGAGGTTCCCGAGGGCAGCAGAGGAGCGAGGCAGGATGGGCTGGGGGCTGCGCGCACGCGAGGGCGAGGGGCGGGGAGGTGGGTCTTCTTGGAGTGTGCTGACAGCGCTGCTGACTTGTCCTCCTGAGCCAACACCTGGAGGAGAAGGAGGATCAGAGAAGGATTGTGAGAGGAGGGAGAGTGGAGCGAGGCAGGATGGGCAGGGGGCTGAGGGCACACAAGAGCGAGGGGCGAGGAGGCGGGTCCCTCTTCGAATGTGCTGACAGTGCTGCTGACTTGTCCTCCTGAGCCAACACCTGGGGAGGAGGAAGGAGGAAGACAATAGACACAAGAGGGGAGAATAGCAAGTGAGCAAGGCGAGAGGGCGGGAGAGCGAAGGGCGGAAAGCAGGGTCCATTCTTGAGTATGCTGACAGCGCTGCTGGCTTCTGACTCCCAAACTGGCCCCTTGGCAGGAGCGAAGGGCAAGATGAGAGGTAAGGAACAGATACCATCGCAAGTGGGTTCAGAGTTGCTGAGAGAAAGCATTGAGATGGCGAAAAAAGCAGGAGAGTAAGGTGACACGCTCAGAGGAGAACGCGTCATCTCTTCACCTGTCAACAACCTCTCACCTTGTCCCGTTCTTACCTCCCCACCTCCCCACCTCCTCACCTTCTGCACCGTGAAGGGAGTGCAGCTGGGCAACGAGGGTAAGGAGGGTAAAGTGATACAAGCAAAACTTCTTTCTTCCTCACCCTTCTTTTAACCTCCTTCCCTCCCCCAACTCCACCACCTCGCCACCTCCCCACCTCCCCACCTCGCCACCCTCCCCACCTCCCCACCTCCCCACCTTGCCACCCTCGCCACCTCCCCACCTCCCCACCCTCCCCACCCTCCCCACCTCGCCACCTCGCCACCGCGCCACCTCCCCACCTCCCCACCTCGCCACCTCGCCACCTCCCCATCTCCCCACCTCCTCACCTTCTGAACCGGACGTCAAACGAGGAGTGCAGCCGGGCGGATCCTGGCCAGAGGTTACATTGCCAGGGAATATTCGCCTTCTTTCCCCTCTCATCCCTCCCTCGCCTTCTCCCATTCTTCCCACCCTCCTTCCCTCGCCACCTAGCCTCCTCCCCACCTTCTTCCTTCCCCACCTCCTCACCTTCTGCACCGTGACGTAAACGAGGAGTGCAGCCGGGTGGCTCTCTCCGGCCATAAGTGGGAAAACTCCCGGAAGCTGCGCCTGGCTGTGGCTCGCACCTGGTAGGCGGGAGAGGAGACAATGTCGGGAGGGAGAGGGGGAGGACATGTGAACGGAGGGAGAGGGAGATAGCATGTGAGCGTGGAGCGAGGGAGATAGGGCATGTCATGTGGGCCGAGAGAGAGAGTTTGTGAATGTGGGGCGAGGGAGACATCAAATTGGGCATGCCCCATCTTTGCACCTCCCACAGCTTTGCCTCCTTCATCTGCTGCACCTCCCACTCTGCCTCGCCTCCCTGCACCTCTCTCATCCCCTCTCACGCCTCTCATGTTATTCTTTCGCCTCTCACTCACCCCCCCTTGCTCCATCCCCTCTCCTCTCTCCCAGTCACCTCCCGCGTGCCATCCTGCACGCCGCTGCGAATGCTGCTCTCAATCGCATCCACCAGCATCGCCAGCTCGCTTCCCATCCTCTCACTCACTTCCCTCGTGCCATCATCTTGTTTCTCCCTCTGCTCACCTCCCGCGTGCCATCCTGCACGCCGCTGAGAATGCTGCTCTCAATCGCATCCACCAGCGCCACCAGCTCGTCCTATCTCCCCCCTTCTCGTGCCCTTCTCTAAAGGTCACACATCGTTTTTCACATCCTCCTCCCACCCGCTCCCTCACCTCTCTCGTGCCATCCTGCACGCCACTACGAATGCTGCTCTCAATCGCATCAACCAGCATGACCAGCTCGCCCTGTTGGGCCCCACACCTCCCAGCGCCAGTAGAACATACTCCGCACACCTGAGGAGGAGGGGGGGGGGGGGAGGAAGGGGGGGGGGGGGGTTGGGTGGGGGTGAATAGGAGAATGTTCAAACCAGCTCGCCCTGTGGGCCCCACACCTCCAGCGCCAGCAGCACATACTCCCGCACACTTGGGGGGGTGGGGGGGGGGAGAGGAAGGGGGAAGAAATGGGGAAGAAATGGGGAAGAGGCGGCGAAATGGGAGGTGTGAGTGGAATAGGGAACGATCAGACGAGCTCGCCCTGTGGGCCCCACACCTCCAGCGCCAGCAGCACATACTCTGCACACCTGGTGTGGTTGAGGGGGTTTGGTCGGGGGGTGAAGAAACAAGCATGTTGAGCTCTAAAAACACGTAAAAGAGGACTTTTATTTTGGTGAGAAGATCATCATATCCCTCCCATCGCCCTATTGCCCTCCCTTTCCCCATCTCCATAACCCTACACCATTCTGGATCTGCTCATCCCGTTTCGAGGCAAGAAATAAGTCAAACCTACACCAGTCTGCTTCTCACTACTGTGCACTTTGTATCCTGGGCCATCTCTAACACCTTTCACCGGCGCACACACGTCACCCTCTACCCTCCATACCGTATTGAACCCACCTGCTCCTCAGGACTGTGCTTTTTGACGCCCGGGGCCGTCTCAAACACCTTGCTCAGTGTGCGGGTGGCCTGCAACGGACCACCACCTGGTAGGCCGATTGGAGGGAAACAGGCAAGGTAAAAGCAAAACACAGAAGCAAACGGTATAAAAACGCAACAGAACAGAACAAAGTAGAGGACGCGTTCAGGACATTGCCCAGCGGACAGGGAGCATTACAGGGATACAATAAGGGAGAGGGACACGGAAGGGGAAGGGGATGGGGACGGGGGATGCAGACGGGGATGGGGATTGGGAAAGGGGAAGGGGATGGGGACGGGGACGGGGACGGAGATGGGGACAGGGGACAGGGACGGGGACGGGGATGGTAACATTAGAGACGACAGGGATAGAGAGAAATAGCCACAGAAATGGTGAGAGCACAAGTGGAACGGGGTGACTTTTGAGTCGACTCAAAAGTCAATAGCCCAGAAATGGTGAGAACACAAGTGGAACGGGGTGACTTTTGAGTCGACTCCAAAGTCAATAGCACCAGAAATGGTGAGAACACAAGTGGAACGGGGTGACTTTTGAGTCGACTCAAAAGTCAATAGCACCAGAAATGGTGAGAACACAAGTGGAACGGGGTGACTTTTGAGTCGACTCAAAAGTCAATAGCACCAGAAATGGTGAGAACAAAAGTGGAACGGGGTGACTTTTTGAGTCGACTCAAAAGTCAATAGCACCAGAAATGGTGAGAACACAAGTGGAACGGGGCGTGACTTTTGAGTCGACTCAAAAGTCAATAGCACCAGAAATGGTGAGAACACAAGTGAACGGGGTGACTTTTGAGTCGACTCAAAGTCAATAGCACCAGAAATGGTGAGAACACAAGTGGAACGGGGTGACTTTTGAGTCGACTCAAAAGTCAATAGCACCAGAAATGGTGAGAACACAAGTGGAACGGGGTGACTTTTGAGTCGACTCAAAAGTCAATAGCACCAGAAATGGTGAGAACACAAGTGGAACGGCGAGCTCACAGTTCGAATGGTGGAGTCTGCTGAGTCGGCCATAATAGCCGCGGACGACCCCAGCAGCTTCATCAGCTCCTGGTGGGTGCAGAGGGGATGAGAGGCAGAGAATATGAGAGAAAGCAGGTTAGGGTTTGAACTTGACTCAAATTAGGAGCGGACGACCCGAGCAGCTTCATCAGCTCCTGGTGGGCAGAGGGGATGAGAGGCAGAGAATATGAGAGAAAGCAGGTTAGAGTTTAAACTTGACTCAAATTAGGAGCGGACGACCCGAGCAGCTTCATCAGCTCCAGATGGGCAGAAAGGGGTGAGAGGCAGGGAACATGAGGAGCAGGTTAGGGTTGGCAGAAGGCAGACCGCATGGAAAGGAGCAGCCTAGGGCTGGCAACTCAGAAGGTCTGAAAAACCAGCGCGGACAATTCCAGCAGCTTCATCAGTTTCCTGGTGGGCGGAAACGGTGAGGCAGGAAACATGAGGAGGAGAAGATTAGGGTTCGGTCTTCAGAAGTCTCAAAACCAGCAGCGGACGATCGACCCCAGCCACGTCAGCATGTCCTGATGGGTGGTTATGAGGGGCGGGAGACAGGAGACACGGAGAGCATGCAAGGGTTTGGCCGTGATACATAACCGGTGACTGTTAGTACTGACGGCAGGCTCGTAAGTAGGTCTGACGGGTGGCTAGGAGGGGCAGGAGACAGGTGACACGGAGAGCATATGAGGGATTGGCTGTGATACAGGACCTGTGACTGCCAGTACTGACCGCGGGCGCAAGGTCTGGCCGTGGTGACCCTGGTACATGATGTGTGACTGGTGCGACACAACGAACGACCTGATCGGACACCTGGTTATATATTGTAGCGGCACACTTGCTCGGATCCGTTGACTTGTAGAAGGTGAATGCGAAAGTAGTGGATCAGATGAAGCAAAAAGGAGATCAGAGGAGAAAAATGCCTTGGGAGCGCTCCGGACGGGTACTAAGCAATCGTTGAGGAGTTACTGCAGCGCAGTTGCTACTCTGGCATGTGTTAGCTGGGAGAATGCGTGATGAGAGGGAGAATCGCTGACCTGAAGCACGATATCCGCGCATGCTTCGAGCTCCCCGGACAGGCACTCAGCGATTGCTGAGCATTTGCCTGCAGCGTGGTTGCTACTCTGACTCGTGTTAGCTGGGTGGGGAAATGCGTGATGAGAGGGAAGATCGCTGACCTGAAGCACGATATCCGCGCATGCTTCGAACTCCCCAGACAGGCACTCTGCGATTGCTGACACGAGGTTGCACGCCTGCTTGATGATTTTCGACCGGCCATCCTGGAGTTGGACGGCGAGGTGCGGCATGACCAGCTGCCGGAGCAGAGCCGATATTCCCGTTACTCCCGATCGTGCGGCTGAGATCAGATAATCAGGCATCGGGAATCAAAACCAAAGGAAGGCAGAGTGTTTTTCCGGTTGTACAGACAACGCACAGACTACCAAATGGGTGGAGAAGTCTTAGCCAGTATTCTGAGCAGGAAAAAAATACAACAGAAGGTCTGGAAGCTACACGAAAATCACAATGGTTGTCACTGTGGCGTTTGCTTGGGGATTGTGGAGGTAGGAACATATGAAAACCAAAGTTCACAATGAGACCAGTAGAGCGTTGAATCCAACTCCAAGCCCTTAGAGGGACACCTCGATGACGATAATTTCTAGACCATGCTATGCGTGGAGCACCAAATCTCCACACTTGACGCTACTTTAAGCTATGCGTGAAACACCAAATCTCCACACTTGAAGCTACTTTAAGCTATGCGTGAAACACCAAATCTCCACACTTGACGCTACCTTTACCTATGCGTGGAGCACGTACCGCCTCGGAAGAGGCCCCTCGAGGCGCTTCAGGGCGGCCATGCGAGCATCCCAGTCCGTCTGAGGGTCCAACTTCGGGAGAAAAGAGCCTCTACCTCTCGCACTAGCTCCCTCGCGTTAGCGACATGGATTGCGGCTAGCGGCCATGGCTGTTTTGTGAGTGAAAACCAATTGAAGCTAGAGCCTGTTCCTAAAACGCTGAGAGCGTCGAATATCGAGCGTCCTGATTGGTCCAGAAGGAAAACTCTTGTTTCTAGTGTACAATACTAGTGCTTTAGAAAGAGGCGAACCGAACACGTGTGTGATCCATGCTTGTTGATAAGTCACCGCGCTGAGTGAAACCGGAGTCAGCATAGCTCGTTCGGGATGCAACTACCGCGCATAAGAAAAATGACCTTTCAGGGAAAAGTACTCCGAACACACCGTCCGTACAAATGACCGTCCATTTTTTGCTTTAGCCTTAAAAACTACAAAACAAAACCACAAGGCCACGAGCAGGCCACCACGCTGGCCAACGGATAAGCGGTAGCCTAGAATGCTTGCTCTCCTGTGGGTTCTAGGGAAGAGCAACGGTCGGGACGGGAAGTTTGCATATTGGGATCAGGAGTGGCACTTTGGTGGAAGTGCCTTTACTCTGGTGGAAGTGCATGGGGATTGGTTGGTGCGGGGACCATGAGGCATCGATATTGGCGGGTTGTGGGCCGAGAGGTGTACAGACCAGCGCGGAGATCGTTCAGTGCGGTTTAGTAGGTGACTATTCGGTGCAGCTCGGCTGTTTTCTCTTAACCACTTTTGACCGTAAAGCACCAGGCAAAACCGTGGTCGGACCTTGAGGACATGGAGATATGCTGGAGTTGGAAACTGTCTGCTGAGCAGCCTCCGCCTGTGAACATCGGGATTGGAGCACGGGGTTCAAGGTCAGAAGCAAATATTCTGAACCTCGTTGCGGTTTGGTTTGTGCAGCAGCGAGATTGACGTCCATGATAACTTCGGCTGGATGTTACCACATGCGACCAGTCACGACTCACCAGTCCCTTGGAGGTTTTCTGCGCCGCCGTCACAATGGTGAGCTTTACACATGTTGGCGCCAAATTGTTGCGGTCAGACAAGTCGAGCCGCGTTCCTGGCATGCCGATTTGCTTCTGACAAGCCTGAACAACCACCAATAGCAGCGAACCTGACTGGAATCAACACTCCAATCAATAGTACCTTTTGCAATATATGCATATATTCAAAGCAAACAAAATATATTCCCAGACACTAGTCTCGTACCAGGCGAAATTAGTACAATAATGAAGCACGTGTAATAACCTAGATAACCAAATGTTCATAATAATGAGTCTATCCTGGTTTTTACTTTGCCTATTGGTTTATCCATATTCTGTGTAGTCAAACATAATAGAAGTGGATACTCCAGAAACTCTGTAAAATGTATGTTTCCGACGTCGGTGCTGGGCCCATAAATGTGCAGGCCATTGGACATAAACCTCACTGGTCCTTGTACTGTAGGCCTTGTAACTTCATCCTAACGTTTTCAGTGGGTTTGGTTCAGAAGAATACAGCCAGCTTTCCTCCCTTTCCCGCCAAAACCTTTGACAGAGTGACCCCGCCACGCCACCCCCCTCGAGAGTCGAGACTCGAGACATGCCGCGCAGTCAGGAAGGAGGCGAGTGAATGGTTGATCTCTAAAGATCAAGCCATGATTGGTCAACCAGTGCTTTGTTTTCCCCCTTCAAAACCTTGGATTACTGTTCCACAGTACAGTTCCTCCACCCCAATTCCCCTGAACTGTTCACTTGACCCTCGTGAGACAAATTCGAGATCGTTCTTGGCGTATCCCTTCTTCTCCTTGACTTTCTTGTCGCCACTCTGCTTCGAAGTCACACACCCTGCACACAAGCCGCAGCCACAGGTCCATTGACGAGTTCGTCAATATTTTCGCGAGCGTCGCCTACTTCCTCGAGAGTTTCGCTCAGCGTCAAGCTACTCGCCATCAGTCGCGAATCCGCTCGGAGACATTTCGCGACTACTATACTGGTTCGCACGGGCATTTCTCATCTCAACACACTTGCCTTCGTCAGCTGCCCATCCCACCACCTCGCTGTTGCTGTATCACCTCGTGGCACCCTTATGCGGCTCGGCCCACCGTCAAGCATCTTGTGTGCGTTTACACGGCTCGCGCGAGATCTAAGACGTCCCTCTAAACATGAGGAACAAACGAGCCTTACGTTTGGCACAGACCTCCTGTTCTGGGGAATAACATTGCTGTATTTCGAAGCTGCTGCGCGAGCCGAAGAGAGAATTCGCAGATTCGATCTCGAACCAGATTGACGCACCCTTGCTAATGCGCTGCGAAGAAAGAGGTGCAGCGGATGCTGCGATCCGCGTTATAACCTCCGTTGGTAGCCGTCAAAAGCTGCGCTAGAAGCTCCGTTGCATTGGAGGCTACCGCGGCAGTCGATTCGAGACAAGCGCGGAATCCATGATAGTAGTGAAGGTTGCTTATCGGATCTTGATTATAGGATAAAGGGGACCTCCGATTCGGTTATCTCCAACGCGGAACCTCCAAAGGTGATCAGATACTCAGCAAGTTGTTGTCATGGCGCTGCGGACGCGACGGGACCAGCTATGTTCCTCTTCCCTCATTCCTCCATCCGTCTCTCGCTCCCAACCCTATTTGCTCCGGAACCACCGCCGCCGCCGCCGCCGTCTCAACCATCGCGGCCCCCACGCTTTCGGTTCTGTCCTTCCGCCCTCAGCCATTCCACTTCCGCGCGCCACTCTCCTTGCGCGCGCCACTCCCCCTCCGCGCTCTATTCCCCTCTCCGGTCCCCGCTGCTTGCGCGCACCCTTCTCTTCCTTCCGCCACGCGCTAGCGGCTCTCCTACCCCTCGTCCTGCTAACATCAATTCTTCTGTCTGAAGATACTTCCTGCCACGTGGCCCGCGCTGAGTCTCTCGACGTGCTGACGCCGAAGGGTGGCTGTCTGACGTCACGCTGCGTCAGGTACACCCGGGGGCGGTGGTTATTGCCGTCGGGAAAAGCTTCGGCGATTATCAACGCGAATGGCAACTTGAACTACGAGCGGTACAAGGTGGGTGTTGCACGTTGGAGTGCGGTTGGATGCGGTACAATGCGGTTCCCTTGTTAGGCTTGTTAGGGGGTACGGGCGTCGGCGATTATTAGCGCGAATGGCAACATGAACTACGAGCGGTACAAGGTGGGTGTTGCACGGCCTAGCGCGGTTTAGTGCGGTGCAAAGCGTTTGTGCAGTGTATGGACCCGGCGTCACTGAGTACGAGCGTGAACGGCAGCATGAAATGACAGTGTGGGAATGTGGAGTGGGAACAGCAGTAGCAACTGTAGCAGCTGTAACAGCGTGTAACATTGGATAAGAACAAATACAGAGGTAGCAGCAGCAACAGCGGTAACAGCGGTCGGTAACAGCGGTTACAGCGGTAACAGCGGTTACTGCGGTAACACAGAGAGTCCTTGCGCGTGTGTTTCTGCGCCCCTCTTTCCTGCCATCTTCTCTATGAGCTTAAAGCCACCTTCTCTCCCCTTTGTTGCCTTGTCCCACTCAACCCATTTCCCTCATCCCCGCCCATCCCCGTTTCTCTCTGCGTCCCCCCCATTTTTCCACCCTTCCCCGTCTTTCCCCCCCATCCCCCCCCCTGCTCCCTCCAGCTCACAGATAGCACCGACGTGATCGTAAAGACCAATGTACGCCTCTCCCTCCGCCTCCCCGCCCTCCCCGCCCTCATCGCCTCTCCCCCTGTTTTTTCCCGCCGTTCCTCCCCCCTGTTTTCCCTGCCCTTCCCCCCTTCCCCCCAACTGTCCCTGACAGCTCACAGACACCACCGACGTGATTCTAAAGACCAATGTACGCCTCTCCTCTCCCCCCGGCCCCCCTCCCCCGCGCCCGAGTGTCGCCGTGCCTCCCGCTCTCCCCCCGCGCCTCCCGCACTGCCCCCTGCGCCTCCCACGCACCCACGCCCCCTAGCCCACTTTCACTCCCCTCTCGTTCCGCCGCCCATCCCTCTCCCTGTCTCCTTTCATTCCGCCTTCATTCTTCCCACTACTTTGCGTTGCTGTCATGACGGTTGTTGCGGCATCGTCATCCCCACGTCATTCCCACATCATGCGCACATGCGTCTCTCTTTAAGACGCTCTGTGAAATCTGCGCACATCTTTTAACGAGGTGACTTTTGAGTCGACCCAAAAGTCACCTAGGCCCTCTGGAATCACTTCGATGGAATCAGCGAACATTTGAACATGTTATTTATCATCCGCACACATCAAACACGGTTCCTCACTTAGGAGACGACCCAAAAGTCACCTAGGCCGTGGGGATGACTTCTGCAATCAGCGAGCATTTGAACATGTTATTTATCATCCGCACACATCAAACACGGTTTCTAACTTTTTGGACAGACCGAAAAGTCACCTACTGTGGGATCATCTAACTTCTGCATACATCTTAAACAACAGTCACCTCTGCATACATCTTAAACAACAGTCACCTCTGCATACATCTTAAACAACAGTCACCTCTGCATACATCTTAAACAACAGTCACCTCTGCATACATCTTAAACAACAGTCACCTCTGCATACATCTTAAACAACAGTCACCTCTGCATACATCTTAAACAACAGTCACCTCTGCATACATCTTAAACAACAGTCACCTCTGCATACATCTTAAACAACAGTCACCTCTGCATACATCTTAAACAACAGTCACCTCTGCATACATCTTAAACAACAGTCACCTCTGCATACATCTTAAACAACAGTCACCTCTGCATACATCTTATACATCCGAACACTTTCTTTCTCATCCACACTTTCTTTCTCATCCACACTTTCTTTCTCATCCACACTTTCTTTCTCATCCACACTTTCTTTCTCATCTGCACTTTCTTTCTCATCTGCACTTTCTTTCTCATCTGCACTTTCTTTCTCATCTGCACTTACATTCCGCACAGGCAGTAGCATAGCATCCATATCATATGTATTACGAATTACCGTACCTCCCCTTTCCTCCCTCGCCCTTCTCCCTTCCCCCATCCACATGCTTCTTCTCCCCCCTCCCCTCGTCCCTCCCCCGCCTCTCCTCGTCCCTCCCCCGCCTCTCCTCGTCCCTCCCCCGCCTCCCCTCGTCCCTCCCCCGCCTCTCCTTCTCCCCCTCCCCCATTCACACACAGGTCATAAACGTAAACACGTGCTGCCAAAAATGCGCCCAAGCCGACAAGTGCGTCTTTTTCCACTACGAGCCGCCACTGTGAGTGTGTGTGTCCCTCCCACAAGTTTCACCACTCGTTCACATCGCTCGCTCCCATGCTTGGCCGTGCCTCATTGCTCATGTCTACATGTTGTGTGTTGCCAAACATGCACCCCCAAGCCAACAGTGCCTCTTTTTCCACTACCAGCCGCCGCTGCGAATGCTGCTGTACCGCTCCCCCCATGTGCTGCTCCCCCCGCGTGCTGCCCCCATGTGTGCTGCCCCTCCCCGTGTGCTGCCCCCCTGCGTGCTGCCCCCCTGCGTGCTGCCCCCCTGCGTGCTGCCCCCCCCGAGTGCCGTTCCCCTTGAATGCTGCTCACTGCTCTACTGCCCACATTTTCCCACTTCAATGCTCTACACCCACGCACACTCTACTGCTCGAGCCCACAAGTGAGTCTACTTTCACTACCAGCTGCCACTGTGAGTTGCCCACAAGTGAGTCTACTTTCACTACCAGCTGCCACTGTGAGTTGCCCACAAGTGAGTCTACTTTCACTACCAGCTGCCACTGTGAGTTGCCCACAAGTGAGTCTACTTTCACTACCAGCTGCCACTGTGAGTTGCCCACAAGTGAGTCTACTTTCACTACGAGCTGCCACTGTGAGTTGCCCACAAGTTGCTGCCCCTCGTAGGTCCCCCCTTGAGTTTTGCTCGCTGCTCTACTGCTCCCACGAGTGGTGTGCGTGTGCACGAGTTCTCTAGACAATTACTTCTGATGACCACCGAACCTAAATGATCATCTCTCTCTCTCCCTTCCTCCCTCCCTCCTTCTCCACCCCTCTCACCTCTCAACCATCCCCAGCATTCTCGGCGACGGCGTCTGCAGACGTGGCGAAATGCACCGCCTCCTCTCTTCCTCATCTCATCCCATTGTCCGTTCCTTCCGTTCCCCAATGTTCCCCTCACCCCCAGCATTCCCCGGCAACGGCGTCTGCATGCCGCTATCCAGCCTGGCGAGATTCACCCACTCCTCTCTTCCTCCCCTTATCCCTTTGTTCGTTCCTTCCTTTCCCCAACGTTCCCCTCCCCCTCCCCTCAATCAACCTCAGCGTTCCCGGCAACGGCGTCTGCAGGCTGCTAACTAGCCTGGACAAATTCACTGTAGACAACACTAAAACAAGCATCGATCCGTCTTATATCGGGGGCAAATGCAACCCTCTCGCAGAGGTGAAGAACGACCCGCACTTCGTGGGCGCGGAGGGCACGAGATTTGATTTCCACGGGGAGTTGAACCGTTCCTTCTGCCTGCTGACTGACCGGGATGTGCATATCAACATGGGGATAAAGGGGTATGAGGACGCGAGGATGGTGGTCGGAAGGAGGAGGGGAAGTGGTGGCGTTGGCAGCAGGGGAGGGGGAGGGAAGAGGAGGCACAAGCTGCCCATACGGTCCTGGATCAGGTAAGCGAGATGTGCATATCAGCATGGGGATAAAGGGGAATGAAGACGCGAGGCTGGTGGTGGGAAGGAGGAGGGGAAGCGGTGGCGTTGGCAGCAGGGGAGGGGGAGGGAAGAGGAGGCACAAGCTGCCCATACGGTCCTGGATCAGGTAAGCGAGATGTGCATATCAGCATGGGGATAAAGGGGAATGAAGACGCGAGGCTGGTGGTGGGAAGGAGGAGGGGAAGCGGTGGCGTTGGCAGCAGGGGAGGGGGAGGGAAGAGGAGGCACAAGCTGCCCATACGGTCCTGGATCAGGTAAGCGAGATGTGCATATCAGCATGGGGATAAAGGGGAATGAAGACGCGAGGCTGGTGGTGGGAAGGAGGAGGGGAAGCGGTGGCGTTGGCAGCAGGGGAGGGGGAGGGAAGAGGAGGCACAAGCTGCCCATACGGTCCTGGATCAGGTAAGCGAGATGTGCATATCAGCATGGGGATAAAGGGGAATGAAGACGCGAGGCTGGTGGTGGGAAGGAGGAGGGGAAGCGGTGGCGTTGGCAGCAGGGGAGGGGGAGGGAAGAGGAGGCACAAGCTGCCCATACGGTCCTGGATCAGGTAAGCGAGATGTGCATATCAGCATGGGGATAAAGGGGAATGAAGACGCGAGGCTGGTGGTGGGAAGGAGGAGGGGAAGCGGTGGCGTTGGCAGCAGGGGAGGGGGAGGGAAGAGGAGGCACAAGCTGCCCATACGGTCCTGGATCAGGTAAGCGAGATGTGCATATCAGCATGGGGATAAAGGGGAATGAAGACGCGAGGCTGGTGGTGGGAAGGAGGAGGGGAAGCGGTGGCGTTGGCAGCAGGGGAGGGGGAGGGAAGAGGAGGCACAAGCTGCCCATACGGTCCTGGATCAGGTAAGCGAGATGTGCATATCAGCATGGGGATAAAGGGGAATGAAGACGCGAGGCTGGTGGTGGGAAGGAGGAGGGGAAGCGGTGGCGTTGGCAGCAGGGGAGGGGGAGGGAAGAGGAGGCACAAGCTGCCCATACGGTCCTGGATCAGGTAGGCGGGTTGTCTCTCGCCTAGGGTAAGTGTTTCTTGGGGTACGTGTTTCTTGGGGTAGGAGTTTCTTGGGGTAGGTGCTTCTTGGGTAATTTCCACAGAGAGCCAAACCGTCCTTCTGCCTGCTGACTGTCCGGGGTGTGCATGTGAAGATGGGTGTCAAGGGGTATGAGGATGGGAGGCTGGTGGTGGTGCGTGGGAGGGGAGGAG
Organism: Closterium sp. Naga37s-1; assembly: GCA_947471745.1. Classification (NCBI taxonomy): domain Eukaryota; kingdom Viridiplantae; phylum Streptophyta; class Zygnematophyceae; order Desmidiales; family Closteriaceae; genus Closterium; species Closterium sp. Naga37s-1. The sequence goes on along the minus strand of CANJKZ010000337.1, from coordinate 947,521 downwards.
GGAAGAGAAGTCACAAGCTGCCCATACGATCGTGTATCAGGTATGGAGGGGAGTCCGAGTTTAGAGCATAGTTAGCATGTGAAGATGGGTGTCAAGGGGTATGAGGACGGGAGGCTGGTGATGGGCGGGAGGGGAGGAAGCAGCGGAGGAGGGAAGACAACAGAAACGGTCGATACGATCGGGGATGGAACGGGACGGTATGGATCAGGTATGGAATGGGATGGTATAGATCAGGTATGGAATGGGATGGTATAGATCAGGTATGGAATGGGATGGTATAGATCAGGTATGGAATGGGATGGTATAGATCAGGTATGGAATGGGATGGTATAGATCGGGGATCGAATGGGAGTTAATGTTTAGAACGTAGAGAGCATGTTGATACGGGCATAAAGGGGTATGAGGACGGGAGGATGGTGGTGGTGCGTGGGAGGAGAGGAGGGAAGAAGAGGCACAAACTGTACGTATAATTGTGGACCAGGTAGGCAAAGGGAAATCAAGTTTGGTGACTTTTGAGTCGACTCAAAAGTCACTTCTTTGGGAAGAAAAGACACAGACTGTCCGCATGATTGTGGACCAGGTAGGCAAAAGGAAATCCAGTTTGGAACGACATGAGCGTCAATGGGTATGAGCGTCAATGGATATGAGCGTCACTGGGTATGAGGATGAGGGGATGTTGGCTCAAAGAATGGTATGAGGACGAGGGGATGTTGATAAGGGGATGAGGACGAGGATATGTTGACGAGGGGATGAGGACGAGGAAATATTGACGAGATTTCTGCATGCAACTCGGCGCGTTTACACTTTAGCTTGTTGGTTCTAGTGCAACTACTGTAGCGTGAAGGTTGCTTTACTGCTGCGTAGCTGTTAGATATGGAGCCGCAAGCTGCACTGCATATCAGTCCTAAGTACTTTTGTCTGCATACTAAACAGTATTAGATACGTGTATTCATTCTTTGTTTCTTCGTCTGTGCTCCTGCCATCCAGGGAGCTGTACATGACGTGGCGAGATCCCATTGGCCGGCAGCACTCGGTGTTCCTGAAAGCGCGGGATGGCAAGGAGCAGCAGCGGGGGGAGAGGGGCTTTATAGAGAGGATGGTGCTTGATGAGCAGACTCTGAACCCACCCACTCAGGTAACCATGTTAAGCGATCGGCCCCACGCTAGTAACAATGGTGGTGTCTCTTACTCTCACCCTGAACCTATGTCTCCTCTCCAGTTCTTAGTTGTCGTTGCATGCTGAGTGTTCTTTAGGATTCTCAAAAACACCCCGCTCAACACCCGCCCTCTGCTGCAACCCCCACCCTCTCCTTCTTTCCGCCCTCCACTTTCCCGTCATCTTTCTTCCCCCCCTCCCTTCTGCTCCCTTCCCCAGGTGGGGCACGCAGTGCATGGAGGGAGGGGGTCCTTTCACATGGTGCTGGCATCAACAGCGCCCATGGGGGATGGCAGGGACAGGGACACATACCGACCCTCTCCCTCTCTTTCCCTCCCTCCCCTCCCTCCCTCCGCCTCTCCAGGTGGGGCACGCAGTGCATGGGGAAGGTTCCTTCCACATGGTGCTTTTATCGGCCACACCCATGGGGGATGGCAGGGACAGGGACACATACCGCGTGAGCGTGGGGGGAGCAGCAGCCTTGGAACTCTCCTTGCATGCGGCACACCCGCTGCTGCAGACACCTGACGAGGCTCACACTCACTTCAACGTCTATATTAAATACCTCAATGTGAGTGGATTTTGATGTAATTTATATACATATATTTGTTTATATATACATAATACGTATGTACTGTTACTTTTATTCCTGTTTACGCTGGACTGTTTGCATTCAATTAGTTGTTAGATAGTAAAATGTGGCGTGAGGATGGTTGACAATGCATGATGCTGCAGGGTGTTTTTGAGAATTCTCAAAAACACCTTGTTTACTCTTCATCACACCAAAGGGCCCCACGCATGCCCTGGCCATTTATCTTTTTTTTTTTGCGCCTTGTGTTTCTGTCACGGTATGAACCCCTCTTTCGCTCTCTCTGTTTACCCTTCATCACACCAACGAGACCCCACACATACCCTGTCCATACATACAACCACTTTTTTGCATCTTGTGTTAATGTCACTGTATGAACCCCTTTTTCTCACTTTTTCCCTTTCCAAACAACAGAACACGGATGCAGTGCATGGTGTACTAGGGCAGACTTTCCGAGGGGAAATTACCCGGTCTAAAAGGGCAGAGGAGTACGGGCTGCTGACTAGGCTTATGAGAGCGCCGATTCAGGCTGACGGGGAGACAGGGCAAGGCTTTTTGGATGGTGACGTGGAGGATTATGCCACGTCAGCAATCGATGCAGCTGACTGTGCGTTTGCCACGGCATGGAACGAAGCTCGGAATAAGGTCTGGGAAAAGGCCGCGGAGGTTGGGGAGGAGCATGGGGCTTATGGAGAGGCTGAGAAGGAGGCTCCGGGGGAGGTTGAGGAGGCTCGGGAGGAGACTGGGGAGGTTCAACGAGAAGACATTGCTAGTTTGCTAATGGAGGGTAGAGATCAGGGGTCCAAAGCATATAGTGAGGAAGAAGTTTCAGGGAGAATGGTGGAACGGGATGGAGAGAAGAGGAAGCAGCAAGATGATTTTACTGAGGAGGTGGGGGAAGAGAGAGACGAGAGAGATTACAGGGAGGGCATTAGGGAGAATGGCAGTGGCAAGATGTTGGGAAGGGTATGGGAGAACAGAGACTCGGCAGCTGACAAGGAGCATGTTACGAGTTCTGCCCGCCACAGAGAACAACTGGTTTATGAAATATTTCAATAAGGTAAGGGCGTGAAACATTTAGGAAATTTTCCAAACGAACTGTACCGCCCCGAACGGTTGAAAATGGTATATTTGTCAAACGCTTTGTTAAGTAGGTTTCGATACGTTTCAGAGCATTCATTTTTTGAACCGTGCGTTCGTTCGGAAAAAAAAATCCCCAATGTTCCATGCCCTTATTGCAGCTTTTAAGAGCCAAAAACTACTACCGTTTGGTGTAGGTATGTGTAGCTATTGAAGGGTAAGATACACCAAGAGCCAAAGATAGTATATGTCAAAGAGCTAAAGCTAGTTAGGCTTAGAAGCCATGGCTAGAGTAGCTTAGGAGATTAGGTTTAGGGTTGAAGGGGGATGTCGAGAGAGTTCCAAAGGAGAAAGGTGGTTCAATAAAGAGAGAAGGTACAAGGATATAGGCAAAGCAAGCAAGGTGCACCACCAAACAATGTAACACTACACTAACTACTGCTACAAGCAGTTTATATAAGAAATGTATTTCAACACACCCCCTAAACTGCTTGCAGCAGGAAGCTAATGCAGAGACACCCCCTGAAGGGGTACACCAAGCGCAGCGGAAGACGGCAGAGAGGAATGCGAGGAGGAGGAGACGAGAGAGAGAGAGGGGAGAGGAGAGGAATGAGGAGAGGAGGTGGGGGAGCCACGCGGCGAGCCCCTCTTACTAACCCCCGTTTTACGAAGGGGGGGGATGAGAGAGGGATGAGGAGAGGAGGTGGGGGAGCCACGCGGCGAGCCCCTCTTACGAACCCCCTGTTTACAAAGGGGGGGTGAGAGAGGGAGGAGAGGAGGTGGGGGGAGCCTAGCGCGGCAAGCCCCTCTTACTAACCCCCTAATTCCACGCCCCCTTTCAGCCACCCCCCTTGTCAATCGCCCCCCTTGTCAATCGCCCCCTTGAACCTCATGCCTTTCCCCCCACCCTTCCTCCAACGCCACCCCCTCACCCTCCCCCCCCCCCCCCCCCCCTTCCCCCCCACCCCAGGAGGGGCGACAGGAAGAGAGAGGAGGTGGGCTGGCGCATGCTGGACATCCCTGCCACCCCCTCACCCTCCCCCCCCCTCCTGCCCCCCACCCCAGGAGAGGCGGTAGGAAGAGAGAGAGGAGGAGGGACGGCCGCTGGTTTGTCACACCCGCCAACCCCCTCCTCCCCCCACGGCTGCAGGCGCAGCAGGAAGATGGAGTCGAGGGGGCGGGGTAGGAGCTGCTCCGCGGCTGCCCGCCACCCCCATATCCCCCCCCCCCCCCCCACGGCTGCACGCGTAGCAGGGAGAAGGAGGCGGGGGGGGCGGGGTAGGAGCCGCACCGCGGCTGCAGGTTCTGGCGCGCTCCCGAGGCGCGCGGTGTGCAGAAACCCGCGCGCGACAGTGTCCGGGGGCGACACGACGGACGACGGGGGGCGGCGCGCTGGTCCTCGGGGGCGCCGCGACGAACGACGGGGGGCGGCGCGCGGGTTCCTGGGGGCGCTGCAACGGACGACGGGGGGAGCGCGCGGGTCCCCGGGGGCTCCGCGACGGAGCGTGAAACCGCCGCGCGCGCCCGGGGCGCGCGGCGGGCAGGAGACCGTCGCGCGCCACGGGCACGCGACGGGCAGAAACCGACGCGCGCCACGGGCACGCGACGGGCAGAAAACCGACGCGCGCCACGGGCGCGCCACGGGCAGGAAAGAGGCGCATTGGCGGAAGCTATCGGTGGGCCCATTAGGTCTTAGGAGCTTAAGTCCTCTGATACCATATCAAAGAGCTAAAGCTAGTTAGGCTTAGAAGCCATGGCTAGAGTAGCTTAGGAGATTAGGTTTAGGGTTGAAGGGGGATGTCGAGAGAGTTCCAAAGGAGAAAGGTGGTTCAATAAAGAGAGAAGGTACACGGATATAGGCAAAGCAAGCAAGGTGCACCACCAAACAATGTAACACTACACTAACTACTGCTACAAGCAGTTTATATAAGAAATGTATTTCAACAGTATATGCTCGTATTTGATTACTGGCACACCCAGACCTCCCAGCTGAATGATTTTGGTCCGACCCTGCTGAACGATCTTGGACTGAAACTAACCCGCTTGCTTGACGATTTTCGACTGGTTCGGTGGTATTGCGGCATTCCTGTGGCATGCGCTGTTAGAGTAGGTGCTTAACTCACTAGGCTTAGTAACCTAGGGTTTAGCTAGGATGAGAGAAGCGAGGGGAAGATCGAGGGTGTTGACCAAAGGAGAAACGAGAATGATGTTCACTATGAGAAGAGTGACAAGTTATAGCAAGCCAAATGATGCACCACCTAACAGGACAGCAATAGAACTACACTACAGCTAGAACTACATGCAGTTATACAGAAATATATTATGACATGCGCATGCATATGTGGGGACCAAGCAGGGCTGACTATTCAAAAAAATCCAGTCTGATGTTCTGGGGGCTCTGAAAATTTTTAGTCTGAGGCATATTTCCCAGAGAATGGCCACTCTGATTTTTCAAGTTCCGCAAAAACACAAGTCTGAAGTACTCAGAACACACTACAACCACTGCAGTACAGTACTGCCACAAATGTAGCACGTGGGGCGCAACGCTAACCAGCTTCCCTCGCTGACACCGCGTAGCTGCAGTGATGGTCCCGCGTGAGTGGAAGAGTGAGCCAAGTTGGCAGATTTCTAAGGGAAAAGGGTGGCAAAAGTTGCCAAGGACAGATTCTGCGCGTGACAGCGCCATGAAGTGTGTTCGTACACTGGCAACATATGACGTAGCGGAATGTACGTAGAAATCACAGATCCGCATTTCATGATCCGTAGTATGAAGACCCATTATCGGCTAAGTCAGTACTCTGAAAATCTCAGGATCCAAAACCAAGTAAGTCTGAGGCACTCATGTTTGAAAATCTTACAAGTCTGAAAAATCAGGATCCGTAGGAAAATACCCTGAGATTTCAGACAATCAGACTATTTTAGTCTGATAAAGTCAGCCCTGGGACCAAGCTATGTCCTGCTGGGCACAAGACTTCGCACTTCGATGCAAGGCTGGCCATTCGGGAAAATGCTGACTTGCCAGAGAGGCTCCATGTGCATGGCTGGCAAAAAACCATGGCATTTAGGAGGAATCCACAAGTTAGTTGAGGTATGGTTGCTAGCATGGATTTACATGGCTCCAGCACAAGTGATTGGTTTTGAACGGTGAAATAGTGATTGTCATTCAGTGTATTTGAACGTAGCAGAAGCGGGTGATCCTGAAACTTGTACAAGGTATGTTTCCGACAACAGTGCTCATCCCGACAAAACCCTCACCCGTCCTCTGCTTCCCACTTGCAGGCCGTGTCAACATCATCCTGAGGACGCGTCACAATTGAAATACCGAGGAAGGATCGGGGGTGTTCACCGATCCTGCCAAATCGATCGCCACATCGGTGTGCCACGACTGCATTGTTGCAATCGCGGGCTCACCGCAATTCTCAAGGGACACATTTGAGAAATCATGGGGCAAAATCGCCCGATCTGGACGAAATTGCACGATCGATGTGTGGCAAGGGCACATCGATCGCGTGACTTTGAGGGGACAACTGTATATTTGCGAAAACTAACGAAGTCAAGTAACCACTGATTCGCAACTTAACGAATAACTGTACCCGCGAAACACCGATCCTGCGCAGGATCGATGTTTCAATTGTGACGCGTCCTGACAGTTTCATCAGTCGGTTCAGCGGGAGGACAGAAGAATCCAGCCAGCTGTTTCCTCCCATTCCCGTCAAAACCACTGACGAGCGACCAACCAAACACGCTGCTGTTGGGTGAGGTGAATGCTGGTGCTGTTGAAATTTGAAATGCTGCATCGAATCTTGGTCAAGCCCTGATTGGTCAATCAGTGCTTTGGTCCCCAGGCCAAACCCTCGACCAAACCCCACACCGCAGATGCTCCGTGCGAAATCCCCTGAAGCTGTTCACTTGACCCTGGTGAGACAAAATCGAGATCGTTACCCTCCGACTCTATTATTTGAAGGACCCACCACAAGCTGGAACCACAGTTCCGTTGATGAATTCGCCAACATTTCGTGAGCGTCAGGTCAAGCTGCTCGCCAACATTATCAGCAGCAATTTCAATCTCGTCCGCATTTCGCGACCACTATTTCGCATGCGTGATTGCGCCCAACAATGTTTGCGTCATGTCAGTTCCTAAATCCTGCTCATCCCAGCTTGGTGATAGCCAGTCAGCACGGCGATTGGTGTTACATCGAGGGGTTGGATAACTGAACGGCATCTCAACCACATTCTACCAAATAATATAGTTTTAGAGTATACTGAAACCACGTGAAACCCATTTAATTTCTGAACCTCTGCCAGCTAAGTTCCGCTTTTCCTGTGGGGAGCGCGCGGTAAATTAATTACAGCGTAGCTACTGTCACTGTATTGCGGTGCCCCTGATCGGCTCGGCTTACCAGCTCGGCTCGAGGCCCTGTCCTGTATGCCTCTTGTTCTGTGTGCGAGAGCTCAAGCAACAAGATCTAGGATGGCCCGTAGGCATGAGGAACTATCGTGCCTTAGGTTTTGGCTAAAACCTTCTATTTCGAGAAAGACATTGCTGTTTCGGAACTGCTGCCGAAAAGTCGTTACGTAGCTTTAGTATAAGTCGAGCCAATTTGACATGCACCCCGATGCGCTGCGAAAAGAGAAGTCAGACGCGAGGAGCCCCGAGGATCCGCGTTAGAAGCTCCGTTGATAGCCGTTAAAAGCTGCGTTAGAAGCTGCGTCAGAAGGTTCTATGGTAGAAGATGTGGCAGTCGGTGCGGCAGCAGACGATTTCGCAGAAGCGCAGAAGCTATGGTAGCAAAGTTCTTCTCAGATCTAGTTATTTGGGCCACTAATTTTCCTGATTATATGAGGTCTAGGAGCAGATAAAAGTTCCACCGAACACTGACCTGTAGCATTGCGCATAGTATACGTGGTTGACAGTCCCTCGCTTTCTCCTCGCACGAGGCAGCCACCATTTCGCGCACAGTAACACTTCCGATACAGTAACGTCTGATACAGTGACCATTGATAATTTCCAATGCAATAATCTCCATTAAAGGCTCCTCCGATAGTGATCAGATCCTAAAAAAGTCGTGATGATGCCAATGCGAACGCCACGGGACCGCCTATTTTCCTTGTCCCTCATTCCCCCATCCGTCCGTCGCTCCCAACCCTATTCTCCCCGAAGCCGCCGCTGCCACCGCCGCCGATGCCGCCGTGTCCATCATCACGCTCTTCGTGCTTTCGGTTCTGTCCTTCCGCGCGCCACTCCCATTCCGCGCGCCACCCCCCTTCCGCGCTCCATTCCCCTCTCCTCTCCCCGCTGCTTGCGCGCACCCTTAGCTTCCTTTCGCCTCGCGCTAGCAGCCCTCCTCCCGCTCGTCCTGCTAGCATCGATGCTCCCGTCTAGTAACCCCCCCTGCCACGTGGCCCTCGCTGCCACTCTCGACGTGATGACGCCAAAGGGCGGCTGTCTGACGTCACGCTGCGTCAGCTACACCAAGGGCAGGTGGCTTTTGTCGTCGGGTACCGCGTCGACGATTATCAGCGCGAACGGCAACATGAATTACGAGCGGTACAAGGTGGGTGTTGCACGTTGGAGTGCGGTTGGATGCGGTACAATGCGGTTCCCTTGTTAGGCTTGTTAGGGGGTACAGCGTCGACCGTTATCAGCTCGAACGGGAACATGAATTACGAGCGGTACAAGGTGGGTGTTGGTACAGTGCGGTTCAATACGGTGCAATGAGGTTGTCCTGTGTAGGGCACGGCGTCTCTGATTACGAGCGTGAACGGCGGTACAAAATGGTAGCGGTATAAGGTGGATCGGAAAAAGTAGGCACGGCAGTTGAGTGCGGGCAGCAGCGGGGAACCGGGGAACAGTGCTGCTACAACAGTGACAGCGACAACAGTGGTAACAGCTGGTAACAGCGGGTTACGGCGGGTAACACAGCGACTCCTTGCAAGTTTGCTTCCTCGCGTCCCTTTCCCGCCAACTTCTCTCCCCTTTGTTGTCCCGCTTAAACCATCCGTCCCTGTCGTCCCCTGTCGTCCCCTGCCCTCCCCTGCCCTCCCCTGCCCTATCCCCCTCTTTCCCCTTGTTTTCCCTGCCCTCTCCCCCTTTCCCCCTTCCTCCCCCCGGCAGCTCATAGACAGCACCACCGTGATACTCAAGACCACGGTACGCCTCTCTCTCGCCCTCTCCGCCTCTCTCTCGCCCTCTCCGCCTCTCTCTCGCCCTCCCCGCCCTCTCCGCCCTCCCCGCCCTCCCCGCCCTCTCCGCCCTCCCCGCCCTCCCCGCCCTCTCCGCCCTCCCCGCCCTCCCCGCCCTCTCCGCCCTCCCCGCCCTCCCTGCCCTCCCCGCCCTCCCCTTTCTCCCCTTTCTCCCCGCCCTCCTCACCCTCCCCGCCCTCCCCGCCCTCCCCGCCCTTCCCGCCCTCCCCGCCCTCTCTGCCCTCCCCGCCCTCCGCGTCGCACTTCCACTTGCCTCTCATTCCGCTGCCCGTCCCTCCCCTTGTCTCCTCTCGTTCCGCCTTCACTCTTCCTGTTGGTTTTGGGGCGCCTCAGAAGCTGTTCCCTCTTGTCCACTCTTCCTGCTAGTTTGCGTTGCTGCCAAACGTGTGCCCTAAAGTGTTCCATGCTCCCTTGCTTTCCCCCCTCTTCCTCCACTCGTCCCCTCCCATCTCCCACCCTTGTCCCTCCAACTCCGCCCATCCACGTACAGGCCACAAACGAGAACGGCTGCTGCCAAACTTGCGCGCAGGCCGACAAGTGTGTCTTCTTCCACTACCAGCCGCCAACGTGAGTGTGTGAGTGAGTGTGTGTTGCTCCCCCTCGCTTCTCCACTGCGCAAGCCGACAAGTGCGTCTTCTTTCACTACCAGCCGCCAACGTGAGTGCTGCTGTGCTGATGCTCACTGTCCCCCACCCACTCCCTGCCAAACGTGCCAATCGCTGCCGCTGTCAGTGCTGCTGTGCTGATACTTCCCACGAGTGGCGCAGACGAGTGGTATGGACTAGTACTCTAAGCGAGCACTGCACTGTACCTAATATAAAATATCATCCCTTTTTTCCCTCCTCCCTCTCTCCCCCGTCTTCTCCTCTCAACCACCCCCCAGCGTTGCCGGCACCGCCGGGACCTGCAGGCTGCTTCCCAACCTGACGAAATTCACCGTAGACAACACTATAACGAGCGTCCCTCCGTCTTATATCGGAGGCAAATGCAACCCGCTCGCGACAGTAAAAAACGACCCGCATTTCGTGGGCGCGGAGGGCACGAGATTTGATTTCCACGGGGATCTAAATCGGTCCTTCTGCCTGCTGACTGACCGGGATTTGCATATCAACATGGGAATCAAGGGGTATGAGGATCCGAGACTGGTCGTGGGCAGGAGGAGAGGAGGGAAGCGAAGACACAGACTGCCCATACGGTCCTGGATCAGGTAGGCTAGGAAGTGTCTTGGACTGGGTGTCTCCTGGGGTAGGTTTGACTTTCATGGGGAGCTGAATTAGTCCTTCTGCCTGCTGACTGACCGGGATGTGCATGTCTGTCAGTATGGGCATCAAGGGGTATGAGGACGCGAGGATGGTGTCATTTTTATCCCTGGACCGGGATGTGTGTACATGTCAACGTGGATGACGATCAAAATGATGAACGTGGACGCGAGGATGGCCGGCATTCTTATCAGAAAACTTAACCTTGTTGTCATTTTCCGTTTCCTCGTGCCTGCTCCTGCCATCCAGGGAGCTCTACATGACGTGGCGAGATTCCATTGGCTGGCAGCACTCGGTGTTCCTCAAGGCGCGGGATGGCAAGGAGCAGCGGCGGGGGGAGAGAGGGTTCATTGAGAGGATGGAGCTTGATGGCCAACTTGTTTCCCCTCCAACTCAGGTATTTCTTTCATGAGTTTGCGTACATGTCACCCCCCCCGGGTTATTCTGGTGTCCAATCCAACTCTCACACTGAACGGTGAACCTACTTTCTCCTCTCAGATTCTCAGGTGTCGCTGCTTTCTGCACACCCGCTGCTGCAACTCCCACCTTATCCTCCTCTCCTCGGCTGCCCTTTCCCCTCATTTTTACATGGGGGATGGCAGGGACAGGGACACATACCAACCCTCTCTCTCCTCCCCTAACTCTCCCTCCCTCCATCCCCAGGTGGGGCAGGCAGTGCATGGGGAGGGGCTCTTCCACATGGTACTTCTATCAACAGGGCCCTTGGGGGATGGGAGGGACAGGGACACATTCCTTGTGCGCGTGGGGGGAGTGGCAAGCATGGAGCTCTCATTGCATGCCGCGCACCCGCTGCTGCAAACACCTGACGAGGCTCACACTCACTTCAACGTCCATGTCAAGTACCTCAATGTGAGTGTCGATAAATGAAGTTAACTATGTGCATATATACACTGTTCATGGCTTTCCTGTTTCCCATTTCCTGTTTACACTAAATGGCTTGGAGGCTTGGATGATAATTCAGAAACTGTTTACTCCTCACCGCACCAAAGAAATCCATAGATTCCCCATATATATGCATCCTCGTGAGTTCCAGATTCCGTTGATTTTACATCTGTTTTTTTTTTAATATATATAACCCCCCTTTATACACCTTGTGTTGCCATATAACCCCCATTTCTTCGCTCTGTTTTTTGCTTTTTATTTTTTTGGAAACACAACAGAACACAGGGGCAGTGCACGGTGTCCTGGGGCAGACTTTTCGAGGGGAAACTACCCGGTCTAAAAGGGCAGAGGAGTATGGGCTTCTGACGAGGCTGCTGAGAGCGCCGATACAAGCTGATGGGGAGACAGGCCGAGGCTTTCTGGATGGTGACGTGGAGGATTATGCCACGTCAGCAATCGATGCTGCTGACTGTGCATTTGCCACGGCATGGAATGAGGCTCGGAAGAAGGTTCAGGAAGAGCTGGGGGAGGTTGGGGAGGAGCAGGGGGCTTCTGGAGAGGCTGAGGAGGAGGTTTGGAGGGAGTTTGAGGAGGCTCTTGAGGAAGTTCAGAAGGAGGCTCGGGGGGAGGCTTGGGAGGAGGTTCGGCAAGAAATCATGAATAGTTTGCCAATGGAGGGTAGAGATCAGGGGTCTGAAGCATATAGAGACTTAGAAGCAGTGAGAAGGGTTGAGGGAGATGGGGAGAAGAGGAAGCAGCAGCAGGATATCTTGACTGAAGAGATGGAGGAAGAGCGAAAAGGAAGAGAAGCGAGAGGTTACAGGGAGGGCGTTAGGGAGAATGGCAGTGGCGAGATGTGGGGAAGGGAATGGGAGAAGAGACTCAGCGGCTCAGCGGCTGATGAGGAGAGTCTTACGAGGCTTAGCCGTCACAGAGAACAACTGGTTTATGAAATATTTCAGTAAGGTTACTGTAGCTTTCAGAACTAAGTATACACAAACATTAAATGCTTTGTGTGTACATAATGCACAAATCAATATATTGAGAATTTGAAAAGGTGGCTTTCACACTTGTAATGTATTTCACAGTTATAATTGACATACACTTCCACATTTGAAATTAATATCCTCTACCCACCCACACAACAACCTCCTAACACATCCAACCCCAACCCTCCCTCCTCCCGCCTCCAACCCCTCCTCATCCCCCCAACCCCCCCCCCCAAAAAATCCAATTATCCCCCAGCATGGCTTATTATTATAATCAAACCACAGCCACCCATTCTCAGCAGCTACGGCAGCTACTGCTACGGCAAGGAGTGGTTGGATGGGAGTGCAAACATGATGGCCCAGCGGCGGCTGGGGAGCATGCTAAGGCATGGCAACCAGCAGGTACGGCAAGGAGCGGTTGGGTGAGAGTGCAAACATGATGGCCCAAAAGTTCTGTCTGTGTGCAGCATGCGAAGCAGCTGTAGCAGGTACAGCGGCTTTAGCAGGTACAGCAGCTGCAGCAGGTACAGCGGCTTTAGCAGGTACAGCAGCTGCAGCAGGTACAGCGGCTGTAGCAGGTACGGCAGCTGCAGGAGGTACGGCAGCTGCAGGAGGTTTGACAAAAACAGCAGCTACGGCAGGCGGTTGGGGGAGAGTGCGAAGGTGATGCCCCAGAGGAAAACGAGCGTGCAGAGAAAGGCGGTGAACTGAAGCGCTGGTGACTGCTGCAGGTACACCCCCGCTCGCTGCAGGCACGGGGAAGAGAAGCGTGTGAGAACCCAGGGGAAGAGGGGGGGGGGAGAAGGGGGTGACTTGACTTGAGAAAACGAGCGTGCAGAGGAAGGCGGCGAACTGAAGCGCCGGCGACTGCTGCAGGTACACACCCGCTCGCCGCAGGCAACGGCAAGGCACGGGGGGTGGGGATGGGGAGACGGGGGTTGGGGGAGAGTTGGAGAGGGCAGGGGCGCGGGGAGAAGGGGGGAAGAGGGAGGGGTGGGGGAAAGAGACTGCTTGAGAGAAAAATGCCACACACGCTACACGGAGGGCCGGAGACCGGAGCAGGTCCTGGCCTGCGAGAATGGGAAGGAGAAGCAATGAAGGCAAGGGTGTCGGGAGAAAGAAGGGGGGGTTGGAGTGGGGTGGGGGGCCGCGGCGGGCAGTTTGAGGCAAACGTGCGTCACACGCTACAGAGAGGGGCGCGACTGCGTCGCCTGTTTGCAGACTGAAGGGGAGGAACAAGGCAGAGATTTGGAAGCGGATGTTGGTGAGAGGGGAAAGGACGAGGAAGAAGTGTATCGAAAGCGGTAGCTTGACAACAAATACTTGACCCAGAATCAAACATGAAAGGCGCTTAGCAGCCTTAGCGCGGCGCGCCCGTTCGTTCATCCCGAACCTCGGATCCTGACAGCGGTAGGAGTTTGTAGGCGCCTAGTAAAGGTATGAGCGGATCTCAGCATTCGTCGGTATGAGTGGCGCTCATCCCAACCTTGGATTCCTCCTCACCAAAGGTTTCCTCTCAGCCACGAATCGACCTGGTTTTGAGACGTCTCAAACTCTAACTTCCTCCTCACCAAAGGCTTCTTTTCAGCCACCAAACCGCGGGCGACGTTTTGAGTTGTATCCATTTCGGCTCAGCGACTTTTGAGACGTCTTTGAAGTTGTACCCTTTTCGACTCAGCGTTGCTTCGAAACGACTAGCGGCAGAGCGACTTGCAACTTTCCGTTCCTCATTTCAACTTGCAACTATAAGTTGCGTCTTGCTACGAGCCGGCATCACGTACCCGAAACTGGCGAACGGAAAGCACGACGCAATGCAATGGCGGCAGAAGGAGCAGGGAGCACGACTGAGTTTTAGGTTTTGGGAAGCCTCAGAACTCAAGAGCAGCGCGGACTGACCACGAAGAGGCTGTTGGACCGCCGCCGCTTGTCGTTGTTGTCGGGACTATCCTCGATCTCGAAAGAGTTCATTTAGCAGACTCAAGTGAAGCAAAGAAATGGAGCAGGGGGAAGATCGAGAGGCAGGGGAGCGAGGGGCGAGGAGCGAGGGGCACAGCCACTGACCACGAAGAGGCTGTTGGACCGCCGCCGCTTGTCGTTGTTGTAGGGACTGTCCTCGATCTCGAAAGAGTTCATTTTCGCGTCACCTTGCGGCACCATCGACGCCGCAGACGACGAGTCCTCAGACGACGAAGGCAACGACGCTTCCGCCACGACGGTCGAAGTAGCCAGAGCGCCGATCCGCAAACACGAACGACCTTTGAGTCGACTCAAAAACAGCAAATCGCGCAGGACAGGCCAGTCAAAAAGCTCTTGTCCGATACTTCCTACGCTTCCAGCGACGATGTATCAGATACCCCGAGCGCGACTCGGGAACCAAAGGAAAAACTAATGTTACTTCACTGCTTGACGACAGAGAATCCTCAAACGATGTAGTTCAGAATGTGGTGCTCGCAAGTGGAAGTTGTGGGTCGAAATGGGCTAGCTATGATTCTTTCCCCTGGGATTTGCTACTGGGGATTTTTGCGGCCTCCTCGTCCAGCTATTTGCGCCTGTCTGCATGGCGGGAAGAGATTCCCATCCCAGGGTAGTAGTCCTGGCCGCCTTTCTTCCACGAATTCGTCCAATCAGAGTCTCGGCGCGTGTGGTGAGTTGGCGTTCAGTCCTGCCTGGACGCAGAGCTTGTTGACGGTGGCCTGAGCGGCGTGACAAGATTGGTCGTATTCGAAGCTCGAGTCCGGAATATCTAGTAAGGAAAACCTGGCTTTGGGTCAAATTGCGATATCCTGTAGAAGTGTACATGTTTCGGAAGAAAATATACAGCCGTCTATCTCACATCACAATACAATCTCTTATACAGCTTGTAAAGCACATCAGGTGGAGCTCTAAATATGTATGCGCTCGCTATAATAATGTTAGCCAAGGTGGCTTGAAA
Organism: Closterium sp. Naga37s-1; assembly: GCA_947471745.1. Taxonomy (NCBI): domain Eukaryota; kingdom Viridiplantae; phylum Streptophyta; class Zygnematophyceae; order Desmidiales; family Closteriaceae; genus Closterium; species Closterium sp. Naga37s-1. The sequence continues at coordinate 932,409 of CANJKZ010000337.1, read as the reverse complement.
CGCACCCAGGTACTCAAACCTCCTCCCACTTGTAACCACCACTCGCGGAAGCATAACCATCCTACCGCCACGTTTAACTATCAACTTCCCATCACAATCAGACCCCCCAATGTCACCAACAGAATCCCTGCCAACTGCCATGGCTCTGCTAATCCGCTGAACGCTGCTAACTGGCATGGTTCTTCGCCAGCCATCCACATGAAGCCTCTCTGACAGGTCAGCATCTTCCAGAATAGCCAGCCTTTCATCAAACCCTCCAATGCATGCAAAGTCTTGTGCCCGGCAGAACATGGCTTGGTCTCCATATAGCATGCGCATACCCCGAAAGAACGCCGCAACACCACTGAACCATGCAGAACCCGTACCGACCTCACAATTGCTGTTTCTAGAGCCGCCGCTGCTGCTGCCACTGCCACTCCCGCTGCTGGCACCGCCACTGCTACTGCTGCTCCTGCTGTGGTTTTGGCCCGTGACTGTAAGCGACGCCTTATCAGCATCACGCAACTGAGCATACCGTGGAGGAGCAAGCAGCGGCACATACCAGGCCTTAGCCACATTCCGGAGGCACATGCCCCAGAAGACCCGCCCCGGCACAGCCACCACAGGCACAAACCCCCCGCAGCACACTGACTGGTCTTGCAGTGTCCTCCTCAGGATTGTGACGAGATCCAATGGTACGAGCGTGTCAGCGTGAACAAAACAAAGGATGCCGCTGCTTGCGTTGCTGGGACTACCGCTGCTTCGACCCGTGCTGCTCGAACCTCCTTGAGCAAGTTCCTCTGCTTCCCCCCATTGCACCTGCATCAGCTGCACCGCCTTCCATGCGCCTGTGTTCATCTGAACCGACCTGCCCCTCTCACTAGCCACCACCACCGCGCCCAGGGATTTAGCCAATCGCGGCGTGCCATCTGTGCTGCCGCCGTCGGCAACTATAACACTGGCGGGCGGCGGGGAGAGCTTTGCCAGGTGGCGCAGCGTGATTGGAAGCGCTGATGCCTCGTTCAGAGCTGGGATTATAACGTACACTGGTGGTGCAACCTTCCCCTTGGGGACAGTGCCACCTTTCCCTGATTGATTTCCACCATTCCCCCCAGCATCTTCCACCTCTTCTTGAGACATCTCAAAAATTGAGAGAGCGGCTTCCCCTTGTTTATCCCCCCCCATCCCTCCCCTTCCCCCTTCCCCTCCCCCTCCCCCTCCGCCTCCCCCTCCCCCTCCCCCACTTCCTGCATCCCCGCCCCCTCCTCCTTCAAACAGCGCCCCCCAGTCGCGAGGAGCGGATCCTGGCCGTCCATCCATCCCGCGATGGCACGCCAACGCGACAAAGACAGCAGATGCAACAGTGGTGCCGACCGCCGCGAATGCCGCCGTGCCGCCCAGTAGCAGCAGGCCAAGGCGCACGGCGGTGCGGAATGCTGCGGCCGCTGATGCCGCCGCGGGTGGCGGTGGATCGGAGGCGGGATGGTGCTGTGAGGATATGAGCGGGAAACGCGGGGAGAAGGAACAGGGATGGCGAAGCGGCGAGCGGGGAAGGTGAATTTGATCGGTCCCTCGTCGCCTGAAGGGAGTGCTGTCGCAGGGCTGCCATCCGACGCTGATGCGATTATTCCGACGACGCGCTAGTCGGGAACATGCGACCTGGTCGCGAGGCGGTTGCTGCGACGCGAATGTGCGAGGGCAATGAGGGGTTTGAATTTGGTGCTGGGGCAGTCGCAGCATGGTAACGGAATTCATTGTTGGAGGAATTGCGAATGCAACGAGCTGGTCGGTGTTGTTCGATCGTCACGGCTAATACCTACGATCAGCGCGCGGAGTTGTGCTTCCATAGATTTACATTCGTCTAGGTCGCAGGTTGCTGTATCTACATTTGCCTGATGTCTAATCTGTTCAGGTTGTAAACTCGCGTTTGTCGCAGGTTCAGTGAGGTGAATTGCAACTTTACACAGTTACATAGGTCTCGATTACGGTTGAGCGAAACCGAATACTTGAATGTCCTCAGGACGCGGTGAAAGTGACAAAATTGGAGGATCGTGAGAGAATATCGATTCTCGCGATCGCTTTGGGGAATTGATCGGTGAAACGATGCACACCCGGCGTTGTAACGATCGGAAAAAAATGTTGAGCGCTATGTTCCATTCGCCGGGATCACTTTGGCGCGCAGAGGTCACACGCTTTATACAATTTCGTACAAGCACGAGTGCGAAATTCGCACTTCACAGGGCAACCTGGTCGGCGAATCGATGGCTCTCTGAAATGTGAAAATTTTGCGACTCATTTCACCCGCTTAGCGAAACACTGTCACGTCGCAAACATTTGGATCAGTCATCACTGTAAGCTCGGTTCGTCGGCATTTGCTTCCCAGCGATGCCGCGATTGATAGCCGATCAGTCGTCCTGTCTGAATGTATGTGTATTTTGTCTAAAATTGTCACTGTAGCTGGGTTACTTGTATGTAAACAGGGTAACTAATCCGCACATCGAATGCGACAGACGATCGATCGTCTACTTTTACCGCGTCCTCACCATCGCGGAAATTCATCCCCTCCATAAGAACCTTCACTAAAACTCAGAAAACAGGGAAAATAATCTTCATGCTACTGTAAATCACTTTCCCTCCACGTCCCCGCACAGCTGCTCCAACAGTTTCCCCAACCGTTCCCCCCACCTCACAAACACCCCCATTTTCCCCAACCATCCTTCCCCCACCCTCCCCTTTCTCCCCTCCCCTCTTCCCCCTCCCCCAAGCGTTTTCCTCCCTGCCCTAGTTTCCGACACCGCATTCCGCCAGTCGCTTTGGCCAGCCCAGTTTCTAAGCCGTTCTAACCAGCGGCATCCCCGTCGCGCCCCGATCTTTCGTCGCGCAAGACGCTGCGCCGAAGCTGCTGCTGGTTTCCGCGAGTCCGTATTCCCTCAAATACAGCCTAATTTGCGCACGAATCTCAGATATTTTTTGCGCTCGAATCCGTAGTACCAGCGAATCTCCACCACCAGTCTCGTATCACAAGCCTGCGCGTACCGGTTTTTGGGGCGCCGTGTAGCCGTCGCGAACAGCTAGGAGCTTCGTGAAGGTTACCACCGTCGCGGAACCGTTGAACGGAGAACGAGGAGAGGGAAGGAAGAGTAAGCGAAACGAATAAAAAAAAGGAAGAAAGAAACAAAGGACGAAAAGGAATCGGAATCGGCAGCCATGGCTGCTCCGAGTCGGCGCGCGCAGGATCTGCTGATGGACGACAAATGGGATCTCTGCGTCGACCTCTCGCTCCGCCGAGTCGTCTACAGCTCGCTCGCGGGCGCCGCCACCGGCCTCGTCCTCTTTAGTGAGTGATCCGTCTTGTTTTGAAGGACCCCCACGAGACGCTTGACCGCTCTAGCTATTCCTCCCCCCCACACGCATGCCCCCTTACGTTCCCCTCCCCCGCGCCGTTCCCCTCCCCCTTCCCCCCCCGCCCTCCCACGCATCTCCCCTTTCATTTCCCTCCCTCCTCGTTTTCCCCTCCCGCCACCCCTCAGAGTCTTCCACGAGTCGCTGGGCGGCTCTCGCCTTCGGCGCTGGCTGCGGCGTTGGTTCCGCCTACACCAACTGCTCTCGCCTTTTGGCGCATGCTCAAGTCGTTCCCTCTCCGCATCCTCCTTTCCTTCCCCTCCTTCCACCCTTCCCCCTCCGTCAACACTTCCCCCTTCCTTCGCCGCGCAGGGAGCCCCACGAGTCGCTGGGCGGCGCTTGCCTTTGGCGCCGGCTGCGGCGTCGGTTCCGCCTACACCGACTGCTCGCGCATTCTCGACGGCCACGTGCCGCGATTCTCCGCCCCGCTTGCTGCTAAAGCCGCCTCCGCTGCCCCTGCTCCCGCTGCGCCTGCCGTTTTTGCTCCGCCCCCCGTTGCGCCTGCCCCTGCCCCGGTCCCATCTGCTGCTGCCGCTGCTGCTGGTGCATCAGGGTCGTCGGATCAACTGCCGCAGGTATGGAGGGTTAGATGTTTCGATAGTGCCCTGCCCCAGGTAACCAGGGTGGGAGCAGGGCTGCCCCTGCTGCCCCTGCTCCTGTCCCTCCCACGACTACTGGTGCATCAGGGTCGTCGGATCAACTGCCGCAGGTATAGAGGGAGGGTTTTTGAGACGCCTGGGTAGTGCCTCGGGTAAGCGGGGCTGGTAAGCAGGGTACGGGGCTGCATGCAATGGCTCTGCCTACACCGACTGCGCTGCAGCCATATGCTGTTTTTGAGGCGCCTAAAAAATCGCCTTCTGAGACGCCTCAAGAACTGCCTACACCGGCTGCGCTGCATTCTAGGCGGCCAGATGCTGCATTTCCCTCCTTCCCCTCCCCTCTCCCTCGCTGTTGCCAGAGCTGCTCCTTCTTCTCCTGCCGTCCCCTGTCATCCCTGCCATCCCTGCCATCCATTCTGTCCCTGCTGTGCCGCAGCTGACCCTGCTGACTCTGCCCCTGCCTTTGTCTTTGGCTCTGCCTTCACTCCTCTTGCATCCTGAATGTCCACGTGGCACAATCACCCACACTCCTCCCCCCACCCTCCACCCCCCCTTTCCCATGCTGCCAGGGCTCTGTCTGTGCTCCCTTTCAGTGATCTTTTCTGTCCCCCTATTCTGTCCCAACCGTTGGCGTTCTCTGTGCACGTTGCTTGCAGGACTAGGAGTGAATGAGCATGAGAGGGCCTTGTGCTTTCAACATTTCTCAAAGCAACTCACGTTTTGACTGCTTGGGTTGGGACCAACGCCACTTGAGAGGAGACCACCTGAGAACTGCTGTCCTCTTCTCCCGTCCCTGGTTCCTGCTGCACCTGAGACTTTGACTGTCCTTATCTTTGTTATCCACGTCGTCACTGTGGATGCCCCACTTAGGTTGTAGTGAAGATAGCTGCATATAATTTTCAATATGATTAGGGTGCATTCCTGCCTGGACATTTGTGTCTCAATCCCCGTTTCCCCGAGTCGCGTCGAAACATTTTGGGAACCTCGCGTCACAAAAATTGAATGCATCGCGACACTAGGCGACCAGGCGAAATGTACAGTTGTGCGCATTTGATTGGATTTCGCAAATGACTGTACACCCTTTTATTCAACCGCCTGGCTGGGGTGTGGTTTCGACGCGCGGGTATTTTTACGCGCGCGAAATTCGCATTGTGGGGTGTCCAGGAGCATTGACATTTCGAACCGCGTGCGACTTTTTACCAGTGACGGGTCAATTTGCAACTCGTCCGCGACGTCAGCGCGTTTCACGCTGACCAATGAAAAATACAGCAATGGTCGCTGAAACGCGTCTCGGGTTTGTGACATGGTACGTTTTATGCTGTTTGCTCGCGTCACAAAACGATTGAGACACAAATGTCCAGGCAGGAATGCACCCTTAGTGTACTGTAATGGCACTTTCAATACAGGCATGGAAAGTTCAAGTGGATTTCAAATTGCACCTCTCGAGTAACAACTGAAGCCCCTGGCCTGGTGTGATGCAAAGCAAAGAGACTCGTAAAGTGAAACCCCCAGTCAAGTCTTGTCAGTGCTGCTGAGCATTTGCTCGTTACCCACAGATCCAACCACTCTCTACCCTACATCCCAACTACCACCCTGCTCTCTCCCTCCATCTTCTCCTCCTCACTCTCCCCCTTCTCCTCATCACTCACCCCTCCCTCCGGCACCACCAGTGGCACTTCATTGTCATCTAAATCTCCCCCAGCAGCACCCGGCACCAGCGACAGTGACGCGAGGCTTGCACTGTGCTCTCTGTGTGCTCTGTTTTACCCTCAACAAAAGGCCACGCTACCAACTATTGGACTGCCTTCGCCTTTACCCTGCTCCCACCCACCTTCTCCTCCTCACTCTCCATCTCCTCTCCTCCTTCCTCATCGCTCACCCCTCCCTCGGGCACTACTAACGGCACCCCATCCTCCTCCAGCTCCCCTTCAGCAGCGCCCGGCACCAGCGACAGCGATGCCAGGCTGTCACCCAAGGCAATGCGCATGAGACGGCACCCCCTCCCCCTCCTTCCCCTCATCCACCTGACCGCCCACCCTACACCACCTTCGCCTTAACCCTGCTCTCTCCCTCCACCTTCTCCTCCTCACTCTCCTCATCGCTCACCCCTCCCTCAGGCACTACTAACGGCACCCCATCCTCCTCCAACTCGCCCTCTGCAGCGCCCGGCACCAGTGAAAGCGACGCCAGGCTGTCCCCCGAGGCAATGCGCATGAGGCGACATCCCTTCCCCTCCTCCTCCTCTTCCTCCTCCTCCACCCCTCATCCACCTGACCGCCCACCCTACACCACCTTCGCCTTTACCCTGCTCTCTCCCTCCACCTTCTCCTCCTCACTCTCCTCATCGCTCACCCCTCCCTCGGGCACTACTAACGGCACGCCATCCTCCTCCAACTCGCCCTCTGCAGCGCCCGGCACCAGTGAAAGCGACGCCAGGCTATCCCCCGAGGCTATGCGCATGAGGCGGCATCCTCGTGTGGTGCGGGAGAGGATGGGGATGTCCCGCACTCGCAGCCGGTTGATTATGCCGCCGTCACTGCCCACTAGCAGCTCCCCGTACTCCATAGCAGCACCTGCCTCAGTGGCGGTGTCAACGCCTGGTGGGGCAAGGGATGAGAGGATGGGGATGTCTCGCACTCACAGCCGGTTGATTATGCCGCCGTCACTGCCCACTAGCAGCTCCCCGTACTCCATACAAGCTGCCTCGGTAGTGGCGTCAGTGGCTGTATGAGGGGATGGGGAATAAGGGGGTGGTGCGGGAGAGGATGGGGATGTCCCGCACTCGCAGCCGGTTGATTATGCCGCCGTCACTGCTCCCCGTACTCCATAGCAGCAGCAGCGGCGGCTGCCTCCATTGTGTATTCAGTGGCTGCTAGGATGGGGGGGAGAGGATGGAGGATGGGGATGAGTGGACAGGGAAGGAGAGGATGGGGACGTCTCGCGCTCGCAGCCGGTTGATGATTCCCCCGTCACTGCCCACCAGTAATTCCCCGTACTCCATACAAGCTGCCTCGGTAGTAGTGTCAGTGGCTGGTGGGATTGGGATAGGGGGTGGGGGTTGGTGGAGACAGGAGAGTGCGTGTGGGATGGACGAGGCGGACAGGGGGTAGGGGAAATGCGCATTTGGGGAGTAAGAGAGGGGAGAGGGCAGGGTAACGTGATTTCGGGAGGAAGAGGGCGGTCGGTATGTAAGAGAGAGCGTGAGAGAGGCGGGAAAGTAGGGGGAGCAGGAAGGTTGCAGAAGCACGTGCACCCTCTCCTTTCCACCCACAAACACCTTCAAAGATTATCCTATCCTCCCTTTCTCCACTCCCCCGCCAGACGCAGTGCCACGAGTGCAGCACTGCCCTTTCACCCCATCAACCCCCCCTCCTCCCCCCATCCTACCACTCCCCCCTCTCACCGTCTCTGTCAGCAGTGCCCTCCCCAACTAGACGCAGTGCCACCAGAATTAACTTTTCCTATCCAATCATACCCTCTCCTGCCCTCTCGTCCCCTCTCCCACACTCTCCTCCCACGCTCCTACCACTTCCCCCTCTCACCGTCTCTGTCAGCAGTGCCCTCCCCCACCAGACGTAGCACCACCAGTGCATCCCCTTGGCCCAACTGCAGGAGATGCAGAATGGGGAGGGGGGAGGGGGTACAAGGGGAGAGGGGGTTCAGGTCGGGATAACGTGCAGGTGAGAATGGGAGGTACTACCAGTGAGCCGTACCAGTGAAGTATGGGAGTCGTGTTTTGAGTCATGTATACTCAAAACACGACTCATTACACCCAGAGAGGCATACCATTGAGGTATGGGAGGGACAGCGGAAAATGCTTGTGGTACTTTTGAGAATTCTCAGAAGCACAGGTGGGCATGGGGCCCTCAATGCCTTGACACCCATAGCCTCTGGTTTGCATTCGAATCATCTCTTCCCACGTGTGTTGACATTTATGACCCACCCATGGCCCCACCAATACCATCCACACCCACCTTGCCCCATCCACACCCACCTTGCCCCATCCACACCCACCTTGCCCCATCCACTCACCTTGATGCCCTTGACTCCCACGCCCCCCCTCCGCTGGTTGACACATTTGCCCAGCCCATCACCACATGGAAACGGCATTGTCCCCACACTGCCAATTCCACCCCCATACGCATGAACCACACCCTCCCGCACTCCCTTCGCCCCAGACTCACCTTGATGCCCTTCACTCCCACGCCCCCCCTCCGCTGGTTGGCAAACTGGTTCGTGGGAACACATGAGTCGAACGCAAACCCACTGACGCCCCTTCAAACACGACCCACCCACTCCCCCAATCAAAACCACACTCACCCTTTCTCATCCACTCACCTTGATGCCCTTGACTCCCACGCCCCCCCTCCGCTGGTTGGCAAACTGGTTCGTGGGAACACGCTTGCCCATCCCGTTGCGAGTGGCCATGACCACCCATGGGCCCCCGTCCTTGGACTCGCTGTAAGAAGGGGAAGGCCGGGAAGAAAGAAGAGCTTAGCATACGCACAGCACAGCCATACGCAATTGCTTTCTAACCCAGCCCGTTACGAGTGGCCATGACCACCCATGGGCCCCCGTCCTTGGACTCGCTGTGACGAGGGGAAGGGCGGGAAGGAAGCAAGGCAAGGTTGGTGTAAGGAAGCAAGGGACTGGCAAGCAAAGTCGATTTAAAGCAGGGACTTGCACAAGCGGAGAAGAGATGGGCCGTGAGAAGCCCGACCGAGGCAATACATGAGGCGCCCCAAGAGACTGAGGCACCTCGACAGGTGGAGCAGAGCTGAGGCCGTGAGGCTCGTGAGCAACCAAAGGCACGGCCAGCAAAGGCAGCCACTCACGAGGCGGCAGCTGGCATTCACGAGGCGACAGCTGGCACTCACGAGGCGACGGATGGCACGATCTCCAGGGCAGCGACGATGTCCCCCTCCCTCAGTCGCATGGCCCTCACTCCCCTCGCCGTGCGCCCACTCTGCCTCAGCTGGTCGTCGTCACACGCGAAGCGAACGATGTTGCCAAACTGCGAGCCGACCAATAGGGAGTCGCCAGCTGTCGCCCTCCGCACCCACGCCAGCTCATCGCCGTCGCCCTGCCGCACGTTAGGAGGGATGGGTGCCACGTGGATGGGGAAGGGCAGAGTGGAGTTCAATGTGGTGGAAAGGGATCCCGTGAGGTGTATAGGAAGAAATGCAGGAGGGAATGTGGTGAAGCCATTTTCTCCTCAGGGCTTGTCAGAGCTCAGTTTCCTCCCTTGCTTTTTGAGGCGCCTCAAAAATCAGCTCAGTTTCCTCCCTTGCTTTTTGAGGCGCCTCAAAAATCAGCTCAGTTTCCTCCCTTGCTTTTTGAGGCGCCTCAAAAATCAGCTCAGTTTCCTCCCTTGCTTTTTGAGGCGCCTCAAAAATCAGCTCAGTTTCCTCCCTTGCTTTTTGAGGCGCCTCAAAAATCAGCTCAGTTTCCTCCCTTGCTTTTTGAGGCGCCTCAAAAATCAGCTCAGTTTCCTCCCTTGCTTCACCTTGACCCACCTCGACTGGCACACACACACAGGTGCATACACACAGACCTACCAACTATATGGAGATAAGCCAGCATCAACAGACAAACTCACCAGTTGAATGGCGATGAGACCGCTCTTGCGGGTGTCGCTGAACGCATGCAGCGCAGTGCACTTGATGAAGCCCCCTCGAGTCATCATACGCATGGACAGACGGAGAGATGGACAGACGGACAGCGGACAGATGGACAGACAGACCCTAGGCACACATGTGATGCATGCAGACACACAGACCCACCAGCTGAATGGCAATGGGGCTACTCTTGCGTTTGTCACTGAACGCATGCAGCGCAGTGCGCTTGATGAAGCCCCCTCGAGTCATCATGACGAGATGGTGCAGACAGACGGAAGACAGACACAGCGTACCAGCTGAATGGCAATGAGACCGCTCTTGCGCGTGTCGCTGAACGCATGCAGAGCAGTGCGCTTGATGAAGCCCCCTCGCGTCATCATGACCAGATAGGCGTCTTCTGAGAAATCCCCCACTGGCAGCATCGATGTGATGCGCTCTGAGTCCTGTAGGGGGACGATCTGATGAAATGCCAAGGGGGATTCAGGAGGGTGTTTGGGAAGGGAGAGGAGGCTCGAATGGGTGGTTCATCGGGGGTGCCGCGGGGTCATCCTGACGAGATAGGCGTCCTCTGAGAAGTCCCCCACTGGCAGCATTGATGTGATGCGCTCTGAGTCCTGCAGAGGGACGATCTGATGGGGGGAGGGGAAAAGAAGGGGGGACGGGGAGGTGTTTAGGGAGAGAGAGGGGAGGGGGTGGTTGGGGTATTGTGACTCATCATGACGGGATGGGCGTCTTCTGGCAAGTCACCCACTGTTAGCATTGATGTGATGCGCTCTGAGTCCTGCAGAGGCACGATCTGATGAGAGGTGGCGAAGGGGCAGTAAGGTGTTTGGGGAGAAAGGGTGGGGTGGGGGGTGGTAGGGTGCTGTGAGTCATCATGACCAGACAGCGTCGTGTGAGAAGTCCCCTACTGGCTGGCAGCATTGAGATGGGGCGCTCTGAGTCCTGCAGAGGCACGATCTGATGGGGGGAGAAGAGGTAAACAGGGGAGAGGGAGGAGCAGAGCAAGATGAATGACTGGTAAGCCTTACCCCACCAGAGTCCCCCACTGGCAGCACTGAGATGGGGCGCTCTGAGTCCTGCAGAGGGACGATCTGACGGGGGAAGAAGAGGTAAACAGGGGAGAGGGAGGAGCAAGACGCATGACTGGTAAGCTTTACCGGGACTAGTCAAACGTAGCAGAAGAGTAGGGAGAGGGATGTTTGGGTCGACTCAAGACGTAGCAGAATGGTAGTGGAGAAGGGACGACGTGCCTGGGAGATGGGAGAGCCGATGGCAGTGCGGGAGCCCTCGGGAATCTGATACCCTTTCATGGTGTAGGCCACTCCCCGGTCACTGCAGTACAGGCACAGGAAGCAACAGGAAGGACGGAAGAGAAACAGATGGCACCGAAATTACTTGAGAGAATTCTCAAAAGTGATTCTGATAACCCTTCATTGTGTAGGCCACTCCTCGGTCACTGCAGACAGCAATGTGACGCACAGAAGAGGAACAGAAGGCAGAGTAGCAGAGCATGGAATGTACATATTTTTCAAAAGTTATCCCAAAAGCTTTCATGGTGTAGGCCACTCCTCGCGGACTGCAAAGCAGACAGCAGCACGATGCACGGAGGAAGAACAGAAGGCAGCAGCACGATGCACGGAGGAAGAACAGAAGGCAGCAGCACGATGCACGGAGGAAGAACAGAAGGCAGCAGCACGATGCACGGAGGAAGAACAGAAGGCAGCAGCACGATGCACGGAGGAAGAACAGAAGGCAGCAGCACGATGCACGGAGGAAGAACAGAAGGCAGCAGCACGATGCACGGAGGAAGAACAGAAGGCAGCAGCACGATGCACGGAGGAAGAACAGAAGGCAGCAGCACGATGCACGGAGGAAGAACAGAAGGCAGCAGCACGATGCACGGAGGAAGAACAGAAGGCAGCAGCACGATGCACGGAGGAAGAACAGAAGGCAGCAGAACAGAGGTCGCATGGCTTTAAGACGTCCCAGAGAACCTTTCATGGTGTAGGCCACACCTCTGGGACTGCAGGCAGCAACACAAAGCACAGAAGGCAGAGCAAGACCCTTATACAAGCGGAGAAACGGAAAATAGGGGACAGAGACGCACTGAGGGACACACACGGTGTCGTGGGTGCGGCACACCACAAAGCGAGCCATGGCATCGTCCGCCTTGAGCTTGCCACCCGACTTGCCTCAATGCAGCACAGAGAGACCCGTAGGCAGAGAGTTACCCAAGACCATGTGCCTCATGCACAGAGAGAGAGGGATAGCACGGTGTGCTCTGCCTCATGCACAGTGCACACAGAGAGAGGGATAGCACTAAAGTAGTTTTGAGACGTCTCAAAACACAGAGAGAGAGGGATAGCACTAAATCGACCTGAAGAAGAGCACGGTGTCGTGGGTGCGGCACACCACAAAGCGAGCCATGGCATCGTCTGCCTTGAGCTTGCCACCCGACTTGCCCGCTGTGCCCCTCTTTTGAGCCGAGAACGTGTCTGCTGCCATGCGCTTCACATACCCCCGCTCACTCAGGTTCTGGAATGTCAGTGGGAAAATGGGGGAAAGGAGAAAGAGAGGGAGGGAGGGGCATGTGGCTCTCTTTTTGTGGACACACTTGCAGGCACGTACTCCTCTTCTGTGCCAAAAACGTGTCTGCTGCCACGCGCTTCACGTAGCCACGCTCGCTTAGGTTCTGAGGTGGGGAGGAGAGTGAAAAGGGTTGGGGGAAAGATGAAAGGGAGGGAAAGGCATGTGGCACTCTTATTGTCTGACTCACTTCCCTGCTGTGCCCCTCTTCTGCGCTGAGAACGTGTCTGCTGCCATGCGCTTCACATACCCGCGCTCACTCAGGTTCTGACGGGGGCAGGAGTGTGGCAGAGGGGAGGCGGGAAAAGAAAAGGGGGAGGGAAGCGCATGTGGCTCTCTGAATAACTGGCTGCCATGCCCTCTGTCTCTCCCTTCTGCGCTGAGAACGTGTCTGCTGCCATGCGCTTCACATACCCGCGCTCACTCAGGTTCTGACGGGGGCAGGAGTGTGGCAGAGGGGAGGCGGGAAAAGAAAAGGGGGAGGGAAGCGCATGTGGCTCTCTGAATAACTGGCTGCCATGCCCTCTGTCTCTCCCTTCTGCGGTGAGAACGTGTCTGCTGCCATGCGCTTCACATACCCGCGCTCACTTAAGTTCTAAGAGGGAAAAGAGAGTGGGAGAGGGAAGGGAGGAAGGAGAAAGAAGGTCAGGGAGTGGCATGTGGCTCTGACTCACTTGCCCGCGGTGCCCCGCTTCTGGGCCGAGAAGGTGTCTGCTGCCATGCGCTTCACATACCCCCGCCTGCTCAGGTTCTGAAGGGAGAAAAAGAGTTGGTAGAAAGTGGGAGAAGGACAGGCAAGGCCGTTTGAAGCACACAACCCAACTCACACACCGACCCAACTCACACACCGACCCAACTCACACACCGACCCAACTCACACACCGACCCAACTCACACACCGACCCAACTCACACAGCGACCCAACTCACACAACGACCCAACTCACACAGCGACCCAACTCACACACCGACCCAACTCACACAGCGACCCAACTCACACAACGACCCAACTCACACAGCGACCCAACTCACACAGCGACCCAACTCACACACCGACCCAACTCACACAGCGACCCAACTCACACAACGACCCAACTCACACAGCGACCCAACTCACACAACGACCCAACTCACACAGCGACCCAACTCACACACCGACCCAACTCACACACCGACCCACACACTAACACGGACACACACGCAAGCATAGCAGCAGCACATACCAGCAGCACGGTGGCGTTGGGGATAACGTCAGAAGGATCCAAGTCCCCTGCAGTGCCGTCCGCCTCTATCCTCGTCCTCCTCGGCCCACCAAACTCGTCCGTGAGAACACAAGGCCGTTTGCAGCAGACATCCCAGCTCACGCACACACGAGAACATACCAGCAGCACGGTGGCATTGGGAATGACGTCAGAAGGATCCAAGTCCCCGGCAGTCCCATCCGCCTCGATCCTCGTCCTCCTCGGCCCTCCAAACTCGTCCTTGAGCGCCAGGGCCTCGCGCTTCACTGTCTGCAGGATTCTCTTTCTGCTCGCCAGTAGCCCCTGCAGGTCCGCTATGTCTGCCTTCAGACGGGAGTGCTCCTCCTCTAGCTTCGATACCTGATGGGGAAGGGTGGGGTTGAAAGGGAAGGGAGCACAACAAGGGATTTGTCTTTATCCTCGTCCTCCTCGGCCCCCCAAACTCGTCCTTTTTGAATGAAAGGGGATGGAGGAGGGGGTGAAAGGGGATGGAGGAGGGGTTCACATGGATGGAGGAGAAAACGGAATGAGAAAACGTAGACATAGATGCATGCACGTGGCTGTGACTGTGACACACTCGGAGGAGGAAATGGTGTTGCAACAACTTACTTCGAGGGATGTGAGGCGCCGGAGTGGTGTACTGAGAAGAGCATCAGCCTGTATGGGGGATAAGCCGAGGGCTGGGATGCGTTCGCGCACACACATGTGCATCCATCCACATATCGTACACACACATGTGCATCCACATATCGTACACACAGGCAAACACATATCCCCATGGATGCCAGCAGCACATGCACGGTGGGGGGAGGAATACAACAGTTTAGTCACCATTCAATTGCTGGAGGGTGGCAGCAGCATCAGCGGGAGTGGCAGGCGCCTTACAGATGCACACAGGAACAAACCAGCAGGGGGCCGTGGGCTCCAAGCAAGCACGCGCACCTTGCTGGAGGGTGGCAGCAGCATCAGCGGGAGTGGCAGCCGCCTTACAGATGCACACAGGAACAAACCAGCAGGGGGCCGTGGGCTCCAAGCAAGCACGCGCACCTTGCTGGAGGGTGGCAGCAGCATCAGCGGGAGTGGCAGCCGCCTTGAGGATGTCCACCATTCGATCCAGACTTCCCAGGCCAATCAGCAGACCCTGGGAGGTGTGGGCGGAGAGGTGTGCGGAGGGGAAGGCGGAGCGAGGAGAGGGGAGGGGAGGTGAAGGTAAGGAGTGGCAGCCGCCTTGAGCATGTCCGCCATTTCATCCAGACTTCCGAGGCCAATCAGTAGACCCTGAGAAGTGGAAGGCACGGGAGGATGATTTCTAAGCAGCCTAAATGTTTGCCGGGATGAAAGATCATGGCAGCAATTAGTGGCAGCCGCCTTGAGCATGTGCACCATTCGATCCAGGCTTCTGAGGCGAATCAGCAGACCCCATGGGTTGGTTGAAAGAAGGAACGGGAGCATCGGGATGAGCCGCCTTAAGATCGCCCAGGAGGTTGGAGGGGAGGGGATGGGACGGGACGGCAAGGAGTGGCAGCAGCCTTGAGCATGACGAGACGATCCAGCCTTGCAAGGCGAATCAGGTGGCCCTGGATGGTGTGTGCGGAGAGGAGGGGTGGGGAGTTGACGTTGGAAAGGAGAGAGGAGGTGATGTCAGCACGGAGACGGGAGGTGGTATGGGGGAAGGGGGAACGAGGAGATGCAAGGGAAGAGAAATAACTGAAGAAACGGAGGGAACAATGGACTGGATGCAGACCGTCTGGCAAGGATGCGGAACCGAACGTACCTGGACGTAGTGCTCCCGATCCTCTGCTTTCCGAAGCTGGAATGAGGTTCGGCGCTCGATGACCTGGCAGCGGAAGTCCAGAAAGACCTGAATGTGTGTGGGGGTTGGGGAAAGGAGGATGGAAGGAGGAGGAAGCGAGGGAGGGATGGGAATGAGATGTAGGGAGGCAAAGGGAGGGAGAGAAACGAGGTAATGGGACCAGGGTTCAACAAAATCTAGGTTTGTGTGACCAAACACTAGAGAGAGAATACATATTTGTCGGATTCTGGGGATTCTGTCTTACCTGGAAAAAGTCTCTGAGAGTCATCTCCTTGGGTTCGCCATTGACCAGGCTGAGGGGAAGCAGGGAGGGGAAGACAGGATGGGTGTGAGAGGAACGGTATGGTGTGGGAGGAATGGGAGGAGAGGGAGGAACGGATCGAAGGAAGTCTCTTAGAGTCATCTCCTTAGGCCCGCCATTGACCAGCCTGAGGGGAAGAGCAGGACGAGGGGGTGGAGAGGAAACGGGTATTATTGTGGGAAGAATGGGGGGAATGGGAGGGATGGGAGGACTGGGAGTGGGGGAATGGGGAAGGGAGGAACAGGTTGGGAAATCTCTACTGAGAAATCTCTACTGATAGCCCATACCATGCATAGGGGAGCCTGTCGCTCACCCCACCAGGTTAAGCGGGACTGCAGCTGAGTGTGCTTGTACAGCGATGGCAGCACAGGCATGGGCGTGGCCAGGTGACATGACACCCCTTGTCACCCCCACCACCTCATCCCACTACCACACTGCTACTCACCCCACCAGGTTGCAGTTGAAGCGCGACTGCAGCTGAGTGTGCTTGTACAGCGATGGCAGCACAGGCATGGGCGTGGCCAGGTGACATGACACCCCTTGTCACCCCCACCACCTCATCCCACTACCACACTGCTACTCACCCCACCAGGTTGCAGTTGAAGCGCGACTGCAGCTGAGTGTGCTTGTACAGCGATGGCAGCACAGGCATGGGCGTGGCCAGGTGACATGACACCCCTTGTCACCCCCACCACCTCATCCCACTACCACACTGCTACTCACCCCACCAGGTTGCAGTTGAAGCGCGACTGCAGCTGAGTGTGCTTGTACAGCGATGGCAGCACAGGCATGGGCGTGGCCAGGTGACATGACACCCCTTGTCACCCCCACCACCTCATCCCACTACCACACTGCTACTCACCCCACCAGGTTGCAGTTGAAGCGCGACTGCAGCTGAGTGTGCTTGTACAGCGATGGCAGCACAGGCATGGGCGTGGCCAGGTGACATGACACCCCTTGTCACCCCCGCCACCTCATCCCACTACCACACTGCTACTCACCCCACCAGGTTGCAGTTGAAGCGTGACTGCAGCTGAGTGTGCTTGTACAGCGATGCCAGCACAGCCATGGGGGTGGCACCTCGCTTCACCTCCACCACCACGCGCATGCCCGCCCGGTCGCTCTCGTCGCGGATGTCACTCACCCCCTCCACCACCTTGCTATTAACAAGTTCTGCCATCTTCTCCACCAGGGCGGCTTTGTTTGTCTGGTATGGAAGCTATTTGGTGGATAGGAGGGAAGGGAGGGCAGGGAAAGCAAGGTGGGAGATTAGGGTGGAGGGTGAGGTGTGTAAGTCCCCCCGGTCGCTCTCATCTCGGATGTCACTCACCCCCTCCACCACCTTGCTGTTCACCAGCTCTGCCATCTTCTCTACCAGGGCGGCCTTGTTCGTCTGGTACGGGAGCTGTTTGATTGAGGGGGGGGGTGGGGAGCGGAAGGAGTGCGTGGTCACCAGGTTCGGTCAACAAGAACAAGCTTCGAAAGGGCGGGGGGAGGCTTACCTCGCCACAATCACAAACTCAAAGTCCCACTTTACCACAATCACACATCAAATCCAGAGTCAGACTCCTCCCAGCACATTCACGCACCTCTGTGATCACAATCCCCAGCCGGTTGCCTCTGCTCCATGCGCCCCCGCCGCCCAGTTCCTCCACATACGCCCTCCCCCGCACCACTGTCGACCCAATTCCCATGCAAACAACCTTAGAGTCGACACAAAACTCAGCAATCACCCATCAGCACGCACCTCTGTGATGACAATGCCAATCCGATTGCCTCTGCTCCCCACTCCCCCTCCTCCCAGCTCCTCCACATAAGCCCTCCCCCGCACCACTATGGACCCTCTTCCCGTGCGATACGCCTCCTCCATGCTGAATGGGGGAAAAGGGAGGGAAGCGGGAATCCATTATAGACCCTCCCCCGCACGCACCACAATGGACCCTCTTCCCGTGCGATACGCCTCCTCCATGCTGAATGGGGGAAAAGGGAGGGAAGCGGGAATCCATTATAGACCCTCCCCCGCACGCACCACAATGGACCCTCTTCCCGTGCGATACGCCTCCTCCATGCTGCTCGGGGGGAATGAGGGGAGACAGGAATCTATTCTGAGGCACCTAGGACATTCCGCCCACCTCCTCCACATACGCCCTCCCTCGCACCACTATGGACCCTCTTCCCGTGCGATACGCCTCCTCCATGCTGCTTGGCAGGGGAGAGAAGAGACACAGAGATCTATTCTAGAGGAGAAATGTGGATCTAGTCCTGAGGCGCCTAGAAGATCACCTCCCAGCTCCTCCACATATGCCCTCTCTCGCACCACTATCCCGCCCATTCCCTCCGCTACCTACCCATTCCCGCCGCTACCTACCCATTCCCGCCGTGCCTCCCCAAACAGCCTATCTCTCTCCAAGCCTCACCCTTCCTTCCCTCCACTGTTCCCACACACACCCTGACGTGGCGGGAATGACCCGTCAGTGGGGAAGTCCGGCCCCTGGCAGATGAGCATGAGCTCCTCTGTGGTGATGGCAGGAGGGTTGCCAACAACAACTAACACACCCACCCACCCACCTTCCCTCCGCCTACATACCCTGACGTGCCGAGAATGACCCCTCCAGTGGGGAAGTCCGGCCCCTGGCAGATGAGCATGAGCTGCTCTGTGGTGATGGCAGGAGGGTTGCCAACAACAACTAACACACCCACCCACCCACCTTCCCTCCGCCTACATACCCTGACGTGCCGAGAATGACCCCTCCAGTGGGGAAGTCCGGCCCCTGGCAGATGAGCATGAGCTGCTCCGTGGTGATGGCGGGGTTGTCAATGAAGGCTGAGAGCGCGTCCACAAGCTCGGTCAAGTTGTGCGGGGGGATGTTGGTCGCCATGCCCACCTGGAGGGGAGCAACGGGGTGTAGCGGGGTGCAGGGGGGTACATAAGGGGTTACAGGAGTGGATGGGGAGGGTGCGGCAGGGTTGTCAATGAAGGCTGAGAGCGCGTCCACAAGCTCGGTCAAGTTGTGCGGGGGGATGTTGGTCGCCATGCCCACCTGGAGGGGAGAAACGGGGTGTAGCGGGGTGCAGGGGGGTACATAAGGGGTTACAGGAGTGGATGGGGAGGGTGCGGCAGGGTTGTCAATGAAGGCTGAGAGCGCGTCCACAAGCTCGGTCAAGTTGTGCGGGGGGATGTTGGTCGCCATGCCCACCTGGAGGGGAGCAACGGGGTGTAGCGGGGTGCAGGGGGGTACATAAGGGGTTACAGGAGTGGATGGGGAGGGTGCGGCAGGGTTGTCAATGAAGGCTGAGAGCGCGTCCACAAGCTCGGTCAAGTTGTGCGGGGGGATGTTGGTCGCCATGCCCACCTGGAGGGGAGCAACGGGGTGTAGCGGGGTGCAGGGGGGTACATAAGGGGTTACAGGAGTGGATGGGGAGGGTGCGGCAGGGTTGTCAATGAAGGCTGAGAGTGCGTCCACAAGCTCGGTCAAGTTGTGCGGGGGGATGTTGGTCGCCATGCCCACCTGGAGGGGAGCAACGGGGTGTAGCGGGGTGCAGGGGGGTACATAAGGGGTTACAGGAGTAGATGGGGAGGGTGCGGCAGGGTTGTCAATGAAGGCTGAGAGCGCGTCCACAAGCTCGGTCAAGTTGTGCGGGGGGATGTTGGTACCGCAATCCCTTGAGAGCCGTTGAGCAGAAGCACAGGGATCCGAGTGAGTGTTTCCTCAGTTGCCTCAGAAATACACGAGTGCGGAAAGCAGCATTAGACGTACCGCAATCCCTTGAGAGCCGTTGAGCAGAAGCACAGGGATCCGAGTGAGTGTTTCCTCAGTTGCCTCAGAAATACACGAGTGCGGAAAGCAGCATTAGACGTACCGCAATCCCTTGAGAGCCGTTGAGCAGAAGCACAGGGATCCGAGTGAGTGTTTCCTCAGTTGCCTCAGAAATACACGAGTGCGGAAAGCAGCATTAGACGTACCGCAATCCCTTGAGAGCCGTTGAGCAGAAGCACAGGGATCCGAGTGAGTGTTTCCTCAGTTGCCTCAGAAATACACGAGTGCGGAAAGCAGCATTAGACGTACCGCAATCCCTTGAGAGCCGTTGAGCAGAAGCACAGGGATCCGAGTGAGTGTTTCCTCAGTTGCCTCAGAAATACACGAGTGCGGAAAGCAGCATTAGACGTACCGCAATCCGAGAGCCGTTGAGCAGAAGCACAGGGATCCGAGTGAGTGTTTCCTCAGTTGCCTCAGAAATACACGAGTGCGGAAAGCAGCATTAGACGTACCGCAATCCCTTGAGAGCCGTTGAGCAGAAGCACAGGGATCCGAGCTGGCAGCACTGTTGGCTCGTTGGTGGATGAATCAAAGTTGGGTGCAAAGTCAACCTGGGAAGGGGGAAGTGGAGGGGTAAAGATTTCGAGATTATGAGGTAGAGTGTGGTGTGACGAGATGCGATGTGATGCGATAGGATGTGATGAAATTCCAACTCGGTTTTGCCACACGTGACGATGGTTCTTAACCCTGAGTTATTCCCAGCCCCCAACTGAAGCGGTTTTTTTGTTGACCCAAAACCAACTGAGAATGGCCACAAGTGACAATGGCCCTTAACCCTGACTGAATCCCAACCCCCAACTGACCGTGTCGCTGCGAATGTCTTCCAAAAGCATCTTCTCCGTGAGGGGCTGGAGGAGAGGGGAGAAGAGGGGAAAGGGGAAGAGGGAGCGCGAGTATTGAGACGTCTCACAACTGACCGTGTCATTGCGAATGTCTTCCAAAAGCATCTTCTCCGTGAGGGGCTGGCAGAGAGGAGGAAGGGGGAGCAGAGGGGGAGAGTGTGGGGTGGGGTGAGGGATGCGAGGGTGAGTATGGGGAGTGGGGGTGGGAGTGAGAGTGGGAGATCAGAGAAGCTAACTTGCTGAGACTAGAGGGGTGGTCTTGCCCTTTGTGTTAGATTACCTGCTCATCGAGTGCTACCTACCTGCAGGCGGCACTCGGTGTAGCGCATGGCAGCAGCAGGGTCAGCATCGACAGACCCAAAGTTTCCGTGCCCGTGCACGAGTGAGAGGGGGGCTGGTCATTGGTTCCAGGCAGCAGCAGGTAAAGGGATACTAGCGTATAGGGGGTTACCTGCTCATGCGGGGATACTAGCAGGTACCTGCAGGCGGCACTCGGTGTAGCGCATCGCAGCAGCAGGGTCAGCATCAATGGACCCAAAGTTGCCGTGCCCGTTCACAAGTGGGGCGCGGAGTGAGAAGTCCTGTGCCATGCGCACTAGGGCATCGTAGACTGCTGTGTCGCCGTGCGGGTGGAAGCGACCTAGCACCTGTAGGTTGTGGTGCGAAAAGGGGAACACAAGGGAGAGGAGCGCGGAGAGAGAAGTTCTGCGCCATGCGCACTAGAGCATCGTAGACCGCTGTATCACCATGCGGGTGGAACCGCCCTAGCACCTGTGGGATGGTTGTGAACAGGGAGGAAGGGATGCAAGAGCGGCTCAGTGCGCAGAGAGAAGTCCTGTGCCATGCGCACTAGAGCATCGTAGACTGCTGTGTCACCGTGAGGGTGGAAGCGGCCTAGCACCTGCGGAACGAGGAGGAGAGAACGAGCAAGAGAAGGGCTCAGCGCGTCCTGCGCCTTCCACACAATGGCAGCAGCAGCAGCAGCAGCAGCAGCAGCAGCAGCAGCAGCAGCAGCAGCAGAAGCAGCAGCAGGGGCAACAACAGCAGGATGAGGAGGCAAATAGACAGGCAGGGAGGGCCAGAGACGTACCTCTCCCACGACTCTAGCCGACTTGCGGAAAGGCTTGGATGATGCCAGGCCCAGCTCGTGCATGGCGTAGCTGGGGGAGGTGGGGTGGAGGGGGGATGGGACGGGGTTCAGGTGGGCAGGGATGGTGGGATATTGCCAGTCGTGCAAGGCATAGCTGGGGTAAAGGGGAAAGGCTCACAGGATTCGCCGGTGCACGGGCTTGAGCCCATCTCTGGCGTCAGGGAGAGCCCGGCCGACAATGACGGACATGGCATACGACACATACGACTGCACCGCCTCCTCATGCAGCTCCACCTCCTCCACCTTGCCTGCTGCCACTGCCTCTCCTCTCTCTCCTGCTCTCGCCCCAAATCTCAGCCCCACTAGGCTGGAAAAGGAGTCACAGAACGCAGCAGGGACTGGCACACTGCGCTAGATATGCACTCACAGGATTCGCCTGTGCACCGGCTTGAGCCCGTCTCTGGCGTCCGGCAGTGCACGACCCACGATGACAGACATGGCATACGACACATACGACTGCACCGCCTCCTCATGCAGCTCCACCTCCTCCACCTTGCGCGCTCTCAATGCCCACTATCGCTCTTGCTCTCGCCAAAAATCTCAGCCCCTTTTAAACTGGGAAAAAAGCTACAGAATGCTGCAGACACATGCACACTCACAGGATTCGCCTGTGCACTGGCTTCAGCCCGTCCCTGGCGTCCGGCAGCGCGCGGCCGACAATGACGGACATGGCATACGACACATACGACTGCACCGCCTCCTCATGCAGCTCCACCTCCTCCACCTTGCCTGCTCTCAATGCCACCACTGCCCCGTTGCCACCGCTCCCCGCCCCTCTCCCACTCGCTCCTTCACTCCCGCTCTCGTTCCCGCTCTCACTCCCACTCTCGATCCCACTTTCAAGCCCACTCTCGATCCCACTTTCAAGCCCACTCTCAAGCCCACTCTCAAGCCCACTCTCAATCCCACTCTCAATCCCGCTCTCTCCCCCACTCCCGCTCCCCACCTCCTCCTCTCCCTCTCCTCCCTCCACACCCCCCACCTCCTTGCCTCTCCCAGCACCACTCACAACCGCTCTTCTCCGCCCCTGCCGCTGCTCCCCACCCCCCTGCCCCTCCTCCCCCATTCCCTCCGTTTCCCTCACTGCCTGCACCTGAACCTGCCGTTCCCCCTGCCCCTGCCTGTGCCCCTGCCCCTGCTCCTTCCCCTGCCCCTGCTGCTGCCCATCCCTCTCGGCATCCAAGTCTTTGGGAGAACGGGAACTGCTGGAGAAAGAGAAGGAAGTCAGCTTGCGGGTCAGCAAGGGTTTATCAGAGCCAGCTGCAGCGGCTAAAGCCCGGTTGCCTGTCGGCCCGAGTGCTGCTGCTGGTGGAGAGATAAACCCACTGCTTCCTCTCCTGCTAAACCCTGTGCTCTGAAGCCTCGTCGTGGTAAACCCGAAACCCTGAACCCTGGCTGGTGACTGGTGGTGTCCAGGGAAACTACTCGTGTGCCCTTGCTGGCGGAAGTTGCTGCGAAGCTTCTCTAGCAGCGACAGCGATGAAGAAGAATATGCGGTCGATTGAGTGCTGCTGCTAAACTGGCTTCCTAAACCAGCAGCACCACTGCCAACCTCTCTGTTAATGCCTCTGCCAATCCCTCTGCTAGTGCTCATGCTTGACATGCTAGCAGAGACGGTGGTATGGTGGATGCAAGTCACAGGCGAAGAACTGAGCCCGCTTCCAGCCAAATGCTCCATTCCTGAGTTCAGCAGATGCACGCCTTGGGAATGTCGTAGAAGACTGTAGCAGCTGATGCTGCGGATTGGGCTGATGGACGGTGAGATCTGGGCTTGGATCGGGATCAACGGTCGAGATAGGGTGGAGAGAGGGGATGGCCTGAGGGTTGGTTGGAGGAGGTGGGAGGAACGGATGGTGAGGTGGGTGAGCGTCGTGCTTGCAGATTCTGCCACGTGGACGATCCACGGCCTCGTCAGCAATTTGGCCTGGAACGAGATAGGGGGAAAGGAAAAAGGAAGACGGGAAAGAGAGGAGGGAGACGATGAGGGGCTGAGTGGCGGAGAGAGGGGGCGATTGTGCGGGAAAGCATGGGAGAAACCAAGGAGGGGATTGGGTGAGGGAAAAAGGCGGGCAAAGGGGAAGGGGGGATTGCGAAATGTCAGAGTGATCTTGTGTGGAGTAGGCACCGCTCCGCGTTGCTTGCTTGAACCGCCTACTCCGCGCGGAGTAGATAGCTTGCAAGTGGGCAGCAGGGTGTGCGCGAGTGTGGAGAGAGCGAGCGACTGTGGGTGAGGGGATAAGTGTGAAGGTCAGGGTGCGAGTGATTGTGAGTGTGGGGAGAGAGGCACTGCGTGTGCGCCGCATGCAAAATCAATAAAAAAAAACTCGCGGCGAGCGAGGAATTGCAACCGAGATAGGGAGCTTTCTGGGTAGAAAGGTCATCGATCGCAGGGTAATTGCGGAGATATGATCGATTCTTAGAAGATGCGCAGATGCTTCAATCTGCGCGAGCTAGCAATGAGAAAAGGCGCAAGAGGAAGGGCGAGCGCGCGTACCGATTGCATGCTACTGACGGCGCTGGGATGGTTGCTTTGAACTCAACGACGACACGACGTGAAAGGCACACGCGGCGCTGCTCAGCATTCTGATCGTCCCACTGCTTGTTGCAAAGATTGATCTGCACTCCTATCGTGTCTGGCGTGGTTTGCAGCACAGACGAGGGCTCATTGAAATCCCGAGCAAGCAGCACCAAATTCTTGTCCAAATCCTCAACTCTGCGATTCAAATGCTGGTAAACAACGTTAGATTTGAAGGTACAGTGACGGTATTGGAGGTTTCAGGTCTGAAACGTTTCGAATGACCGTTCCTTCGAGGTATTGGAAGGTAACTACCTCTCAAATGTTCACTACCCTTGTCCCCCCCCCCTGAATCGAAATTCTCAAAGGCTTCCTCCTGGCCGAGCTCTACAATAACTGGTCACATACTCACGGTTTTGTGCTCCCGAACTCGCATTTCACGAACGCTCTTGACGCCATGGCTACTCTCCTGTCCGGATCTTCTCTCCTCGGGTCAGCTACCAGCCAATGCCGCGTCCCCATGCAGCACGCGCTGACAAATCCCAATGCCGCTGGTCGAGCAAGCGCATTTCCGAGAAGGTCCCTGGTGGTCAGGTCGTCCGTCGAAAATTCCGTTAGCGATTCCGTCAACGGCAGAGGTTCCAGCCGTCCTTCGCAAGAGCATTCTCCCGCAGCAGCAGCGGAAACGGGAGCTGCAGCGGCGACGGGTGTGAGCCGTCGGTCAGTTATCGCTGCTCCAGCTGCTGCTGCCGCCGCCGCTGTGGCGCTGAGCCTAGGGATTGCCGCGACAGCCGCTCCTGGAAGCGCACAAGCCTTCGGTTTGTGTGCGTGCTTCCCGCCCAGAGCAATGAGCTTTAGACCGCTTAATAACCCTTGCATTTTCCACCCTCTCCATCCTCTCCACATTTTCCGCCCTCTCGGCTCTCTCCGCCCTCTCCGCCCTCTCCGCCCTCTCCGCCCTCTCCGCCCTTTCCGCTCTCTTCATCCTCTCCGCCTTCCCCGCCCTCCCTGCCCGCTTCCAGAAGAACTGGCTCCAAGGAGTGGTGCAACGCGGGAAAGCGCAAGGACAATCTGCGCCCCCTGGAAGTGGCTCAACGCGCAGAAGCGCAAGTTTCTTTTGTTCATGATGCCTCAAACACCCCCTAATACCTCTCGCTGACTCTTCTCATTCCCCACCCCTTCCTTCCGCCTCCGTCTCCCCCTTGTTCAGCCGGGCCCAAGGAGTGGCTCAAGGCGCAGAAGCGCAAGTCAATGCAGTTTCTGCTCAACCCCCTCATGGTCTCGTCCGCGCGCCTCGCAGCTGCCAAGGCTGAATTCGGTGAGTGAGTGGTACCTAGCTGTGTGGCTGTGTGGTGTGGGTGCACATGGGATGTGGGGCTGCGTTGTGCTAAGTCGACTCGAAGCTCAAACTCACATGGTCTCCTCTGCCCGCCTTGCGGCTGCCAAGGGCGAATTCGCTGAGTACCTGTGTGACTTGGTGCGTGTAAAGTCCATCAAGGGGTGCGTGAGTGGGTGGTCATGTGAGGAGACCATGTGAGTGCGCCTTGAGGCAAGCACAGAACTCAACCCTCGCATGGTCTCCGCTGGGTGTCTCGCTTCTTTCTCCAATCTCCCATCCCTCTGACCTAACGTCGGTGCAGGCAGGAGTGCTGGAAGCATCCCTTCACTGCCTCTCTTCGGCCATCCATCACACTGTCTTATTTCCTCCTCTCTCCGTCCTCTCCACTCTTTCATTGCAGAGGCCTCCACAACCCCCTCTGAGCTGGCGTCGGTGCAGGCAGGAGTGCGGGAAGCCTCCCTTGACTGCCTCGCTCCAGGCTTTACTCCTGGCGTGGAGGTGAGGGGTGTAGTGAGGGGCGTAGAGGTGAGGGGTTAAGATAGGTGTAGAGGTGAGGGGGATAGATGCTCCAGGTTAGCAGGATGCCGTACGAAGCCGCTTTTGAGTCGACTCAAACGCATCCGTCCCCCAGCTGTGCACGCTCTGCTGGATAAGTTGTGAGGCACATTGAATCAGACGTCTCTGCATCCACCTGCCCTTCTCCCCCCACCCCACCATCCGTCCCCCAGCTGTGCACGTTCAAGCTCATCCTGAAGAACGCCGCCTCTCTGCTGGATAAGTTGTGAGGCACATTAAATCAGACGCCTCTGCATCCACCCCCCCCAACCCACCGTCCGCCCCCCAGCTGTGCACGTTCAAGCTCATCCTCAAGAACGCCGCCTCTTTGCTGGACAAGAACGACCCAGCGCTCGTGCAAGGGGAGGAGGCACTGCTGGACCTCATCTGGTGAGCGGGAGGGGGAAAGTAGTGTGGGGGGGGTAAAGGGAGCAGGAAGTGAACAGATGAGCCGTGGGAAGGCTTCTGAATATGTTTGACTGAAATGACCTCCAATACTCGTCATACTTCAGCTCCTTCCCCACCTTTTTTTCTTGAAAATTTCCCCTCCTCCAACGGAACTCCCCCCTCTCCTCCTTGTTCCACCTCTACTCTTTTGGTGGCTCACTCATTTCTCATCCTGTCACCATGACCAGGTCGTTCAGAGAGCTGCACGGGTTGCTGGACGAGCCACAGGGCTCCGACCCCCCTCCTTGGTGAGTTTCCGTGTCTCCTCTGCTTCATACGCACGTCCCACTCACATCTTACTAGGACTCGATTCATGTAACAAATTATCATGTGCGCAATGAACTTGTAGCGGTGTCTGGCAGTAGGGAGCTAACCGCTTCCACATTGTACCCGCAAGTGTGCAACCATCCTTCCTTGTCGTACCATATCACTAGTGGTTGCCGTTGGTTGCTGAGTCATGTCTACCGGCAGCCGTGTGGCCTTCACTTACCCTCCTCGACCAGCACAGACATGTCCCTGGGCTGTCCACGCACGGAATCTTACAAAATCCCCTCCCTTTCCTCTGGCCCTAATGCCCTCATTCTTTTTGGCAGGGAGTACATCATGGATGCCTTCACCAATGTGCAGACTGCCTCGGATTTCTTCCAATCAACCATCCAGGCCATCTTTGACACCCCCGTTTGAATTGAGCCTTTGGTTCCTCCAGAGTCTTAGCCCGTCCACATTGCTGGACAGCAATTTTGGCCATGACCTGGAGAGCCTTTACCAGCTCCTGTTGGTTCAACAGCTGTCCTTTGTACACTTTAACTCAATTTTGGCTAGGTTCACCGTGCGGTGGTGTTGTTGATTCCCACAATACCATAGCAATGTGTACAATTCCTTGTGACAGCACATCCCTGCAAGCAAATGTTGGAGTCAGAAAGACCTATCAACTTTGGACCCCAACATATGAAGCAAACTGTACATTGTGATGTCCTCAAGGGCGTGTGCCCAAGCCAAGAATAAACTGGAACTTCTTGGACCCGCCACTCTCCACCTCCTTGTCAATCTTGAATGGACGCAGCACCTTCACTTCTTGTAGACCTGCTGCTTTCATATCCCTTTCCAGGTCTTCCACCCCCAGTCCGTGCTTCTCCAACTCAGCGTGGATATTGGAGGGGTGGAATTCTGCTGCATGGGGTTCTGCTTCGAAATCTGAAATGGCGACAACCCCGGTGTGCTCCTTCAGGCAGCTCATCACGGCAAGAAGAGTCTCAGGAATACCTGGTGAACAAGGAAGCCGAGTCAGGACGAATTGGCGTGGACAAATGTTTCATCAAATAACAGTCGACATGAAATGTGTTTACTCCAAAAATTGAAACACGTTATCAATTTGTCAAGGGAAGACCTTGAGTTGACTGAAAGAATGTGGTTGAAACGAGCAACTCACTCGGGACGTGGTGGGACGTGAGATGGGAGAAGGCAACATCAAACCCCTCTGCTGGTAGACGACTTTTGAGACTTCTCGAATGTGCTGGCTAACAGAATGAGGTTGAAACGAGCAACTTACTCGGGACGTGGTGGAACGTGAGATGGGAGAAGGCGACATCAAATCCCTCTGCTGGTAGCAGGTCTCCAAGCTGCTGTTGAGGGGTCTTGTCCGAGGTAAGCATGATCTGAACGGACTTCATTTTGTCGGCCAGACCGAGCTTCTCCGCCTTGGCGTTGAACGCATTCACCATGCCTGGACAATGAAAGCGGAATCCGAACAATCATGCCATTTCAGAGTCATGCCTTGAAAAGACGAGAGGGTAATAAACCCTTTACGTGAGCTCTGAGCTGAAAGCAATGCGGATATCTAGCGATTCTGAAGCGGAGATATCAGGTTCGTTAGAGATTACTTTTGTAACCGCATTCACACGTGTGATTGGTGAAGCGTCTACAATGTCTACTTCCATATGCCTCTGCTCAATGTACCACGGGAATTAATGAAAATTACTGGTTTTACGACGCAGACGACCAAGTCTTACCGATGGAGGTGTCTACGCCGACGACCTTGACGCCTTTCGCTGCGAGCATCTCGGAGCAAAGCCCTGTACCGCTACCAACTTCCAGAACAGTCGTGCCTTCCTTTACAGGAACATTGGCTAACAGATGCTCCACGGCCTTAGCGGCCATTTCACGATGCAATGGTTTGTCGTCCCAGTGGCCGGCCTGCTCATCGAAAAAGGTGTTTCCATGACCAGCCATGACGTCTCCGTCCGGAGATCCTTGCCTCGCTCCGCTGGTTTGCGCGGACTTCAGTGCGGAAATTAATACAGGTTGCAGTGTACGCTGCGAGCGTAGCTCTCGGGAGAAGATATGGCCAG
The DNA here is from genome assembly GCA_947471745.1 of Closterium sp. Naga37s-1. Taxonomy (NCBI): domain Eukaryota; kingdom Viridiplantae; phylum Streptophyta; class Zygnematophyceae; order Desmidiales; family Closteriaceae; genus Closterium; species Closterium sp. Naga37s-1. The sequence continues at coordinate 903,854 of CANJKZ010000337.1, read as the reverse complement.
GGAATAACCTTGATAGCTACGAAAAGCTTGAATTTGCTTTCTGTTCACCATAGTGGAATTTCCCGCGAAAGTTTGGATCAGATACAGTGACCCGCGTCTCACACTCGAATATCGTCTGGCTTTACCTTGCATTGCGATGGTGTCATACGAGAACATGTAGTTCATCTCACCGCCTGCTAAGCTCAATGGAATATCGAAGCGGCTTATGGGAGGCGCATCCCTAAATTATGGAGATCTCACACACATTGAAATGGACCTTTGGGATCATCCTTGGATTGCACCCCTGTTGGAACTTGGAATGTGCGGAGCTCCACCATTCCTCGAAAGGGGGCTACTCTGGGGCTCACAGGAAAGGCAGAATGCGGCTCGCACCTGGCACTATTTTGAATTCGGAACTCCACGTGTCTGGAATCGACTCGCAAATGATTCAGCTTAGCGTGGCCCGCGTTACTGTCACATGTGATCTCCAGTCAGCCGGACACCTCCTCCCACTAGATTCTTTTCGCCTCTTCTTTCCGACTCATCGCAGGCCCAAGCCAAGTCATACATGGGCTCAATATCTTGCGTGGCTGTAATTTGGGACCAGTAGTCAATCTCCCATCTTCTTGGAGAATTTTGAGCAGGAGCAATCGCCAACCGTTTCCTTGATGTGTTTGATCACTCGGCTCAGGAGGAGTCAGGTCCGTCCGGGCGCGGACGAAGTCCATCCTCACAACATCGCAGCTGAGTCGAGCTCGTACGACCATCGATCTCCCTAGCTCAGCTTGTATTGACCGTCGATCTGTTTCCTCCCACAGTCGCCACTTTCCTCACTACGAGGAGGCCAAATCTACAAGACACGGACTGGGACATGCATTTCTGCATTCAGGGAATTCAAGGTTCAGCACTTCTCATCATCCTGAATCTCTCAACCTCGGAGACCTATATTTCAGGAGCTCCCTTCGTATAAACCTCCTCCGTTGAGGTTATCTGAGCTAGCCTGTGAAATTCGTAAGGCCAAACTTCCCGTTTGCCTTCTCTGCTTCTTCCACAAGCACTCACAATGGCCACCGCCATGAATGCCACGATCAGCCGTGGAGTTACCAGCCAACTCAGCCATGGCATCTCCAGCTCCCAGAAGAAGGCCGATGCCTCCAAGCTCATGGTTGCCGGCTTCGAGGGTCTCCGATCTGGCCGGGCAATGCCAGGCAATGTCGCCGCTCAGACCCCTTCCCTGGCTTCAACCGTCGCTAAGGCGGTGTCAGCCGGCAAGGAGGAGGCTGGATCCGCCAAGGGAGTGGTGAAGTGCGAGGTGGAGCCTGGAATGAAGCTCGTCTTCGTGTCGGCTGAGGTTGCTCCCTGGAGCAAGACTGGCGGTCTTGGCGACGTGTTGGGTGGCCTGCCCCCTGCTCTTGCGGTAAGCAGAAGTCGCGCAAAGTTTATTCCTTTCCGTTTTCCATTTGCAGATATCACTCGATCGTGTATTCATGCTCTCTCCTTCACGTAGCTTACTGATTACCCGTCTGACCTGTGTTCTTTTTCCATGCGTGTCCTGACAGGCCCGCGGTCACCGTGTGATGACCGTTTCCCCTCGCTACGACCAGTACAAGGATGCCTGGGACACTGACGTCACCCTTGACGTAAGCTCGAGTCTCTATCCTTCTTTTCGCACAATAACATCTCTCTACCAACCTCCACTGATGCCTTCCTCGTCTTTCACTCCGCGACTGCTCCGCCATTAACGCCGCATTTCACGCCTTTGCCATATCTCCTTCCGTCGCGCAGGTGAAGGTGGGCAACCGCGTGGAGACGGTCCGGTTCTTCCACTGCTACAAGCGCGGCGTGGACCGCGTGTTCATCGACCACCCGCTCTTCCTCGCCAAGGTCTACGGCAAGACCGGCAGCAAGGTCTATGGCCCCGTCGCCGGCACAGATTACCAAGACAACCAGCTCCGCTTCAGCCTCTTCTGCCAGGCGGCTATCGAGGCCCCGCGGATCCTGAACCTGAACAACAGCGAGTACTACTCGGGGCCTTATGGCGAGGATGTGGTGTTCGTCGCCAACGACTGGCACAGTTCGCTGGTGCCGTGCTACCTTCGGGCGTTCTACAAGCCGTACAACCAGTTCAGCAGCGCCAAGGTGGCGTTCTGCACGCACAACATCGCGTACCAGGGCCGCTTCCCCATCGACGACTTCAACCTCCTCAACCTCCCCGAGGGCTTCCGCGACTCCTTCGCGTTCTACGACGAGTCCGACAAGCCCGTGAAGGGCCCCAAGATCAACTGGCTCAAGGCTGGGTTCCAGGAGTCGGATCTGGTGCTGACTGTGAGCCCGAACTACGCCGCGGAGTTGAAGTCCGGGCCGGCGAAGGGTGTGGAGCTGGACGATGTGATCCGGGAGGTGGGGTGCCGCGGGATTGTGAACGGCATGGACACGACGGAGTGGGACTCGAGCGAGGACAAGTACCTCGACACGCCCTATGACATCTCCAATGTGAGTTCATTTGATGGGACGTGGTCTTGGATGTTTCTCGGTTTTAGAATGGGAAGAACGTACCTTCAGAAGAAGCACGGGTTGATGCGAAATTTACTGCGTCGTGTACTTGCGCATACGAATACGCCTGAAAGTTGGCCTCCCTCGGATAGATCTATCCCAAATCGCTGCTTTCCTCCTAGGTGCACAAACGCTCCGGTAGTACGCTCCTCTGCGCGTGAATTTCATTTTCCCTCTTTCCCTGCCTTCCTTCTACCTTTACCCCCGATCAGGTCCTGGAGGTGAAGCCCCTTCTCAAGGAGTCCCTCCAAGCCGAGGTCGGCCTCCCCGTGCGCCCGGACGTGCCCATCTACGCCTTCATCGGCCGCCTGGAGGAGCAGAAGGGCTCCGACATCCTCTCCGCCGCTCTCCCCGAGATTCTCAAGGAGGATGTTCAAGTGATCGTGCTGGGCACGGGCAAGAAGTACCTGGAGAAGCAGCTGGAGCAGCTCGAGGTCAAGTACCCGGACAAGGCCCGCGGTGTCGTCAAGTTCAACGTGCCGCTCGCGCATCTCATGACTGCTGGCGCGGACGTCATGCTCGTGCCGTCGCGGTTCGAGCCCTGCGGTCTGATCCAGCTGCACGCCATGCGATACGGCACGGTGAGTTGCGAATGGTCTTGCTTTCCATGTGATGGGCCACGTTCATAACAAGTTTGGAAAGCCGAGCAGATCAAAGCTACTTTCATGAGGCAATTAGTCGAACCAATGCTGTCGCCACATATTCTTTCAGTACTGACATCCCCCCCTTCCTCACCCCCTCCTCCCTCCGCCCTCTCGATAAATTTGTTCCACGCTAACCCTCTCCCTCCTTTCTCTTCGTCCGCCCTCCCCTGTTGCCTCCCATCAGGTGCCAGTGGTGGCCTCCACGGGCGGTCTGGTGGACACAGTGAAGGACGGAGTCACAGGGTTCCAAATCGGCGAGTTCAACGTCGACGTGAGTACACGGATTTTGAACCTGCGTGAATTCGGAAAACCATGTCTTGCGAATTTTGGACGTCACCTCATAGTTGCAATGCCCTCTTACTTCTTGACTGCCCTCCACGCAGTGTCACTGCTGCACATTTCCCTTCTCTCTCTGTACGTTTCCAAGCCCCTTTCAGTCACCCCCACCCTCACCCCACCGCTCTCCTCTCATACCTGTCTCCTCGCTCCCCCCCCCTTCTCCCCCGACCCCTCCCCTCCATCTCTTTCCAGTGCGAGGACGTCTTCCCTGAGGACATCGCCTCGCTCACAGCAGGAGTGAAGAGAGCAGCCAAGGTGTACGGCACGCCAGCCTTCGACCAGATGATCCTCAACGGCATGGCTCAGGACCTTTCCTGGAAGGTAAGCCTCCTGGCTCCTGGCGTTCACGTTATCCCACCTGGCTCCACGCCCCTAATCCCCTTACACCCTCCAAGTGTTTATGTGTCCACCGTGCCTGCTGATATTTCGGGCTTGTTGTCTTACTTCGTTGCTGTGTTGTACTCTGTTAACCCTGCAGGGCCCGGCCAAGGAGTGGGAAGCGACCCTATTGGAGCTGCAGGTTAGCGGGTCATCGGCAGGGACTGCTGATGGGGAGGAGATTGCACCCAAGGCCAAGGCCAACATTGCTGCTCCTTGATTTCGCCATTTTGATTTGCTGCTGGTGCGGGCATTTGAAAGCAGATGTCATGCACCAATATATTGTACCCTTACTCCTTCGTAGTTCATCCATATTTTTAACCATGTTTACATCCATACAAAAGTCGGAATGAAATTCACACAAGAAGATGGATATTCTTCTGGGTGTTTAGTGCAGCGTGAGTGGATCAATGGGGCTGTAATTACCAGTATTATGAACTGGACACATCACATGCTCAAATTGTTGTCACCACCACCAGGACAATCCTACTGTATTACACCTTTCAATCTGCAAGTGACTCCATCCAGTATAAGACGTCTGCTTCAGAGACATTTGGTTGGGCTTGCTACAGTACAACCATTCCTGGTCTCACAAGTTGCACCTCACTGTAAAGTGGGATTTTGTTGTAAAGAACATGGTGTGCATGATGCTGCGTGTAATAGTGCAAGCACAATATTACCATAATGATACAAAACATATGCACTGGGCCGTGTATCTGAGCTCTAGATGCATGCAAATGCGTTGCCATCCTGTCTTCTACACCGACAGACGACCCTTTGCTGAAGAACTTCCAGCTCGAGTCTTTTGTTGGTTTCTTGCAGATCCATTATGAAATCAGCTGCATGGTTGAGCATGGATGTGACGTCCCCGTGTCCACCTGCTACAAATCTGAGCCGGTTCATAGCTTCACTGTAAGAAAGAAAATGGGGAGGGGGATGTAGTGGAGTGGAGGTCAGGAAAGGAGACTGGGATAGTGCTATACGAACCAAGTTTGGATTACCATTTACCAGGAACATGCCACCAAGTACAGGGAGAAACGGTGACACTAGTACGAGTTTGAGGAGAGGACTGACCTGATTTTCTCTCTCCGTTGTTTCTCCTTCATGCTCTTTGGTGTGATCTGCCGATTGGTTGTCTGCTTTTGCTGCTGCTGTCGTTGCCGCTGGTGTTGCTGCTGCTGCTGCCACTGTCGAAGTTGATCCATTTCCTGCTCTTTCTGCAGCAGCTGATAATGTGACTGGAGCACTTCGAAAGCGAGATTGCTTGTATCGAATCCAACCGCCGCGTCGCCTTCCAACTTTACTGTCCCTGCCTGTGCAGGTGCTGACACGGCAGAGCCCTGATTGGCTGCGCCAGATTGTGGATGGCTTTTCAGCGCCAGCTCAACCAAATCCAGATCGAGGACGAAGTTCGGATTTGCAGCAGCAGCTCCTTCTGCATTAGACGGTAACCCAAACAGTTCCGATTTATCCGAGGATTCTGTTTCCATTGCCGATATCATATCCAGCAGGCTTTGCTGCTGCGGCGGCGCCGTAATCTCCGGCGGCTGAGAGGAATTAGACGTAGGGAAAGTGGAGTGAGGAGCCTCGAAATACGACAGCTCGGCAGCTCCGGCCGTCGCGCCTAAAGAACCGCCTCCGTTCAGCTTCGATACGCCGCGAGCGCTCTTCCTCTTCGAGCCTGCACCTACCGAAAACGTCGCATTAATTTCCTCCGCCGAGATTTGAACGCCGCCGTACGTTGTGCCACGGTGTGACGCGTCGCCTTCCGCCGGTGCGCCCCAATGCACGCTGAGATCCGGACAGCTGCTAGAATTGCGAATAGTGGCAGCCGATTCGTCGCCCCAAGACAAGCCGCCGTGAACGGCCGTCGCTTGCGCTCCCGGCGACAAACTCGAAGACCCCGAGCCGGCGTTCTGCGCGTGTCGGCGCTCGCAAGGAGAAGTGTTCGATCGACCAATATAAGGCCTCGCCGCGGCCGCCGCGGCATTACTAGATCGAGAGATGGACGAAGTTCGAGCGACGGAGCGCCGCGCCATTAGCAGCTGCGCCATGGGCCGCTGCGGCGGTATCGTGGCGCTCGAGTCGGGAACGATTCGTTCGGGCGAGAATGAAGCGCCTTGAGGAATGTCGGGAACCGCGTGATCAGGGCCTCGAAGCCGCTTCGGCGTAGGAGTCTTGCTCAATGCGGCCAATTCCGCTGGCTTGAAAGTAAGCTCGTCATCACTTCCTCCGAGGCTGGAACTCGTCGACCCGCGCGGCTGCGGTTCGGTCGGAGCCGGAGCTTCGGCGGAGGCCGCCGCGGATGGTTTTCCGGAGGTGGCGTGACGACATTTCAAAAGAATATCGCGAAGAAGCATCGCGTCGTTTTCGCTGCGACGCCACGACGACCGATGCGACACGGCGACCGCAGCGGCGACGTCGTTCGCGTTGCGACACACGGCTGGCGGGGGTGTCGCCGCGTCCTTCTGAGGATTTCTGGCTTGTTGAGGCGGAGTGTGAGGCTGGCGGGGCGAAGAAACTGCCGTGCGGGGCGGAGAGCTTGGCTGTTGCGCCACCGTAGCAATGCGGGGGGGAATTTTCTCGAGCTGATTGCGCGCCACTGCAGGGGCGTACGCGCCGGCGCTGATCGGCAGCATCGTTTCTCCCGCGGAAGCCACCGCGGAAGGGCGCGGATCAGGGGGGCGTTCGCTAATATGGTCGCCGGTTGAAAGAATTTCCGCGATGTTCGGCACGCATGCCGCAGCAGCACTGGCGCTCGCGACGAACTCGCCAGCGACGAGCGTGGGCAGGTCGAAAAAAGACTCCACAGGGGTTGACGGCGTTTCGGGTAGCGCCTCTATGGGCGGTGGAATCGCGGGACCACCAGGAACATACTTTTGGCAATTTTGACGGGTTTCTCCCGCGGACGGCGATGGCCACATTGCCACAGGATCCGCCATTTCGGCGTCAAGGGAAGCTGCGAGTGCAAAGTCGTCCTGATGAGGAGCAGAGCATGTGCTTTGGAATGCACGCTCGTTGGTGAGCAAGTGGTCTGATAGAATGTCCATCGCAAGGTTAGGCCAAGAAAATGTATTGAGCTTCTCGGGAAAAGGTGACGAGACTGTTGAGATGGGGAGTTGCAAAGGTGTCGAGGCGATTGTATGCTGGTTCAAAAGTTGAGGGAGGATATGTAGCTGGTAGGATATGCGGCTAGGTGGGACGGAACAACGTTTCGCCGCAAAATGGGGGATTTTTGTGATTAACGATGCCCAACGAGGTCTTGCGAAATGTTTCTGTTGCGAAAACTCCTTGACGAGGTCCGTTCATGGACGATCCTTGCACACTGTGTTTTACTGGCGAAAGCACATGACCGTACTCTGCTGTTGTAACACGCACTTGACTGTTCGCCACTTCGCTGACACCGTTCTCAGATAAGTTCTTTCCCCGCGCCATGGATGGGTGCGCCCGCCCGTGAAGGAGATGACGATGAAGGGAGAGTTTTTTTCACCGCCATCAATTCGTATGGAAGCATTACCAAGCGGACGAATAGGAGGAGAGGCGCCCCGGTAAAGTTCGAAGAAAGGCTGGGTACACTGAACAGTGAACCACCAGAAGGTTTACTGTGGTCATCACACCGGAATTTCATCACGGTCACTCAATGAATCTGGTAAAACAAATGTTGTGCGGTGCACTATATTTGTCTGCCACCTTATCGACATGGCCTCATCGTGAAATTTGGGGAATTTTGTAACACCTAAAGGAGGAAGACATGCGTAGCAACCCCGTTGTGTTCTTGCGACTATGTGTGTTACTATCTGCACGATGGACTTTCTGCAGCTCACGTTTTGCTTGGTCCGCGTGACTTTAACCTGGTGGGGACATTTAAAGTTCAGTACTCGCAAGACTTACCTTACCAGGTTGGGAGTATAGTGTATTTCTTGGAACATTAGGTTCCGATCTGATCCCACCGCAAACACCGACTCGCCCAAATTCGGAAATCATATCCTTTACAGCTTGCGACTGTTAGAAAGCACACCTCGGGAGCACATCCGAGCTGGGCGGTACTCGGCAGCCTGGCTGCACAACTGCAAGCTTGCCCACTGGCGACGGAACATGAAGTTCTGCCCTTGAAATTTAGCTGCTGTGCATGAAAATTCTTGACATCCACACTGGCCGATTTGACAGTACAGTACAGATATTGCCCGATCAGGAAATCACTACGACCGGACGAGGGTGGAGAATGCGAAGGTCCAAGAGTATGGATAGGGCACCCCGTACCCTCTGTTTCGAAGATACCCTATACGATGTTTGGCCTGATACGACGGACACACAAAAAAATGAGTGACAATCAATACACAACCGGAAAGTACAGTCTCTTCAAACTCGCACTTTCTGTCCCAAGTGAGGCGGGAAGGGGTTGTTCTTGTTTTTGTTGTTGCTTCCCGTCTAATCGCGACAGGGGTGCGGGAAGTTCCCTCATATAATGTTCCTCATAACTATCCTGCGTGCAATTTTAACGAGGGTATTCCGCAGGGTATGAAAATTATGGGGTGCGAAATACAGTACACTGCATCCAGGAAGCGAGGTGGCATTTGGGTACAGTATCCAGAGTAATAAATAGGGTAGCACCGGCAAAGGAAAATGTACGGAACTGCCCCTGAAGGTGTATGTACACAGAACAAGTCCTCCTGACTCCTCCTGAGCCCAGGAACGTTGACTTCGCTCCCCTTCAAACAAGAATGCCTGTCCACGAGTGTCCCCGACAAAGCAGAGTAGTGATTTCAGCTACAAGACGAACCGAGCCACTGCAACTCAACCGTGCTGAGAAACTTCCTATGTGTGCGTGTGAGCCCAGAATGGGCGGCCCATCGCTGGCATTCGAGAACCGTGGAGAGGAGTTAGATATTTTGGTTGTTTCGCTCTGTTTCAGGGAAACGGAGACTTCGGGAAACCACTATACGTACAACTATTTACGAAGGACTTTGCACAGAATACAGTAGCAGGGTCGGGGTAATTCCTGCAGTCTGGGACTGCCCAGATCCAAACCATGAAATACACACGCATGACATCTCAGCATCGTGTATAGCACAGTTCTGTGCTTTGGCGGGGCCACAGTAACAACAGTTATTGCTGTCAAGCGTATCGCCCTTGCTGTCAATTCTTCCTCACACCACGTCACAGTCCACACGCCGTCCACCAAAGTGATGAACTGTGGGCAGTTCAGCGCCAGCAGCCCAGTGGAGCAAACTCTACAAAACACAAACGTTCCATGATCAGATCCCCCTCACCTAATGCTTACTAAAAAATAATATTTACCCTCCTTATACCCCTCTACTTCAAGACTGGCTTTAGGTGTATCTATGAGAATCTTACGAGTGAGGCTTGTCAAAAGAATTCTATAAATTTCGAACGGTTTGGGGAAGTTTGTCAATATGATAACCCGGTTCAATATAATGTCAATTCTATACATTTAGGGGAATTTTTACACGTGTTCATGTTTAGACCCAACGCAGCCCGTATTGTCAGATTTTACAATGCAATGCTTGTATCTTCGTTTTGTTTGTACAACGTATACGCTGTTGATATAACAGGGAATCGTAGTGGATATGATAAGACTTGTTAAGTTGTGAGAAGACAATGAAGTATTGTAATGACCTTGTTAATTATAGTTGAAACAGAACAAGATGATTTAAGATAGGAGTACAAGGGTATAATTAGCAATCCTAGCTAGCCATATACTCTAAAGGGTGCATTCCCTTATTTAAATGTATTGCATTGCTACAGTAACCGCGACTATTGCTCTACTCGACAGTTACCAAGTTGCATCATGTAACCTCCAAGTACGGTTCTGGGCGGTCAACAGTCGCGACCGTTGACTTCCTGCGACTGTTGACCTTCGAGTGGCTTTCACGCTGCCGCGTGCTCTATTTGAGCTTAACGCGATACTGGTACAGGGGCGATGCCTCGTTACGAAGCGATGCGCTAAGGGAAGCTTTCGGGAATGTTATAATAACCGTTGGTTATTCCAACACTCCCCTTCATTCCTGAAGGTGAGCCACGTGGGATTTCTTCGAGATCCCGCAGAGGTCGGCGCAGTGCTGGAACTTCTGACGTGTCAGTTTCTTCGTCAGGAAATCTGCTGCCATGTCACCAGTTGGGGAATACGCGAGTTTGACTTTGCCCTTGTCGATCTCGTCCTTGACGAAGAAGTAACGGAGTGTGATATGCTTCGTGCGGTTTACGAAGCCGTGCTTGTTCGCGATTTTTATCGCGCTCTGATTGTCGCAGAGTAACGTATGTCAAACTATCATTATGTTTATGTTGTGTAGGCTGTAGTGGGGTAGCCCATAAAGAGTACAACCCAATTAGGGTTAGTACTTGTACCTGCTTTGTTTCTAGTTCATTCATTCTCGTATATTCTTCTGACATGGTTTCAGAGCAGGTCCTCTCCTAGGACCGTTTTTTTTAGGGCCCACCGTCGAGCTCGCTGCCCGTGTCGCGCTACCCCACCCGTCGCGCCGCCCTGCTGGCCTCGCGCTGCCCTGCCCTGCCCGTCGCGCCGCCCTGCTAGCGCCGCGCTGCCCTTCCCTGCCCGCGCGCCGCTCGTCGCCCGCGCGCCGCCCTGCCCCACGTCGCGCCGCTCGCGCCGCGCTGCCCTGCCCTGCCCCGCGTCGCGCCGCCCGCGCGCGTCCTGCCTTGCGTCGCGCCACCCGCGCACGCCCTGCCCTGCCCTGCCCGCGCGCCGCTTGCTGCTACGCCGCCCTGCCCTGCCCGCGCGCCGCTCGCCGCCGCGCCGCCCTGCCCTGCCCGCGCGCTGCTCGCCGCCGCGCCGCGCTGCCCTGCCCGCGCGCCGCTCGTCGCCGCGCCGCCCTGCCCTGCCCGCGCGCTGATCGCCGCCGCGCCGCCCTGCCCTGCACGCGCGCCGCTCGCCGCCGCGCCGCCCTGCCCTGCACGCGCGCCGCCCTGCTGGCCGCCGCCCTGCCCTGCCCTGCCTGCGCGCCGCCCTGCTGGCCACCGCCCTGCCCTGCCCTGCCCGCGTACCGCCCTGCTGGCCGCCGCCGTGCCCTGCCCTGCTGGCCGCCGCCCTGCCCTGCTGGTTGCGCCGCCCTGCCCTAGCCGTGCGCCGCGCCGCTCTGCCCGTTGCGCCGCTCTTGCTTGCGTGCTGCCCTGCTGCGCGCGCGCCACTCTGCTCTGCCCGCTATGGCTACTCCCAGCGTCCTCACGTTCGATCGAGTTCGATGCGTGGCTAGATGACCTGCAGCTGTACCTACTGTGCGATTCTAGAGACGGCGTTTCGTTATTTGACCTCACGTCTGGAGCCTCTCTCGCCCCTCCCGACACAGCTGACAGTGCGACTCGCTCACAGTGGCTTACCTGTGACGCTGCTGCTCGCCTAGTCGTTCGCAACCACCTGCCGTTAGCCGAACGCGCTCACTTTGGCAAGCACAAGACTGCTAGAGCCCTGTACCACGCTGTAGTCGCTCGTTACTCCTCCCCGGCCACTGCTGCTCTAGGCCGCCTTATACTGCCCTACCTTTTTCCCGAGCTGTCCACCTTTGCCACAGTTGCCGACCTCGTCACTCACCTTCACACTAGTGACACTCGCTACCGCGCCGCACTTCCTGCCGAGTTCCTCGCCAAGAACCCCCCTCCCATGTACATCGCTCTCTACTTCATCGTCACCCGCCTCCCTGACTCTCTTAGCGCAGTCAGGGACATCCTTCTCGCCCTTGACCCCACAGACCTCACTGTCGACCTGCTCGAGAAGCACCTCCTTGCAGCTGAGACCAGCATAGTCATTGTAGGCGCTTCTTGTGGCACTCCTCTCACTCCCTTCTTTGAGGGGTGTTCCCCCTCCCCCCTTGTCCCCTCAGTCGCTTCTGCTGCTGCTGTTGACTACCTTCGTGCTGAGGAGGTAGGAGCTGCGTCTGCCCCTAGTGGGAGGCGCCGCAGCGGCAAGGGCAAGGGAGGCAGGGATGGTGGGGGTGGCAGCGGTGGAGGCGGTGGTGGGGGCGGTGGAGGCGGTGGAGGTGGCGGTGGTGGGGGAGGGAGTGGTGGTGGGAGTGGAGGCTTTGGTGGCGATGGTGGTGGCGGCTGTGGGAGTGATGGCGGCGGCAGTGGTGGCGGCAGTGGGAGTGGTGGCGACGACAGTGGTGGTGGCCGGGGTGGTACCGGTCAGAGGGGAGGTTTTGGCGGTGGTCAGAGGCAGCAGCAGCAGCGTCAGCGTGAGACCCCTACGCCCTAGGAGCTTTGTGAGTGGTTTGCTCAGCGTGGGGCGTCTGGGGGTAGTGTTCGCTGCCAGTACGTCATTCGCACAGGTGACCGCACTGGTCAGACATGCGGGAAGGTTGGTCACACCCAGTCCCGCTGCTTCTCCCGTCTTAACGACGCCTTTCGCGCAGAGTTTCCCAACGCGACTGAGCTCCCCCGCTGGGCAGAGCTGCTTAGGCGGGGCGTGGATATCATTGCTCTTGATTATGATGCTATCCTTGCTGCCATGAATGCATTGACTGTTAGTGCTGAGGGTGACTGTTACCTGTGTATGCCACCTGACCCAGGTATAGAGGCTGCTGCTCTAGGTGCTAGTGAGTCTGCGCTCCCTGGTACTGCACCTGCTGCGGCCTTGCACACTTTCACGCTTGACTCAGGTGCTTCCCGCTGTTTCTTTCGCGACAGTACCACACTCACACCGCTCCCTGCACCTGTTGCAGTCAGCCTGGCTGACCCCTCAGGGGGCCCAGTTCTTGCACGTTCCACCAATGTTCTCCCTTGTCCGGCGGTTCCGTCTGGCTCACTGTCAGGTCTCCACCTCCCCACCTTCTCGACGAACTTGGTGAGCAACGCCGCTCTTCAGGATGTATGGGTTGACACCTTTACTCCATGAGGGCAGCGTGTGGCGATCTGTACGTGCTCCCGGACGGGCCGTCACCTGGCCACGTTCACCCGTCGGCCTGGGTCGAGTCTGTACACACTGACTACTGAGCCTCCTCAGGTAGCTGCGTCTGCGTCCGCGTCAGGTCAGCTAGCAGCCCCCTGCTCGTGTCGCGCCCTGTCGCACTAGACGCTCCTTTGGCACCACCGCCTTGGTCACCCCTCCGTGCAGCGCCTCCGTGGCATGCACTCCCGTCTCCTTGTCTCTGGTCTTCCCAGGTCTCTGCCTCCCCTCCCACCCTCGCCTGCCCCTCCCTAACTTCCCTGTGTCGAGGGGCGGCAGCGCGCCGCTCCTCACTCCTCCTCGTTTCCCCCGACGACTGCTCCCCTGCAGACTCTCCACATGGACGTGTGGGGCCCAGCCCGCGTCCGTGGACAGGGCCGCGAGCGCTACTTTCTGCTGGTTGTTGACGACTACACGCGTTACACCACGGTCTTCCCCTTGCGCAGCAAGGGGGAGGTCCCTGATGTTTTGATCCCTTGGATCCGCGCTGTCCGTCTCCAGCTCCGCGAGCGGTTTCGTGAGGACCTTCCTGTCCTGCGTCTGCACTCTGACAGAGGTGGTGAGTTTTCCTCCGACCTCTTGCGGGAATTTTGTCGTGGGGAGGGCATTCGCCAGTCGTTCACGCTTTCGGCCTCTCCGCAGCAGAATGGGGTTGCTGAGCGCCGTATTGGCTTAGTAATGGAGGTCGCTCGTACCTCCATGATCCATGCGGCTGCCCCCCATTTTCTGTGGCCGTTTGCGGTCCGGTACGCTGCGCATCAGCTCAACCTCTGGCCCCGTGTCTCCTTGCCAGAGACCTCGCCGACGCTGCGTTGGACGGGGGAGGTTGGCGATGCGTCGGTGTTCCGGGTCTGGGGCTCTCGTGCCTTTGTCCGCGATACGTCCGCGAACAAGCTCTCCTCCCGCGCCATTCCTTCCTTGGCTTTCCCCCTGACGCGCCTGGCCCACCTCGCGCCGTGTCCTGTCCTCTCAGGACGTCACATTTGACGAGTCGGTTCCCTTTTACCGTCTCTTCCCCTACCGCACTGCCACTCTCCCCCCCCCGCCGCTCTTCCTCGCACCAGGTCCTCCTCCAGTAGACCCCCTCCCCCCTCAGGGTCCTGCTCCCTCAGGTGTGTCTCAGGTAGACCCTGTCGAGCCTGTCGAGGTCGCTGTCGACTTTGGTGCTGCTGGGGGTGCTGCTGCTAGGGGTGCTGCGTCTGGGGGTGCTGAGCCTGAGCGTGTGGAGCCTGGGGGTGCTGAGCCTGAGCGTGCGGAGCCTGGGGGTGCGGAGCCTGGGGGTTCTGAGCCTGGGGTTGCTGAGTCGAAGGGTGCGGAGCCTGGGGGTGCTGAGCCTGAGCGTGCGGAGCCTGGGGGTACTGAGCCTGCGGGTGCTAAGCCTGAGCGTGCTGAGCCCGGAGGTACTTTGTCTGCTGGAGGTCCTACGGGTGCCTCGTCACGGCGGGAGCCTCTCTCTCCACCGCAGTTGCGCGAGTGGTTTGCTCGGCGCTGGAGCCTTCGGAGTGGCGCTGCTGGAGCTGGGGGGCCTGCCGCTGGAGGCCCTGGAGCTGGAGGCACTGGAGCTGCTTGTCCTGGAGGTGCTGGAGCTGCTGGTCCCGGAGGTGCTCGTACTGGAGGTACTGGAGCTGTTGGAGCCGGTGGTGCTGCAGGAGTTGGAGCTGGAGGCTCTAGAGCTGGAAGTAGCGGAGGTGCTAGAGCTGCTGGTCCTGGAGGTGCTGGAGGTGCTGGAGCCGCTCGTCCCGGAGGTGCTCGTACTGGAGGTACTGGAGTTGCTGGAGCTGGAGGTGCTGCAGGCGTTGGAGCTGGAGGCGCTGGAGCTGGAGGTAGCGGAGGTGCTAGAGCTGCTGGTCCTGGAGGTGCTGGAGGTGCTGGAGCCACTGGTCCCGGAGGTGCTCGTACTGGAGGTACTGGAACTGCTGGAGCTGGTGGTGCTGCAGGCGTTGGAGCTGGAGACACTGGAGCTGGAGACCCTGGAGCTGGAGGTGCTGGCCCTGGGGGTGCTGGTGCTGTCGGTGTTGGTTCTGGAGGCACTGTGCGGCCGCGACCGTACTTCGTTCCACTGCTTCAGCAGGTTCTTGGTCTCCCGTCTTCTACTGGCCTTACTCCTCCCTTACTTTGTCCACCGCCTGACCAGTTGCAGCCGCAGTTACAGCCAAACTCCCCACTGCCTGCTCCTTCTCCTTACATTGAGCAGACAGACTCTCCTTCAGAGCGTCGTGAGCCTGCGTCTCGTCCTGCGTCGCGTGTTCGCGATGTTCGCACTGGTCGTCGTGTTCCTCGTCAGCGTCCTCCTCCTATTCCCGGCACGCACCATATGGCACTTCGTCCTTCCTCTGTTCCACAGCGTGTCCCTCTGCCGTCTCCTCCTGCGTCCTCTCTTCCTGACGTTCCTGACCCGCCGTCCGACCTTGCTCGTGCTGCCAGTCCTACTGTCACATGTCTTCTCGCCACTGTTGTCACTGACCCTTCGTTTGAGTCCACTGCTGCGTCTGCCCTCGTTGCTGAGCTTGTTGACTTTGCTGCCGCCTGTCGTCTCGACCACGCCGCTAGTCTTGTTGCTGAGTCTGAGTCTGACTGTCCTCCGTCCGTCGGGGGTGAGTGTGCCCTTGGCACGGACGTCCTTGAGGATAGGCAGGAGGACTTTGAGTGTCTTGCAGCTGCTGTACCTCATCTCGTGGCCATGCTGCTTGCACCTGAGGGAGACCCGGATGCTTTAGACATCCCGACCCCGCGCTCTTACGCAGAGGCAATTACGGGTCCCTACTCCTCTCAGTGGCAGACAGCCATGGACGCAGAGATGGCATCCTGGAAGTCCACAGGCACTTACGTCGACGAGGTTCCCCCTCCTGAGGCGAACATAGTCGATGGCATGTGGATTTTCAGGGTGAAGCGGCCGCCGGGTTCTCCGCCTGTCTTCAAGGCTCGTTACGTTGCTCGAGGCTTTAGTCAGCTACAGGGAGTTGACTTCTTCCAGAACTTCTCCCCTACCCCGAAGATGACCACTCTTTGGGTGTTGCTGCACGTTGCTGCTCAGCGTGACTACGAGCTTCACTCTCTTGACTTCAGCACAGCCTTCTTACAGGGCACTCTGCACGAGGAGATCTGGCTGCGCCGCCCACCTGGCCTCACTGGGTCGTTTCCTGCAGGTACCCAGTGGAGCCTCCGGCGGCCAGTCTACGGTCTCAGCCAAGCGCCTCGTGAGTGGCACGACACACCGAGGACGACACTTGCGGCTCTTGGGTTTGCTCCTTCGACTGCTGACCCGTCGCTGTTTCTGCGCACCGACACTTCGCTGCCGCCGTTCTACATCCTCGTGTATGTCGACGACTTGGTTTTTGCCACTGCTGACACTCAGACACTGGCCCTTGTGAAGTCGGAGCTGCAGAAGAGACACACGTGCACAGACCTGGGTGAGCTGCGCAGCTATCTTGGCTTGCAGATCACTCGGGACAGAGCACGGCGCACCATCACCCTGACTCAGTCACACATGGTGCAGCAGGTCCTTCAGCGCTTCGGCTTCCGGTTCTCCTCGCCACAGTCCACTCCTCTGCCTACCAGCCACTTACTCTCAGCTCCACCTTCGGACGAGTCCGTAGAGCCGAGTGGCCCGTATCCAGAGCTTGTGGGCTGCCTCATGTACTTGATGACCTGCACTCGACCTGACCTTGCCTACCCTCTTAGCATCCTGGCACGCTACGTTGCGCCCGGGAGACACCGACCAGAGCACTGGGAGGCCGCTAAGAGGGTGTTGCGCTGCTTGTGCAGTACGTCGGGCATGGGGCTCGTACTTGGAGGACTGGGTCCAGTTGTCCTCACTGGACACGCAGACGCTTCTTGGGTTGACGACTTGGCTACGCAGCGGTCGTCACAGGGTTACACCTTCAGCCTTGGGTCCGGCTCTGTTTCTTGGCGGTCTACCCGCTCGTCTTCTGTTCTCAGCTCCAGTTGTGAGGCCGAGATCTACGCAGGGGCCATGGCTGCACAGGAGTTACGCTGGCTCACCTACCTGCTGACCGACTTGGGAGAACCGCCTCGTTCTCCTCCAGTTCTGTACGTAGACAACAAGGCCATGATTGCCTTGTGTCAGGAGCACAGTCTGGAGCACAGGACGAAGCACATTGCTCTGCGTTACTTCCTTGCTCGAGAGTTGCAGCAGCGTGGTCGGCTTCGTCTTGCTTACGTGGCCACTCGGGCCAACCCTGCTGATGTCTTCACTAAGGCCCTTGGGTCTGGTGATCATCAGCGTTTCTGTACTGCTTTAGGTCTTCTGCCTGCTTCGTCTCACTTGCTCACTGCTTGACTTTGCCTGTACTGTGTTCTATATGTATATACCTGCATGCTTTCACTTGCTAGGTTGTGATCACTGTCCTGCTTGTTCTCTTTTATATAACTCTGCATGTGAACTGACCTTGTGGCCATTTGCTTGTGCTCAGAGTGCGTCGTGACTTTGTGATCCACCCTGAGCTTGCTTTGCGTTCCTTGACGGGTCTTGTGACCTCTTGTTCTCCCCCACTTTGCCTATGTGGGTGTGTCAAACTGTCATTATGTTTATGTTGTATAGGCTGTAGTGGGGTAGCCCATAAGGGGTACAACCCAATTAGGGTTATTGTACCTGCTTTGTTTCTAGTTCATTCATTCTCGTTTTTTCTTCTGACAACGTGAAGTGCTCGTTCATTGTCACTTTCGCTTCCTGCAGGAGCTCCATCAGGTACAGCCCTTCGCGAACAGCTGCGCTGGCGGCGATGAAATCAGCTTCGGCTGACGAAAGAGCGATGAGCTCCTGCTTCTGGGAGTTCCAAGAGATGAGTCCAGGAGGTTGAAGTTGAAAAATCAAGCCTGTGCGAGAGCGTCTGTTATCAACATCTCCCGCATGGTCCGCGTCTACGTAGCCGTGAAGCTGCAGGGTAGCTGTTAAGTTAGCCACGTAGGTGAGCCCAACGCCGCGAATAGAGATGAAGTATTGGAGTGCTCGGCGTAGGTCTAGCAGATCCTCCCCTTCAGGTCGGCGCATGTACTGTGCGAGCTGGCTTGCGACGTGGGAGAGGTCCGGTCGGCACGTGACGGCGGCGAACAAGAGACACCCCAGCTGCTGCTGATAGAACCGATGATCTTCGATGGAGAGCGGTGTGGTGCCGGGTTCGTGATTAGGAGGAGGAGTGCGAAATGGGGTGGTGAGGTTGATCGGGGCGATTGCAAAATTCTTCGCAAGTGTTTCTGCGTACTTGGCGGCGGAGAGGTGGATGGAGGTGGCGGGCTGGGTGATGTTGAGACCTAAGAATTGTATGACGTTGTGGTTGATCGTCACCTCTAGCTTCTCCTTAATTTCTGCTTCGAAGCGATTGAGCAGTTCCGTGTCGTCCCCGGTGTAGAGTAGGTCGTCGACGTAGGCGACGAGGAGAATGAACTTCCCGCGAGATTCCTTCCGGTACATGCCTTGGTCATGCGGCAGCTGGACGAAGCCGAATTCGATGAGAACGGTGTGCAGGTACGGCTGCCATAGGCGAGGCGCTTGCTTAATGCCGTAGAGAGACTTCTGGAGGAGGCAGATGGCGCCGTCGCTTTCTTCGAATGCGTACGGCTGCTCGACGAAAATGGTGGCGTCGACGATTGCGTAGAGGAACGCGTTGGAGACGTTGATCTGCCGGAGCGGTTGTTGTTTGACGGCGACGATGCAAATGAGGATGCGCACCAAGGTGTGCCGTCCGACGGGCGCGAAGGTCTGGTCGTAATCCACCAGGTGAGTTTGCTCGAGGCCGCGGACCACCCATCTCGCCTTGTATTTGTCGATCGATCAGTCCGCGAGTGTTTGATTTTGAAGACCCATTTTCCGCTTAATATATTCCTCCCCTTTGCAGATGATCGGTGTACCAGCTTCCAGGTTCCGCGCCGCTTCAGAGCTGCTACTTCAGCCGCCATGGCTACTTTCCATTTCTCACTGTGGGGTCCAGACAGAGCTTGACGCACGGAGGTGGGTTCCTTGGGTGAGGCGTGGCGAACTGCGACTGCGAGCCCGAGGATGCGGAGGCCGGTTTCGCTGGTTTCTTCGTAGGCGAGGCGATCGTAGTCGTGCATGCTGGTAACTTCGACAACGTCGTCGTCACTGTCGTGGCCGTTGCGGACAGTGTCTCGCGAGGGGTTCGGCGGTGGTAACTCGGCATCTGGAGATTGGCGCGCTGTGCTGTTATAATTGTAGGTTTCACGAGTTGTATTGTCGGGATCGAATTGAGAAACAGGTATGAAGGTTGGAGTCTGGAATGGGCTTGTAAGGGGGATGTTGGGAAAGGAGTCAAATGGTGTGTTGTCAGTTGCGTCTGCATCCTCTGCCACGTCAGCCTCATCCTGTGATGCGGGGAAGCCGCGGTGCCCCTCGAAAACCCTTTCTGGTGCCTTGTCAGCTTCGCGGTGTTCCTTGAACAATGGCAGAGTCAGCTTTTCGTAGAAGATGCAGTCACGTGATTTCTTCACTTCGTGTGTCGCGTAGTCCAGCACGATCCACGCCTTTAATTCCTTTTCGATCCCGAGGTGGATGCCCCAGCGGGCCCGATCAGCAAATTTTCCGGTCCTTGCTGTGTGAGGTCTGTACTGTACCATGCAGGGGAGGTGAGGTGTTCTTCTCGAGGCTTCGGGATGACAGCAAGTTGTGCAGCCGAACAGCGTGGTTCATCGCAAACGGCCAAAACTTCGTTGGGATGGCAGACTGCTTCATCATGGCCCTCATTCTTGTGGTAAGGCTCCCGTTTGTCCGTTATGCTACTCCTTGCTGCTCGTGTGCGTAGGGCATAGATACCAGGTGCTCAATCCCTTTCGTGGCGAAGAGAAGTACTCCAAACCCCCGTCTGTCTGGAAGCTTTTTAGCCTTAGTCCCGATTGGCGTTCGGCACGCTTCATCCTAGTCACGAAGCAGTCGAAGGCTCGCGAGCGATAGTTGATGTTGACGGCCCAAACGTAGCGCGTGCAGGCGTCAATGAACGCCATCGTGTTATTTTCACCGTCAAGCCCTTCTTGGCTAAGTATCATGAAGTCACTGTAGACCTTCTCGAGCGCTTGGTATCATTCGTAGCCTGGAGGTAAATCCGGGAAGGGCTTGTGTGCGAGTGACGCGGTCGGGCAGACGATGCACGGTGGGTCGGCAGTTGTCACCTTGAGCGTGTCACCGCCAGGTAGGAGCAATCCGTTCGTGTCGAAGACTTCTGCCTCGATGGAGTTTTTCAGTGTGGTGTGTGAAGGGTGTCTGAGCCGCTGGTGCCATGTTTCTGGCTCTGCGCGGTATCCGAGTGTCCTTTTGTAATACTTGTTCCTCTCCTCTTCCTCTCTCTGTGGTGCTGCAGGTCCCTTGTCGGAGGCGGCGCGTACGTCTGCTGCGAAGGCTTGGGTGGACGCTTGTTCCAGGATAGCCTTGGGGATGCCGGCGACATCGTCTGTGTCGGCGACGTGAATGGAGTCGTCGGTGATTGGCAGGAGCTGTTGAGGCGGCGCTTCGTCTGGCCACTCGGAGGCGGGGAGTCCCTCCATTGGAACGTGGTAATAGAGGTGCTCGTCGCCGATGATTTCGATCAGGCGAGGTCCTTGTTCCGGTGGTGGTGCTTGCTCGGTAGGTTCGGGTAGCCCCGCTGTTTCTCCGAAGTCGTAAGTCATGCCTTCTGACTCCTCTTGTTCTTCCTCTACATGTTCGTACGGATATTGGTCTGGAAGGGGAGGTCCGCCCCAGCTGGTGCCGCGCGTTGCCCATTATGGGTCCCTTTCCGCCACGTCTTCAGGAGGAAGTGTCGGAGCTTCGGGATAAGAAGTGCGTGGTGGTCCCCAGCCGCCTTGAGATGCTGACGTTCCCCAACCGCCTCCAGGGGGAACTCCTGCTGCTGGTGTTTCCGGCAAACCCCATTCGCCGATGGAATCTCCGGTGTTGGTCCAGTCGAGAGCAACTGCTCCCATTGTTCCCCATCCTCCAGTACTGGTTTGCTCTGCAGATGCTGACCCCCCACTGTCTGCTTCTTGTTCCATTGATGCAGGTCCGGTATCTCCAGGAGTGGAGGTTGAAGCAGTTGGAACGGCGCCCAGGCGGAGAAGATCGTCTGATACGGGACGTTCAAGATCCATCTCCTCAGGGTGCGACCATGTCGGCGTCTCAGTGGGTGTTGTTTTCAGCAGAAGTGTCCTGTCCGAGTCGCCGGTGTTACCCTGTGAGTCGAAGTTCAGTACGAAGACGCCGTCTTCGTCGATCGCCTTTCCGATGTAACTGTTCTTGTAAAATAGTTCTAAGGTTTTTTCTTCACTGTTGCTTCGTATGTCAACTCCACACTTCATCAGTTGAGCTGCAGAGAGAAGGTTGAACTGAAGATCGGCGACGACGAGCACATCTCCGATTTGGATGGTGAAGTTGGTGTCGCTTGACTGCAGGTAAACTTCTCCGATGTCGTAGGCTTGGAGACGATTGTTGTTCGCGACGGTAATTTCGCACGGTCGTCACATTCTCTTTGAGTTACTGATGTATCTCATTGACCCCACCATGTGTTGTCCGCAACAGCTATCAAGATACCAAGTGTTGAAGTTGTCGCGGCTTCGTCGCGCGATGCTTGCGAGCTTTGGAGTGATGATGTGGTCGACATCAACACACTAAGGCGAGAGATCATTCTCGTGCCTTGCGGGGAAGCCAAGAGGAGAATCCGGTGTGCTCGGAGGCAGCTCGAAGTCAGGTGGGAGATTTGTCGGCCTGTCGATCCAAGGACAGAGTGTAGGATCGTTGTCTGGACTTGGTGTGACTGGATTGATTGGCGCGATTGGCGGGAACTGGGTCCCGTCGTAGTAGCGAATTTCTCTGCGGCGCGCCATGCAATCGAGAACTGACCTCTTTCCCTTGTCCTTGGCCGTGATGCGCGCAGGAGTTTGCGAAGTGCTTGCGACGGAAGGTGGCAACATTGTCGCCGTCGCGACTGGCGTTGAAGGGGGCACGGATGATTGTTGGTCGGGTGAGTAGTTGCTGTGTCTCTCGTTAGCAGCATTTCGCTTGTAGCATCGATCCATGGTGTGACCCGGTTTCTTGCAGTATTTGCAAAAAAACCCTTTCTTCTCGTGTGACTCCCCTTCAGTTGCTCCAGCGTAGAATTCAAACTTCTCCCTCTTGCCATTCTTCTCGTTGTACAGGTCGATCTCCTTCTGCTCGGAGAGGAGTGTGGCGCAGAGGGCGGACTCGGAAATGGTTGCTCGAGCGCGAAGCAACGACTGACACTGCCGCCAATCTGGTCCTAGTCCAGAGAGGACTATGGAGACAAACATGTCATCAGGGACGGTTCTGCCGCACTTCTTAAATTGATCG
Source organism: Closterium sp. Naga37s-1 (assembly GCA_947471745.1). Lineage (NCBI taxonomy): Eukaryota > Viridiplantae > Streptophyta > Zygnematophyceae > Desmidiales > Closteriaceae > Closterium > Closterium sp. Naga37s-1. The sequence goes on along the minus strand of CANJKZ010000337.1, from coordinate 881,734 downwards.
CGCAAATTTCGGTACCGATTGACATACGGTCCCACTTTCTCCCCTTGATTCATTTTAAACGACGTCAGTTGGCTGAGCATGCGACTCATGGTAACTGGATCTGTTGCCATGTATGAATTGCGCAGGTGCTCCTAAGACACTTGCGCGGGAGCCCACTCCGTTTTGAAGGAACGGATGCCAAGTTGCTCGACGGGGGAGAGATTTCGGAGGAGAGCAGTGTATGCGAGGAGGGACTCGTGGTAGTACCGGTTCTTCTCCTGGAGAGTTCCTTCTGTTGGAAAAGGTAAGCTCCCGTCGTAGTACATCCAGATTTGCGCGGTCGTTGCGAGGAGTTCAAAATCGAAACTCCACGTGTAAAAATCATTTCCGTCGATTAGGGTTGAGGTCTTCAGCTTCGATGTCAGGACAAATTTTGTTTGCATGGTTGCAAATGCCTCTGTCTGTGCGCGTTGTTGACTGACGTGCGCAGGAGCTGAAGCTTGACGATTGTCAAACGTGAAGGATCTCTCGGAGTTGACGCGACGGACTTCTCCTGGAAGAGGTAGTCCAGCAACTCCTCTGGCATAGCTTGAGCCATCGATGCTCATTGCTTGATGGCTCTCAAGAGCGTTGATGAGGGCAACGAGTTCTTCAACGATGGTGGCGCTGACGGAGGTCACCGCTGATGGCGCATTTGTCGTTGCTGGTGGTGGGCCCGAAGAGTTTGCAGTAGCTCTTCCTTCAGGAGCCATATTGATGCAGACTTGTAACAGGTATTTTAATGGATAAGTTTATAAAGAGTTGTTCTTATAATCCACTCTAGCTCTCATACCATGTTGATATAACCGGGAATCGTAGAGGATAGGATAAGACTTGCTAAGTTGTGGGAAGACAATGAAGTATTGTAATGACCTTGTGAATAATAGTTGAAAGAGAACACAATGATTTTTAGATAGGAGTACAAGGGTATAAATAGCAATCCTAGCTAGCCATGTACCCTGAGGAGTGCATTCCCTTATTTAACTGTATTGCATTGCTACAGTAACCGCGACTATTGCTCTACTCGACAGTTACCAAGTTGCATCGTGTAACCTCCGAGTACGGTTACTGGGCGGTCAACAGTCGCGACCGTTGACTTCCTGCGACTGTTGACCTTCGAGTGGCTTTCAGGCTGTCGCGTGCTCTATATGAGCTTAACGCGATGCTGGTACAGGGACGATGCCTCGTTATGAAGCGATGCGCTAAGGGAAGCCTTCGGGAATGTTATAATAACCGTTGGTTATTCCAACATACGCTGATCCGCGCGCGTCTAGTGTTTTGTAGCCTAGCCAGTTTTGTCTCGGTACAATGCGATGAAAAAAAAATCATAGTACGAAAACGTCCAGAGCCATTAAGAATGAATCATAAACGTACATATTGGACTTTCACAGTTATGCTTGTTATGAATTATTTATCAACACCAAACGCATTGTGTTACCGTGTTTAGGGTTGACCCTCTTAAATTCCATTCAATTCCATTTTAGTTTCTGCCTTTTGTTTCCACGACGTTCCTTCACGCGCTAAGAAGACGTGATGAACTTTCATGAAATTCAATGAGTTCGCATGAAAATCGACGCGTTTCCATATTCTAACAGCCGGGCACATAATCAAATATACACTTTTGGTGGAGGCCCGCATGACCTGCAGTCGCGACAAAAACAATGGCCAGTATTTGTCGAATTTACTGTATAGACAATCATTTTGTCTACCCACTCAACCCGTACTCTTTCATAACATGCGCATAAATCGAAACGATCGTTACAATTGCGGAGAGTCACTACACAACGGGAGTGGACTACGGAGGGAGGCACGGGGTTGTGGGAGTGATCGCAGCGTTGCACTAACACTTGCGTAATCACGGGAAGAATTGGCAAGAGTTTCACTAAGAAATTGAGAAGAACATTAGACTACAATGAGGCATGCATGTCGATATAGCTAGAATGACATTGCAACACCTAGAAAGCCCTCTACAGGGCGAACTCTGCTAGCGCAGCAAAAGAGCGGCTTGCCAACGCTGCAGCAGAATAGTCTGCCAACGTTGCACCGCAGCGGTCTGCCAGCTCTGCAAAGGCAGGTGCTTATGCGCATGTGCGCACCTACCACGTAAGTGCAGGTAGACGGACGCGCCGCCAGGCACATTGCGCAGGTGCCAGGTAGAACACGTGTCGACGCTTTCGCCAGCCGTGCACCGTCGAGCTCATGATGCCGTTTTGCAGGTTGACTTCGCGAAAACCTCCTGGGCGACATTCGCCCATACATCGGATTTCGTCGTCAAGCGACTTGCGTCGACCAGCTCGATGATTCTCCGTCGAACAACTTTCGCCGAGACGACCACGTCGAGCAGAGCCCGTCGACCAGCACCTCTCTACGGGCTCGTCGAGCAGCGTCTTCTGCCGGCGATGTAGACCGCACCCTTCGCGGGCTCATCGACCCGCCTCCTCTGCGGGCTCGTCGACCCGCATCCTCTGCCGACGATGCTTGACCAGCGCCTCCGCAAAACCTTGTCGACCGGACAACTTCGTCGACTTCTGCGAGCAGGTCGACGTCGACTTCTGCGAGCACCCGACTGCCAGTAGGCTTCGCCCAAGCGAGGGCGGGGCCATTTCCCGTCAACAACAATCAATCTTGGCAATCCTGCAAATGTCTCAATTGAATCATACCATAACAAATTTTAGTGACATCCACGGAGATTACATATCTAACGAACCCGAGTTCCAGTTTTAAGAACATGTAATTTATTATTAAAGTATATTCAAAAGAGAAACATATAAAACATGCCCAGTCGTAACTGTAGTATTGAGGGGTGTAGGCCCAGTTGATGGAGCTATGGATTCCCCCCCTCCCCCCCCCCCCCCCCACATTCTTTACGGCGGTTGATGGAAAGTCATTGGGTGGAGCCAAATTGACATGGAGTTTTCTGAACACTTGGTTGGCCCATTTGCATTACACATCTGTCGCAGCATCGTCCCCTCGTCATCCGCCACCTGGCTCCATGTGGCTTGCCCATGCTTGATCCTTGCACCACTACCATCCGCCGATCTTGCCTTTGTTGCCAGCACGACCCGCGCATGGGTCATGAAATCCAACACCGCACTGCGGTCCACTTTCTTTCATTGAAAAGGAACAGCCCATAAAGTTGCATCGCAACGAGCCAGCCACACTTGGCGCATCACCGTAGCTATTAGCGTTGGTTATGGAAATTCCGACGCGGTGCTCCCTTCTTGGAACAGCAAGTCCTCCAGACAGACCACTCGCCTGCCCGGGTTCATCATTTGCATGGTCCTCTTCAGCGCTCCCATGACTGGCTGAATCACTGGGCAGCTGAAAAGGCAATGACCTAGGGTTTTTGTTAAGAAAGAGAAGTGTGTTGACTAGAAACAAGTGAGGGTACAAATGTGAAACCCTAGAATTGTGAACCCCCTAAAGGCTAACCCACTGTAGCCTACAATAGAGTAACCCATATGATGTTTGACACACCCCCATAGGCAAAGTGGGGGAGAACAAGGGGTCACAAGACCAGTCAAAGCAAAGCAAAGCAAAACAAGCTCAGGGTGGATCTCAAGGATACCACACAAATTCCGAGCACAAGCAAGTGGTCACAAGACCAGTTCACATGCAGTTTGATAATATAACAAGAGGTACAGTGATCACAACCTAGCAAGTGTAAGCATGCAGGTATATATATAGAGATCACAGTACAAGCAGAGTCAAGAAGTGAGCAAGTGAGGGACAGTAGGCACAAGGCCTAGAACAGTACAGAAACGCTGATGATCACAAGGCGGAAGCGCCTTGGTGAACACATCAGCAGTGTTGGCCCGAGTGGCCACGTACGAGAGACAAAGCTGACCACGCTGCTGCAGCTCTCGAGCAAGGAAGTAGCGCAGAGCGATGTGCTTCGTTCTGTGCTCCAGTCTGTGCTCCTGACACAAGGCAAGGGCGGCCTTGTTGTCGACGTACAGCACTGGAGGAGAACGAGGCCGCTCTCCGAGGTCGGTCAGCAGGTCGGTGAGCCAGCGAAGCTCCTGGGCAGCCATGGCTGTGGCGTAGATCTCAGCCTCACAACTGGAGCTGAGAACAGAAGAAGAGCGTGTAGAACGCCAGGAAACAGAGCCAGAGCCAAGGCTGAAGGTGTAACCCTGAGACGACCGCTGAGTAGCCTGGTCGTCTGCCCAAGAAGCGTCTGAGTGTCCAGTGAGAACAACGTCGCGCCGTCCTCCAAGCACAAGCCCCATGCCCGACGTACTGCACAAGTAGCGCAACACCCTCTTAGCTGCATCCATGTGCTCCTTCCGGTGACGGCCAGGAGCGACATAGCGTGCTAGGATGCTAAGAGGGTAGGCTAGGTCAGGTCGAGTGCAGGTCATCAGGTACATGAGGCAGCCCACAAGCTCTGGATACGGGCCACTCGGCTCTACGGACTCATCCGAAGGCAGAGCTGAGAGCGAGTGACCGGTAGGCAGAGGAGTGGGCTGAGGCGAGGAGTACGTGAAGCGGAAGCGCTGAAGGACCTGCTGCACCATGTGTGACTGAGTCAAGGTGATGGTGCGCTGTGCTCTGTCCCGGGTGATCCGCAAGCCAAGATAGCTTGTCAGCTCACCCAGGTCTGTGCACGTGTGTCTCTTCTGCAGCTCCGACTTCACGTGGGCGAGTGCCTCAGTGTCAGCAGTAGCAAAGACCAAGTCGTCTACGTACACGAGAACGTAGAACGGCGGCAGAGTGGTGTCGGTGCGTAGAAACAGCGACGGGTTAGCAGTAGAAGGAGCAAACCCAAGAGCAGCAAGAGTAGTCCTCAGTGTGTCGTGCCACTCACGGGGCGCCTGGCGGAGACCGTAGACTGGCCGCCGGAGGCTCCACTGGGTACCAGGAGGGAACGACCCAGTGAAGCCAGGTGGGCGGCGCAGCCAGATCTCCTCGTGCAGGGTGCCCTGTAGGAACGCAGTGCTGAAGTCAAGGCAGTGGAGCTCGTAGTCACGCTGAGCAGCGACGTGCAGCAGAACCCGAAGAGTGGTCATCTTCGGGGTCGGGGAGAAGGTCTGGAAGAAGTCAATTCCCTCTCGCTGACTGAAGCCTCGTGCAACGTAACGCGCCTTGAAGACAGGCGGAGAACCCGGCGGCCGCTTCACCCTGGAAATCCACATGCCACTGACGATGTTCGCCCCAGGTGGGGGAACCTCGTCAACGTAGGTGCCTGTGGACTTCCAGGAAGCCATCTCTGCGTCCATGGCTGTCTGCCACTGAGAGGAGTAGAGACCCTCCATCGCCTCTGCGTAGGAGCGTGGGGTCGGGATGTCTGGTGCATCCGGGTCTCCCTCAGGGGCAATCAGCATGGACACGAGATGAGGTAAAGCAGCAGCAAAGCACTCAAACTCCTCCTGTCTGTCCTCAAGGACGTCCGTGCCGAGAGCACACTCACCCCCGACGGACGGAGGACAGACAGACTCAGACTCAGCAACAAGGCTAGCGGCGTAGTCTAGACGACAGGCGGCAGCAAAGTCAACAAGCTCAGCGACTAGAGCAGACGCAGCAGAGGACTCAAAGGTAGGGTCAGTGACAACAGTGGCAAGGAGACGCGCGACAGTAGGACTGGCAGCGCGAGTAAGGTCTGACGGCGGGTCAGCAACGTCAGGAAGAGAGGACGCAGGAGGAGACGGCAGAGGGATGCGCTGTGGAGCAGTGGAAGGACGCAGGGTCATATAGTGAGTGCCAAGGACAGGAGGAGGACGCTCACGCGGAGCACGACGACCAGCGCGGACAGCTCGGACAGGCGACTCTGGACGCGACTCAGGCGACTCTGGACTAGACTCAAGCGACGGAGGACGAGACTCAGGCTCACGACGCTCAGTAAGACTGCCCGTCGGCGCAGTGTAAGGAGAAGGACCAGGGAGTGGAGAGGCAGGCTGTAACTGTGACTGGACAGGCGGTGGACTCAGTAGGGGAGGAGTAGGACCTGTAGAGGGCGGGAGACCAAGAACCTGCTGAAGGAGCGGAACGTAGTACGGCCGCGGCCGCTCAGCAACTCCAGCTCCAGTCCCCTCAGCCGCTCCAGTCCCAGCAGCTCCAGTACCTCCAGTACGAGCACCTCCAGGACCAGCAGCTCCAGCAGCTCCAACACCAGCAGCACCTCCAGCAGCTCCAGCAGTACCAGCACCAGCAGCACCAGTACCAGCAGCACCTCCAGCAACTCCAGTAGCACCTCCAGCAGCTCCAGTAGCACCAGCAGCACCGCCAGCAGCGGCAGCACCTCCAGCAGCTCCAGCAGCACCAGCAGCAGCAGCACCTCCAGCAGCGTCAGCACCAGCAGCACCTCCAGCAGCGCCAGGACCAGCAGCACCTCCAGTAGCGCCAGCAGCAGCACCACCTCCAGCAGCTCCAGCACCAGCAGCACCTCCAGCAGCCCCAGCACCAGCAGCACCTCCAGCTCCAGGGTCCGCGACACTAGTAGCGCCACTCCGGAGACTGCAGCGACGAGCGTACCACTCTCAAAGCCGCTGGGGAGAGGGCAGCTCCCGCCTAGGAGGGGAAGCACGAGCACGAGCTCCAGCAGCACCTCTCCTGAGGCTGCAGTACTGTAAGTACCACTCACGCAGCTGCTGTGAGGAAAGAGCGCCTCCAGGTGTAGCACTCTCAGTCGCAGCACCCTCAGGCTCAGCACCCCCAGACTCAGCACCCTCAGGCTCCGCACCCCCAGACTCAGCACCCGCAGGCTCCGCACCCCCAGACTCCGCAACCCCAGGCTCCGCACCCCCAGGCTCCGCACGCTCAGGCTCAGCACCCCTAGCAGGACGAGAGTCGACAGCTACCTCGACAGGCTCAACCGGGTCTACCTGGGACACACCTGAGGGAGCGGCACCCTGAGGGGGGAGGGGGTCTACCACAGCAGCACCTGGCGCGAGGAAGAGAGGCGGGGGGGGGGAGCGGGGCAGTGCGGTAGGGGAAGAGGCGGTAGTAGGGCACCGACTCGTCAAAAGTGACGTCCTGAGAGGGCAGGACACGGCGCGAGGTGGCGTGGTAAAACTGCCAACCAGACGCGTCCGGGACAAAGCCAAGGAAGACACAGGGAACAACGCGAGAGGAGAGCTTGTCCGCGGACGTATCGCGGACAAAAGCTCGAGATCCCCAGACCCGGAAACGCGACGCATCGCCAACCTCCCCCGTCCACAGCAATGTGGGCGAGGTCTCCGGCAAGGAGACACGGGGCCAGAGGTTGAGCTGATGCGTAGCGTACCGGACCGCAAACGGCCACAGAAAGTGGGGGGCAGCCGCATGGATCAAGGAGGTACGAGCGACCTCCATGACCAAGCCAATGCGGCGCTCAGCAACCCCATTCTGCTGTGGAGAGGCCGGAAGCGTGAACGACTGGCGGATACCGTGCTCCGCACAGTAGGCTGCCAAGAGGTCGGAGGAGAACTCACCACCTCTGTCTGAGTGCAGACGCAGGACAGGAAAGTCCGAGTGGAACCGCTCGCTGAGCTGGAGACGAGAAGCGCGGATCCAAGGGATCAAAACATCAGGGACCTCACCCTTGGTGCGCAAGGGGAAGACCGTGGTGTAGCGCGAGTAGTCGTCAACAACGATCAGGAAGTACCTCTCCTGACCCTGTCCACGGACGCGGGCTGGGCCCCACACGTCCATGTGGAGCGTCTGCAAGGGAGCAGTCGTCGGGGGAAACGAGGAGGAGTGAGGAGCGGCGCGCTGCCGCCCCTCGACACAAGGAAGACAGGGAGGAGCAGGCGAGGGTGGGAGGGGAGGGAGTACCCGGGGAAGACCAGAGACAAGGTACCGTTTGTGCATGGCACGAAGGCGCTGCACTGACGGGTGACCAAGGCGGTGGTGCCAGAGGATAGTCTCGTGCGCCAGAGAGTGACACGAGCAGGGGGCAGACAGCTGACCTGACGCAGACGCAGACGCAGCTACCTGAGGGGACTCAGTGGTCAGTGTGTACAGGTCCGACCCCGGCTGCCTAGTGAAGGTAGCCAGGTGACGGCCCGTCCGAGCACACGTGCAGTGTGTCACACGCTCGTAGGCAGGGGTGAACTGGTGGACACCCCCGTCCTGGAGCGCACAACCCGCCACCAAGTTCGTAGAGAACGAGGGGAGGTGGAGACCTGACAGTGTGCCCGACGGAACCGCAGGACAAGGAAGGACAGTGGAGGAGGTCGCAATGACCGGACCCCCAGAGGGGTCAGCAAGGGAGACAGCAACTGGCCGAGCAAGCTGCTCAAGGGCAGTGCGGTCACGAAAGAAACAGCGAGAAGCTCCTGAGTCTAGAGTGAAGGTGTGCAGTGCCTCAGTGGACTCAGTACCAGGGGGTGCAGACTCACTAGCACCTAGAGCAGCAGCCTCACCAGCACCTGGGGCAGCAGACAAGCAAGCACCTAGAGCAGCAGCCTCACCAGCACCTGGGGCAGCAGACACGCAAGCACCTAGAGCGGCAGCCTCACTGGTCCGAATGCCCGGGTCGGGCGGAACACGCAGGTACTGGTCACCCTCTCCACTAGTAGACAACACATACATGGCAGTGAGAATAGCATCAAAGTCAAGAGCATAGATATCAATGTTCTTCTTCATCAGGTCAGCCCAGCGGGGCAGCTCAGTGGCAGCAGGGAACTGAGTGCGCCAAGCGTCGTCAAGGCGGGAGAAGCAGCGCTGCGTGGTGTGCGCCCTCCCACACGTCTGGCCAGTGCGGTCACCAGTGCGGATGACGTACGTGCAGCTAAGGCCACCCCCCCCCCCGTGCTGAGAGTACCACTCACGAAGCTCCTGGGACGACGGAGTGTGCTGCTACTGGCTCTGGCCACCGCCAGCGCCTCCACGACCACCACCGCCGCCGCCACCACCTCGACCACCACCGCCTCTGCCGCCTCCGCGTCCACCGCCGCCCCAACCACCGCCCCCACCCCGGCCACCTCCTTCGCTGCTGCCGCCTCCACCCCCACCGCTGCCACTAGCCCCTCCAGCCCCGCCACCACCCCCACCGCCGCCACCGCCCCCACCACCACCTCCCCCGCCGTCACCTCCACCTCCCTTGCCCCCTTTGCCCTTGCCGCTGCGGCGCCAGCTCGGAGCGGACGCAGTCCCGACCTGCTCAGTACCAACTAGGTCGACAGCAGCAGCAGAGGCGACTGAGGGGAGAAGGGGGGAAGGGGAACACCCCTCGAAGAAAGGGGTGCGGGGGTCGCCACGAGAGGCAGCTACAGCGACTATGCTAGTCTCAGCTGCAAGCAGTTCCTTCTCGAGCAGGTCAACGGTGAGCTCAGTGGGGCAGCGAGCGAGGAAGTGGTCCCTGACCGCACGTAGAGAGTCAGGGAGACGGGTGACAAGGTGGTAGAGAGTGAGCCAGAGCGGGGGGGGGTGGGTGGCAAGAAACTCAGCGGGCATAGCTGCACGGAAGCGAGCCTCACTAGTGCGGAGGTGCGTGGTGAGGTCAGCGACTGTGGCGAAAGCGGACATGTCTGGGAACAGGTAGGGGAGCGAGAGACGGCCTAGCGCAACAGAGGCAGGTGAGGAGTAGCGTGCAACTACAGCAGTGTAGAGTGCCTGCGCAGTTTTGTGCTGGCCAAAGTGCTCGCGCTCATCTACCGGCAGGGAGTTGCGAATAGCAAAGCGAGCGTGGGCGTCACGAGTCTGCCACTGTGAACGGGCAGTACTGTCAGCAGTAGCAGCAGGGGCAGCAGCATGGCCTAGCGCGTGATCGTACAGTGAGATATCCTCCTTGGCAGTGAGCTGGAGGAATAGGTGCAGGTCATCGAGCCAGGTCTCAAACTTCAGTGGGCGGCCCTCAGCATCAAAAGCTAGCACAGCAGGGCTAGCCATAGTTGCAGTAGGAGCAGTAGCAGCAGTAGCAGTAGTAGCAGCAGTAGTAGCAATAGCAGTAGCAGTAGCAGTAGTAGTAGTAGTAGTAGTTGGTGGGGTACAGTAGAACGGCGCGGCTCGGCCAGGGCGGCGCGGCTCGGTTCGGGCGGCGCGGCTCGGTCAGGGCGGCGCGGTTCGGTTCGGGCGGCGCGGCTCGGCTCGGGCTGGGCTACGCGGCGGTGCGCGACGGGGGGCGTGCACGTAGGCGGCTGTAGCGGGGGGGCCGTGGCTGTGCGTAAACCTGAACTAGCGCGCGGGCGGCGGCCTAGTGGGCGACGTGGCGGCCTACGGGCGGAGCTGCCGGTCGCTAGCGGGCTACGCGCGGCCAGGAGGGCCGGTCGACGGGCGGCTAGTGGGCTGCTCGTGGCGGCTCGGGCGGCTAACGGGCGGCGCGCGCGAAGAAACGGCCGCGCGCGGGCTGCTAGGGGGCGACGCGCGCGATAAAAAAAGGGCCGCGCACGGCACTAGCGAGCCGCGCACGGGCAGCAGGAGAAGACGAGGCGCACGAGGGCGCACTAGGAGAAAGGCGCTCGAGGGCGCTAGGTCGATATGGCGCTCGAGGGCGCTTCTAACGGTGGGCCCTTAGGTGAGTCCTAGGTCTAGAACCTAAGCTCTTAATACCATGTTAAGAAAGAGAAGTGTGTTGACTAGAAACAAGTGAGGGTACAAATGTGAAACCCTAGAATTGTGAACCCCCTAAAGGCTAACCCACTGTAGCCTACAATAGAGTAACCCATATGATGTTTGACAGTTTTAGGATCCCCACTATATGGACAGCATATTTTGTTTTTCATTATCTCCAGCCTGCCTCCCACCTGCAGGTTCTTGCTGTAGGCTCTGAGCAGGACAACCTTCGCCCTTATTGGGATCACCAATGAGTCCCTCCTCTCAATCACGGCTTTCCAGTCGATCTCTCGCCCCCATGTTGTTTCCCACTCTCCTTCCCTATTGTACTCCCCCATCACCGTGGCTAGCGCCGTGCGGATATTGCGGAGCGGTAATATGCCCCCCCCAGCAAAGAGTAGTGACATCGCTAGGAGCTTCGCCCTTGATGACCCCAGCTTCCCTCCCAGCCGTTCCCCCAATATCACCATCGGCACCATTCTGCATATTTCGAAAGACGTCGCGCTCGATCTTTCCGACACCCGCAACTCCCCTCCCTCTGTGTACCAGAGGTTGGTGGCACTAACTCCACTCTCTTCTGCTCCAACAACCGTCCATATCACATATTCGTCCTGTCGGCGTGTTTGAGTGGGCACCACTGTCATTGCGTCCTTCACCGCTTGCACCGTGAATGTCGCTTCCGCCAGCCTCTTCCATCCTGCCGGTATTTTTTCGTAGGCCCTTTTTGCCCACTTAGCTGCCTCTTTGCTCCCCAGCTCTTTCACCAGTGTCTTCTCCTCCATCAGACGCTTTCTACCGTCCGGACCCTCTCCAAGCAGGTCCAATACCCTCTGGTTACCGAAATGGCTCTTCCCATTGTGTATGACTCTTCTGTTGATGCACAAAGGTTTTGCCTCCGCTTCCCATTTGTTCGCAGACTCCGAGAGTTCCGCGAATGAGCTCTCCCAGAAGACCTTGATCGATGCCTTCCATCTGTCGCTCCCGCCCCTCCATACCTTTTTTATTTGATGGGTGTACAAATAGCGTGGCGAGACCTTGAGGTAGACCTGCCACTTTCTCTGTCGGCCTGCCTCATTCCATCTGGTTCCGCCGCCTGTTTCCCACCCTTCGCACCGCCAGGCAATCGAGTCAGGCCTTCGGCTCCATCAGCCCCAGATCGCTTTCTTTGTTGGGTAGACATGACAGGTATGCACTCCGACGCGACCCCCCCAAGACATGCAGCTGAAACACAGCTTTCGCAGTTTTTCTCATATCTCGACTGGCGGTGAGTCAATTTGCACCTAGAACATGAAGAACTGCATCACATAGCAGTTGACAATCACTACCCTTGCTGGCGTAGTCAAATGTTGCGCCTCCCACTTGCTTATTTCGTGCTTCCCCCTCTCGTATGCCTTCTCCCAGGATGGGCTTACGTCACCGAACGGGGGTGATCAACACCCCGAAGATGTGTTCTGGTTCTCCTTGCACTGCCCACTTGAAGCTGAAACCTGCCGAGGGCGCCCTCCCTCTGTTCTACCCAAGAGGCATCACCAACGACTTTTCACAGTTAGTCAGGAGACACCTCCTCTCCGTATGTCCACTTTGTCACTCAGCCACCCATGTCTCTGCTCCCTCATGCAGACCCCTTGTTTAGCGGAGGCAATTTCCCGGCACCCCCAGCTCGACCAGCGCACGGAAGAGGTACTCCCTCGATACTGTGTCATATGCCTTCTGGAAATCTACCAAGAGCAGCAGCCAATCTTCGTCGCTGTTGCATGCTGCCTCCACTGCATCGGCCACCAACGACACCACATCCGCTATACTTCTCCCATGTAAGAAACCATGCTGCTCCTTCGACAGAACCGAACCCAACACCTTCTTCAGCCTTGTCACCATCACTTTTGCGATAATCTTGTACATCACTTTTGCGATAATTTTGAGTAGTGTGACTGGCCTATAGTTTCCGAGTTACTGTGTTGCACCCTACTTGTGCAGGAGAACCGTGACTGCCGTGTACAAACTCTTCGGCATCCGTGCCGTGCGCTCAAAATCCCTTATAACCTCCCTTACTCTCCCTCCAAGCACGTCCTAGTGCAGCGCAAAATACCCTGTTGGCAGCTTGTCCTGCCCGGGTCACTTTCCCCTTGGGATTCCGTCAATGGCCTTCTTGACTTCCGCTTCTGACCAGTCCGCTCCCAACTGCCTGGCCTCCTCCTCCGAAAGACGCGGCACTGATGCAAAAGCGGTTGAGTCCGTTGTATGAGAGTTAGGGAGATTACGTTTTCCTAAACTACAGCCTAACAGTTTTAAGTGAAAAAATCGTTATTATCAACACAGACTAAGAGTCATGGCCTCTGGTAACAACGGCAAGACCCACTATAAGAGTGGAGGTGGTGGTTCGCATCAACCCTCTGCAGCACCATTATCTGGTCTTACAGGGACCAGCCCTGCTGCAACAGCTGCATCTGCAACTGGACCAGGAGACGCTGGAGGATCTTCCCCATTCTTCACGTTCAACGCTGACGGAGATGGCTCAGGAATTGGATCGCCTCCAGTAGCTTAATGTAAATGTATTTTGGAGCAGCACCGCAGACACCACAAGCATCAGTATCGGTGAATATGGGGACGGCACCTATGAGTGTCGATGGGTTATATTACGCACAACAATAGCCGGTTTCTTAGCGTGTTCCGCCTCAACAGCAGTCGTGGACCACCTTTGCTACAACAACAACAACAACAACAACAACAACAACAACAACAACAACAACAACAACAACAACAACAACAACAACAACAACAACAACAACAACAACAACAACAACAACAACAACAACAACAACAACAAAAACAACGACAACGACAACGACGACGACAACGACGACGACGCCAACGACGACGCCAACGACAACGCCAACGACGACGCCGACGACGACGCCGACGACGCCGCCGACGACGACGGCGACGACGACGGCGACGACGACGGCAGCAGCAGCAGCAGCAGCAGCAGCAGCAGCAGCAGCAGCAGCAGCAGCAGCAGCAGCAGCAGCAGCAGCAGCAGCAGCAGCAGCAGCAGCAGCAGCAGCAACAGCAACAACAGCAACAACAGCAACAACAGCAACAGCAGGGCGGAGACGGACGATTGGGAGTGAGAGATGCAACAAACTACCAGACTCATATGTTGAACATCCTGAAGTTTCAGACTTAAAAGCCTTTCGCCGGGAAAGACTTCTTCGCCTGGAGCTTCGAATGTGAGCTGATGATGGAAGAAGCACAGATCTGGGAGTACTTCACAGGAGAAGCGCATTGTCCTGTTAATGGAACACCCGGAAAAAAACGCGGTTTTGGTTTTCAGTCGATGATGGCGTTTACGATCCTTCTTCGTAACCTGTCACCTACTGAACAGCAAGGCATAAGGTCTTACAGGGAGTTTGGAGATTCAACAGAGTTAGCATGGCAACATTTGAAGCAGCTTTCTCAAGCAACAAACAGTGTCACACAGAGCAGACTCATGTCGCAGTTAACCAACGTACAGATGAAGGCAGGAGAGCATGCGCTACAATACATCAACAGATGCATATAATTACGAGAGCAGTTCGTGCAAAGCGGAGGCAACTTTCATAAATCCATGTTTGTTATAGTCGTCATCGCAAGACTTGGACCCCAGTGGTGTCACACGTGCTCGCTTCTTCGAACTCAAGGAAACATATCTGATATGCACCTTTGCGCAACTCTTCTCGCTGAACAGCAGAACATGGATCTGTTCGACAGCCAAAACAACAAGAAGATTAATCAGCTTGCCTTCATGACACATAGCAAAGTGGAGCCGCAGAAACAGCAACGACAAAAGAAATTTCAGCAACACCGACAGCAGCAGCAGCAGCAACAGCGACAACAGCAGCCGCGACAGCAGCAGCAGCAGTACTATGTACCACCGTTCTATGATCACTGTCCACAACGTCAACAGTCAACACCTCAGCGTACAGCTACTGCTCCGCCACAGGTTGTCGCCGTCATTGCTTCAGCTGCAAAGACCAAACCACAGACTACATCAGCAACAGCAAAAGGACGGACACTACAAGCTTGGATGACACGCACATATTATTGCGTTCCAGGCTCACCTTTGACTTTTGCACCAGACGACATTTTGGAGCCGATTTCAACCCTCAGTACGCAAACGTCGCTGCTAGTGCAGAATACGGCCCCAACGTTTGGTTCCTCGATAGCTGCTGTGCACAACACATGTGCACGCCAGACATCAACAACAACTTCTTCGTGAAACACGAAACACGACTTCAGCAGGAGGTTACAGTTACAGACGCCAACAATCAAACTGTACGTACCCGACGCCAAGGCACGGTTCTTCTTCAGTCGCCGGAGACAAACACGGTCATTCAACTCTCCCACATCCTCTTGTGCCCGGTCTTGGTTATAACATTCTCAGTGTCAGTCAACTCATGGGACGACGAGGAGTTCACCTGGAGTGTGACAGCGACAACAGAGAAATCAGGTTATATTCTTCGAAGGGAAGATTCTACGTGGCAAAAGCGGTACAGCCAAGAGGGGTCTTTGTACTCAGCGTGGAACGCGATGGAACTTCAGCAGACAGCAACTGAATTCTCGCTTTCGGATCTTGGACAGACTGTCATCCCAAGGAGCTCAAAACTGAACCAGATCACCTTGGATTCCTGCGAGAAGACGTCACACCAATACCATCGGAAGCTGGAACACCGGGAACTTCTCGAGCAGCAGCAGAATTTATGAGTGCCAGCGGGGAATCAGCATAGCAGTTACAGTATCTATCCGTACCTTCGACATTTTCACACTCGACCGGTCCTCTCGTCGTCGACACTTCTGCTACTCAGCGTGGTACCATAAAAACAGAGACACACCGAAGTCCTGCGAACTTCAACGCTTTCTACGCCAACTCGGATCTTTATCATCGATCTGCAGGACATGCAACACCAAAGGACATCTGGCACAAGCGGTATCCGAGCGGCTCGACAACTCACAATACGATACGCGCTAGAGTTCTTGACAAAGATGCATTACTCTTACCGGTGGTCAGGAAATTCGCCGACTCCAACACATCTGCACTCCGTGTCCGGAAGCCGATCTCCCTCGACAACCGTTTCCTTTGCACCACAACCCAAGCGCACCTGCATACAAACCACTCGAAAAACATTACAATGGCATGTTGGTTATTCCACGGCAAGAGGGATGAGCGGATCTAAACGACGTACTTACCTTCATCGATGCAGCTACACGCTACGTCTGGCACGCGCTTATCCTATCGCGCGACCTTGCCTACAAAGCCTTTGTCGCATGGCTTCCTGCAGCTGAACGAGAAAGCGACCTGAAGTTGAAAATTTTCCAGATAGACGGGGCTCTGGAATACCTCTCACAACACTTCAAGGACTACATGGCTGAAAGGGGAGTCAAGAAGCTGCAGTCGCTGCCTTACCAGCATCAGCAGCAGGGTGTAGCAGAAAGGATGAACAGGACGCTGCAGACCATCATGCGCAAGCTTCTCATGAAAGCACGCCTGTCAGCAGGACAGTGGTCGTTTGCGATGGACCATGCAGTGCTGTTGCACAACCTTTTGTCCTCGCACTCCTTGCCAAACAACCCGTCACCGCACAAAGAGTGGACGGGAAAATTGGGCACCAAAATGTTGCAAGTCTTCGGGTGTATGGTACAGTATCGGCCGCCGAATATACCTGCTGGACGTTTTTCGCAAAGGGGGAAGTGGGGGATTCATATCGGCAATGAAAAACAATTCGCTGCATGGAAAATTTGGGATGTCGAGGATCGAGTTACAGTACCGGCACGTGATGTCCTCATTAACGGCTCACGTACAACACTTGGCAACATCAGCGCGCCAACAGTGATGACTTGACACTTGGATTCACTGGCGCACGCACCTTTGCCACAGAAGCAATCGAAGCTGATGCGGTTGAGGAAGCAGTTTCCGCTGCGTCAGCAGCTGCCAGTGCCGCCCCGTACTGCTCAGTTCCAATTGAGATCGACGAAGAAGATCCCCAAAATGACGTCAACGTCGAGGTCTATTATGACCTTGCTGAAAACGGAGCAACTACACCACTTCCCGCCGCAACTAACGAAAGCGAACGCTTAGGGCCTGGTTTCAACTTCGATCCTGAAGCTGGTGACGAAGCTGATACTATCGAGACAGAATTACTGACTCTCTATCTATAGACTGGATTACAGATTACAGATATTGGGACTTGCAGTCGCTGTACAAAACTCTACCGTTCCTACCAAAGCGAAAACACTCGAGCAGGCTCCGAAGGGACAACATCGAGAGAAATGGCGCGAAGCCATGGATCGGGAGTTGAAGGCGCTCCACGACAACAATACCAGGGTTTTAAACCCGATTCCGACGGTTCCAAGGCAGCCGGTAAATGGGTATTCCGGATTAAGACTAATGATGACGGTACGATCGAACGTTTTAAGGCTCGATGGGTCGTTCGCGGGTTCGATCAAAAGCAGGGCGTTGGACTAACTTATCATAAGTCACCACAGTCGCCGCTTTCACTACTCGACTACGTTGATGCAGATCATGCGGGTGATAATGCAAACGAGCGCTCACGCACAGGATTTATCTTATGTTTTGAACCTGTTGGCACAATCTCCTGGCAGTCGTGCAAGCAGGAGCTGATTGCACTTTCGTCAGCAGAGGCAGAATACAACGCTGCCTGTACCGCAACGAAGGAAGGTTTATACATTCGCGAGTTACTTAGTGAAGTAAAATTACTGGATGTGTCGCAATTTTCACTCTTCTGCGACAATCATTCTGCAATTCGCATTGCGAACAAGTCCGGTTTCGCCAACCGAACTAAACACATATCGCTGCATTACCTTTTCGTCAAGGACGAAATGGAGCAAGGCAAGTTACAACCCGCCTACTGTCCCACGAGCGAAATGGCCGCATACTTCTTGACTAAGCGTCTACCTCAACTGAAGTTTCAGTACTGTATTATGCTGACTGGACCCAGCCACGTCATCAACAACACCGACAACATCGAACTCCAGAATTGAAGGGGAGTGTTGGAATAAGTAAAATTACTTATGCAATTCAGTAGTTCGATAGTGATCACTATAGTATTATCGTAGTATTATCATAGGTGAGTGTTACTGTAGCATGTGGCCCTTCGCGAGAGTTACAGGTAGTAGCGCGAATAGTCTCGTGACTATTCGCGTGACACAGTAGAAGTACCGCTTCATAGAGTCAAATCGATAATAACCCTGGTTAGCGAACAGGTACATCACCAAATAGGTACTTTATTAGACTATATTTCTTGTATCTTTTCATTATAAACAAGTCTTGTTCTCACAATCTATGTGCGCCGGAATTCAATACTTTCGCTGCACTATTTCTCAAAGACTAATCTCTAAAAGATCCTAAGGGATTTTCTTAGCCCAACATAACCATTGATTGAGAGCCCCTTCGCATCTACGGGCTTGATTACAACTGCTCTCCATTTATGACTACTAACATCCTTTCCGTCCGACTACAATCCTTGGTCCCGCATGTACTCCTAGCCGTGCTACAGGTGACACGTGGCCTCTCCGCTCTGCCTCTACAAGCCGAACTCATTGCGAATTGTCGAGAGAACTGTGCAGGAAATGAATGAACTATGCAAGAGTGAGATACAAGTAGTAAACCCTAACTGGGGTTGTACTCTATATTGAGCACCTCACTGTAGCCTAGCAGAACTAAGAACATATGAATATTTTTTGACACACCCCCCTAGGCAAAGTGAGGGATAGCCAATACAACAAAAGGTCACAAGACCAGTCAGGCAAGAGAACAAAGCAATGCAAAGCCCAGGGTGGATCTCAAGATCACCACGCATTCTGAGCACAAGCAAGCGGCCACAAGGCCAGTTCACATGCAGAGTTATAATAGCAAGGCAGTACACTGATCACAACCTAGCAAGAGGAAACATGCAGGTATATATATAGATATCAGTGTACAACAAGGGCAAGATCAAGAGACAAGCAGGTGAGGCAGAATGGACAGAAGCCCAAGAGCAGTGCAAAAACGCTGATGATCACTAGACCCGAGGGCCTTGGTGAAGACATCAGCAGTGTTGGCCCGAGAGGCCACGTAGGAAAGGCGAAGCTGACCACGCTGCTGCAGCTCTCGAGCAAGAAAGTAGCGAAGAGCAATGTGCTTCGTTCTGTGCTCCAGTCTCTGCTCGTGACACAAGGCAAACATGGCCTTGTTGTCGACGTACAGAACTGGAGGAGAACGAGGCCGCTCCCCCAAGTCGGCCAGCTAGTAGGTCAGCCAGCGTAGCTCCTGTGCAGCCACTCACTAGTGGCAGACTCACTAGCACCTATGGCAGCAGTCTCACTGGCACCTAGAGCGGCAGCAGACTCACTAGCACCTAGAGCAGCAGCACCGACACTACCAGAGACGCGTCGCTGAGAAAACCACTCCCGAGGCTGCTGTGGCGAGGGGGTCTCCGGCTGACTTTGCTGCCGCTGCTGTCGAGTACCTCCAGGAACATATCCTCCACCACCAGGACGGCCTCGCTGAATAACCCACTCACGAAGCTGCTGTGGCGAGAGAGTCTCCGGGCTACGAGATTGCCGCTGCTGTCGAGTACCTCCAGGAACATATCCTCCACCACCAGGACGGCCTCGCTGAATAACCCACTCACGGAGCTGCTGCGGCGATAGTGTATCCGGGTGAGGCAGCTGTTGTTGTCTATCGACAGACGCTGCTACGGCCGTGATAGTGGCCATGACAGGCTGTGGCAGTCAGTAGCAGCGGCGCAAGGGCGTCAGAAGCGGCTGCTCTAACTGCAGCTATAGTAGTAGCGGTAGTCGCTGTAGTGGCTGTAGGGCAGTGTCAAACATTGTATGTGTTATATTTGTGTAGGCTATTGTGGGTTAGCCTCTAGGGGGTACAGAACTTTAGGTTTGTCATACTTGTACTCTCATTCTCTTGCTAGTCAATCATTCTCGTTCACTCTAGGATTCTAACATGGTATCGCGAGCCTAGGTCGTAACCTAGGACCGATAGGGCCCACCGTTTCCGCTTCGTCGCGCCATAGCGCGCCTCGCCTAGTTGCGCCCTCGAGCGCCCTAGCGCGCCTCTCTCTCTTACTATCACGCGCCCTAGCGCGCCTCTTGCGACCGGCCCCGCCTAGCCCGCACGCCCTAGCGTGCCCCGTGCGATCGGCCCCGCTCACCTCGTGCGCCCTAGCGTGCGACCCGCGCGTCACCCACACGCGTCCCCTGCCCCGTGCGCCCTTACGTGCCCCGTGCGGCCCCGCGCGCTCACTGCCCCGCGCGCCCTTGCGTGCCTCTTACGGACCGGCCCACGCCCACCCGCACGCCCTTGCGTGCCCCTCGCGTTCCGGCCCCGCCCTCGCTAGCCACGTGCCGCCCGCTAGCTGCCCGTCGAAGGGCCCTCCTGGCCGCGCGTAGCCCGCTAGCGACCGGCAGCCCCCCGCCCGTAGGCCGCGCCGTCGCCCTCTAGGCCGCCCGCGCGCTAGTCAGGCCCACGCAAGGCCGCGGCCCGCCCGCTACAGCCGCCCGTGTGCACGCCCCCCCCCCATCGCGCACAGCCCCGTAGCCCAGCCCGAGCCGAACCGCGCCGCCCGAACCGAGCCGCGCCGCCCGACCCGAGCCGAGCCGCCCGAACCGAGCCGCGCCGCCCTACTGTTCCAGCCGTACTACTGCTTCAGCTGCCACTGCTACTACTACTACTGCTACTGCTACTGCTACTGCAGTTACTACTCCTACTGCCACTGCAACTATGGCTAGTCCTGCTGTGCTAGCTTTCGATGCTGAGGGCCGCCCACTGAAGTTTGAGATCTGGCTCGATGACTTGCACCTATTCCTCCAGCTCACTGCCAAGGAGGATATCTCACTGTACGATCACGCGCTAGGCCATGCTGCTGCCCCTGCTGCTACTGCTGACAGTACTGCCCGCTCACAGTGGCAGACTCGTGACGCCCACGCTCGCTTCGCCATTCGCAACTCCCTGCCGATAGATGAGCGCGAGCACTTTGGCCAGCACAAGACTGCGCAGGCACTGTACACTGCTGTAGTTGCACGCTACTCCTCGCCTGCCTCTGCTGCGCTAGGCCGTCTCTCGCTTCCCTACCTGTTCCCAGACCTGTCCGCTTTCTCCACAGTCGCTGACCTCATCACGCACCTCCGCACTAGTGAGGCTCGCTTCCGTGCCGCTATGCCTGCTGAGATTCTTGCCACGCACCCCCCCCCGCTCTGGCTCACTCTCTACCACCTAGTCACCCGCCTCCCTGACTCTCTTCGTGTGGTCAGGGACCACTTCCTCGCTCGCTGCCCCACTGAGCTCACCGTTGACCTGCTCGAGAAGGAACTGCTTGCAGCTGAGACTAGCACAGTCGCTGTAGCTGCCTCTCGTGGCGACCCCCGCACCCCTTTCTTCGAGGGGTGTTCCCCTTCCCCCCTTCTCCCCTCTGTCGCCTCTGCTGCTGCTGTCGACCTCGTTGGTACTGAGCAGGTCGGGACTGCGTCCGCTCCGAGCTGGCGCCGCAGCGGCAAGGGCAAAGGGGGCAAGGGAGGTGGAGGCGACAGCGGGGGAGGCGGTGGTGGGGGCGGTGGAGGCGGTGGGGGTGGTGGCGGGGCTGGAGGGGCTAGTGGCAGTGGTGGGGGTGGTGGCGGCAGCGGCGGAGGAGGTGGCCGGGGTGGGGGCGGTGGTGGGGGCGGCGGTGGACGTGGCGGCGGCAGGGGCGGTGGTGGTCGAGGTGGTGGCGGCGGCGGTGGTGGTCGTGGAGGCACTGGCGGTGGCCAGAGCCAGCAGCGCACTCAGTCGTCCCAGGAGCTTCGTGAGTGGTACTCTCAGCACGGGGGGGGGGGGGGGGGGGGGGGGGTGGCCTTAGCTGCACGTACGTCATCCGCACTGGTGACCGCACTGGCCAGACGTGCGGGAGGGCGCACACCACGCAGCGCTGCTTCTCCCGCCTTGACGACGCTTGGCGCACTCAGTTCCCTACTGCCACTGAGCTGCCCCGCTGGGCTGAGCTGATGAGGCAGAACATTGATATCTATGCTCTTGACTTTGATGCTATTCTTGGTGCCATGTATGTGTTGTCTACTAGTGGAGAGGGTGCTCAGTACCTGCGTGTTCCGCCCGACCCGGGCATTCGGACCAGTGAGGCTGCCGCTCTAGGTGCTAGTGTGTCTGCTGCCCTAGGTACTGGTGAGGCTGCCGCTCCAAGTACTCGCGTGTCTGCTGCCCCAGGTGCTGGTGAGGCTGCTGCTCTAGGTGCTACTGAGTCTGCGCCCCCTGGTACTGAGTCTACTGAGGCACTGCACACCTTCACACTGGACTCCGGTGCTTCTCGCTGTTTCTTTCGTGACCGCACTGCCCTTGAGCAGCTTGCTCGGCCAGTTGCTGTCTCCCTTGCTGACCCCTCTGGGGGTCCGGTCATTGCGACCTCCTCCACTGTCCTTCCTTGTCCTGCGGTTCCGTCGGGCACACTGTCAGGTCTCCACCTCCCCTCGTTCTCTACGAACTTGGTGGCGGGTTGTGCGCTCCAGGACGGGGGTGTCCACCAGTTCACCCCTGCCTACGAGCGCGTGACACACTGCACGTGTGCTCGGACGGGCCGTCACCTGGCTACCTTCACTCGGCAGCCGGGATCGGACCTGTACACACTGACCACTGAGTCCCCTCAGGTAGCTGCGTCTGCGTCTGCGTCAGGTCAGCTGTCGGCCCCCTGCTCGTGTCGCTCTCTAGCGCACGAGACCGTCCTCTGGCACCACCGCCTTGGTCACCCGTCTGTGCAGCGCCTTCGTGGCATGCACAAGCGGTACCTTGTCTCTGGTCTTCCCAGGGTTCTCCCTCCCCTCCCACCCTCGCCTGCTCCTCCCTGTCTTCCCTGTGTCGAGGGGCGGCAGCGCGCCGCTCCTCACTCCTCCTCGTTTCCCCCGACGACTGCTCCCCTGCAGACGCTCCACATGGACGTGTGGGGCCCAGCCCGCGTCCGTGGACAGGGTCAGGAGAGGTACTTCCTGATCGTTGTTGACGACTACTCGCGCTACACCACGGTCTTTCCCTTGCGCACCAAGGGTGAGGTCCCTGATGTTTTGATCCCTTGGATCAGCGCTTCTCGTCTCCAGCTCAGCGAGCGGTTCCACTCGGACTTTCCTGTCCTGCGTCTGCACTCTGACAGAGGTGGTGAGTTCTCCTCCGACCTCTTGGCAGCCTACTGTGCGGAGCACGGCATCCGCCAGTCGTTCACGCTTCCGGCCTCTCCACAGCAGAATGGGGTTGCTGAGCGCCGCATTGGCTTGGTCATGGAGGTCGCTCGTACCTCCTTGATCCATGCGGCTGCCCCCCACTTTCTGTGGCCGTTTGCGGTCCGATACGCTGCGCATCAGCTCAACCTCTGGCCCCGTGTCTCCGTTCCGGAGACTTCGCCGACACTGCGTTGGACGGGAGAGGTTGGCGATGCGTCGCGTTTTCGGGTCTGGGGATCTCGAGCTTTTGTTCGCGATACGTCCGCGGACAAGCTCTCCTCCCGCGCTGTTCCTTGCGTCTTCCTTGGCTTTGTCCCCGACGCGTCTGGTTGGCAGTTTTACCACGCCACCTCGCGCCGTGTCCTGCCCTCTCAGGACGTCACTTTTGACGAGTCGGTGCCCTACTACCGCCTCTTCCCCTACCGCACTGCCCCGCTCCCCCCTCCTCCTCTCTTCCTCGCGCCAGGTGCTGCTGTGGTAGACCCCCTCCCCCCTCAGGGTGCCGCTCCCTCAGGTGTGTCCCAGGTAGACCCGGTTGAGCCTGTCGAGGTAGCTGTCGACTCTCGTCCTGCTAGGGGTGCTGAGCCTGAGCGTGCGGAGCCTGGGGTTGCGGAGTCTGGGGGTGCTGAGCCTGAGTGTGCGGAGCCTGGGGTTGCGGAGTCTGGGGGTGCTGAGCCTGGGGGTGCGGAGCCTGCGGGTGCTGAGTCTGGGGGTGCTGAGCTTGGCCGTGCTACGACTGAGGGTACTGAGCCAGAGGGTGCTACACCTGGAGGCGCTCCCTCCCCACAGCAGCTGCGTGAGTGGTACTTACAGTACTGCAGCCTCAGGAGGGGTACTTCTGGAGCTGGTGCTCGTGCCCCCCCCTCCTAGGCGGGAGCCGCCCTCTCCTCAGCGGCTCCAAGAGTGGTACGCTCGGCTCTGCAGTCTCCGGAGTGGTGCTACTCGTGTCGTGGACCCTGGTACTGGTGCTGCTGGTGCTGGTGCTGCTGGAGCTGCTGGAGGTGCTACTGGTGCTGGTGCTGCTGGTGCTGGTGCTGCTGGAGGTGCTGATGCTGATGGCGGTCCTGCTGGCGCTGTTGGAGGTGCTACTGGAGCTGCTGGAGGTGCTGCTGGTGCCGGTGCTGCTGGTACTACTGGTGCTGGTGCTGCTGGAGCTGCTGGAGGTGCTGCTGCTGCTGGCGGTGCTGCTGGAGCTGCTGGAGGTGCTGCTGGTGCTACTGGTGCTGGTACTGCTGGAGCTGCTGGAGGTGCTGCTGCTACTAGCGGTGCTGCTGGCGCTGTTGGAGGTACTGCTGCTGCTGGTGCTGCTGGAGCTGCTGGAGGTGCTGCTGGTGCTGGTGCTTCTGCAGCTGCTGGAGGTTCTGCTGGTACTAGTGCTGCTGGAGCTGCTGGAGGTGCTGCTGCTGCTGGCGGTGCTGCTGGCGCTGCTGGAGGTGCTGCTGGTGCTGACACTACTGGAGGTGCTGCTGGTGGTGCAGCTGGGACTGGAGCTGCTGAGGGGGTTGGAGCTGGAGGTGCTGAGCGGCTGCGGCCGTACTACGTTCCGCTCCTTCAGCAGGTTCTTGGTCTCCCGCCCTCTCCTGGTCCTACTCCTCCTCTCCTACTGAGTCCACCGCCTGTCCAGTCGCAGTCACAGTTACAGCCTGCCTCTCCACTGCCTGGTCCTTCTCCTTACACTGCGCCGACAGGTAGCTTTACGGAGCGTCGTGAGCCTGAGTCTCGTCCTCCGTCGCCTGAGTCTAGTCCAGAGTCGCCTGAGTCGCGTCCAGAGTCACCTGTCCGCACTGCCCGCGCTGGTCGTCGTGCTCCGCGTCAGCGTCCTCCTCCTGTCCTTGGCACTCACTATATGACCCTGCGTCCTTCCACTGCTCCACAGCGCGTCCCTCTGCCGTCTCCTCCTGCGTCCTCTCTTCCTGACGTTGCTGACCCGCCGTCAGACCTTGCTCGTGCTGCCAGTCCTACTGCCGCGCGTCTCCTTGCCACTGTTGTCACTGACCCTACCTTTGAGTCCTCTGCTGCGTCTGCTCTAGTCGCTGAGCTTGTTGACTTTGCCGCCTATCGTCTAGACTACGCCGCTAGCCTTGTTGCTGAGTCTGAGTCTGTCTGTCCTCCGTCCGTCGGGGGTGAGTGTGCTCTCGGCACGGACGTCCTTGAGGACAGACAGGAGGAGTTTGAGTGCTTTTCTGCTGCTTTACCTCATCTCGTGTCCATGCTGATTGCCCCTGAGGGAGACCCGGATGCACCAGACATCCCGACCCCACGCTCCTACGCAGAGGCGATGGAAGGTCTCTACTCCTCTCAGTGGCAGACAGCCATGGACGCAGAGATGGCTTCCTGGAAGTCCACAGGCACCTACGTCGACGAGGTTCCCCCACCTGGGGCGAACATCGTCAGTGGCATGTGGATTTTCAGGGTGAAGCGGCCGCCGGGTTCTCCGCCTGTCTTCAAGGCGCGTTACGTTGCACGAGGCTTCAGTCAGCGAGAGGGAGTTGACTTCTTCCAGACCTTCTCCCCGACCCCGAAGATGACCACTCTTCGGGTTCTGCTACACGTCGCTGCTCAGCGTGACTACGAGCTCCACTACCTGGACTTCAGCACGGCGTTCCTACAGGGCACCCTGCACGAGGAGATCTGGCTGCGCCGCCCACCTGGCTTCACTGGGTCGTTCCCTCCTGGTACCCAGTGGAGCCTCCGGCGGCCAGTCTACGGTCTCCGCCAGGCACCTCATGAGTGGCACGACACACTGAGGACTACTCTTGCTGCTCTTGGGTTTGCTCCTTCTACTGCTGACCCGTCGCTGTTTCTACGCACCGACACCACTATGCCGCCGTTCTACGTTCTCGTGTACGTAGACGACTTGGTCTTTGCTACTGCTGACACTGAGGCACTCGCCCACGTGAAGTCGGAGCTGCAGAAGAGACACACGTGCACAGACCTGGGTGAGCTGACAAGCTATCTTGGCTTGCGGATCACCCGGGACAGAGCACAGCGCACCATCACCTTGACTCAGTCACACATGGTGCAGCAGGTCCTTCAGCGCTTCCGCTTCACGTACTCCTCGCCTCAGCCCACTCCTCTGCCTACCGGTCACTCGCTCTCAGCTCTGCCTTCGGATGAGTCCGTAGAGCCGAGTGGCCCGTATCCAGAGCTTGTGGGCTGCCTCATGTACCTGATGACCTGCACTCGACCTGACCTAGCCTACCCTCTTAGCATCCTAGCACGCTATGTCGCTCCTGGCCGTCACCGGAAGGAGCACATGGATGCCGCTAAGAGGGTGTTGCGCTACTTGTGCAGTACGTCGGGCATGGGGCTTGTGCTTGGAGGACGGCGCGACGTTGTCCTCACTGGACACTCAGACGCTTCTTGGGCTGACGACCAGGCTACTCAGCGGTCGTCTCAGGGTTATACCTTCAGCCTTGGTTCTGGCTCAGTTTCTTGGCGTTCTACACGCTCTTCCTCTGTTCTCAGCTCCAGTTGTGAGGCTGAGATCTACGCCACAGCCATGGCTGCCCAGGAGCTTCGCTGGCTCACCTACCTGCTGACCGACCTCGGAGAGCGGCCTCGTTCTCCTCCAGTGCTGTACGTCGACAACAAGGCAGCCATTGCCTTGTGTCAGGAGCACAGACTGGAGCACAGAACGAAGCACATCGCTCTGCGCTACTTCCTTGCTCGTGAGCTGCAGCAGCGTGGTCAGCTTCGTCTCTCGTACGTGGCCACTCGGGCCAACACTGCTGACGTGTTCACCAAGGCGCTTCAGCCTTGTGACCATCAGCGTTTCTGTACTGTTCTAGGCCTTGTGTCTACTCTCCCTCACTTGCTCACTTCTTGACTCTGCTTGTACTGTGATCTCTATATATATACCTGCATGCTTGCACTTGCTAGGTTGTGATCACTGTACCTCTTGTTCTATTATCAAACTGCATGTGTACTGGTCCTGTGACCACTTGCTTGTGCTCGGAATTTGTGTGGTATCCTTGAGATCCACCCTGAGCTTGTTTTGCTTTGCTTTGACTGGTCCTGTGACCCCTTGTTCTCCCCCACTTAGCCTATGGGGGTGTGTCAAACATTGTATGTGTTATATTTGTGTAGGCTATTGTGGGTTAGCCTCTAGGGGGTACAGAACTTTAGGTTTGTCATACTTGTACTCTCATTCTCTTGCTAGAGCGCGGGCTGCAGGGCGTGCGGGCAGCAGGGCAGGGCAGTGCAGCGCGCGGGCTGCAGGGCAGGGCAGCGCGCGAGCTGCAGGGCAGGGCGGTGCGCGGGCTGCAGGGCAGGGCAGCACGCGGGCTGCAGGCCAGGGCGACGCGCGGGCTGCAAGGCAGGGCGACGCGCGGGCTGCAGGGCATGGCGACGCGCGGGCTGCAGGGCAGGGCGACGCGTGGGTAGCAGGGCAGGGCGACGCGCGGGCTGCAGGGCAGGGCGACGCGCGGGCAGCAGGGCAGGGCGACGCGCGGGCTGCAGGGCAGGGCGACGCGCGGGCTGCAGGGCAGGACGGCGCGCGGGCTGCAGGGGACGGCGACGCGCGGGCTGCAGGGGAGGGCAGCGCGCGGGCTGCAGGGCAGGGCGGCGCGCGGGCTGCAGGGCAGGGCAGCAAGCGGGCAGAGCGCAGGGCAGGGCAGCGCGCAGCAAGCAGGGCAGCGCGCGGCGAGCAGGGCAACGCGCGGCGAGCAGGGCAGCGCGCGGCGAGCAGGGCAGCGCGCTTCGAGCAGGGCAGCGCGCGGCGAGCAGGGCAGCGCACGACGGCAGCAGCTCCTGGGGCAGTACGTACAGTTGGTGGGCCCTAACGGAGCGGTCCTACGGAGGGACCTGCTCTGAAACCATGTCGAGAGAACTGTGCAGGAAATGAATGAACTATGCAAGAGTGAGATACAAGTAGTAAACCCTAACTAGGGTTGTACTCTATACTGAGCACCTCACTGTAGCCTAGCAGAACTAAGAACATATGAATATGTTTTGACACGAATCGCTATCAGATTCATCTTCCCCTTGCTTGCGCAGCTGGTAGCTCCCCCCTTCAGGAACCCCGTGCAGTGCTGGACCGACTGCACATGCGACACTGCCTAAATGAATCTGGAGCCAAGAGCCTTCCTACATGCTTCCTGGACGCAGATTCAGTCCTCCCGGCTCCGTCCAATTGATATCAGCACAACCGCCGGGTCTCGCAGAATGATCTTCACACCTGCGTTGATCGCATGGGAGGCCGCTGCTCAGGCAAGGCGCGATGCAGCCGCCAGCGTACCAGACCGGGTCCTCCTCGACAGCCTTTTCTTAAGAGCATATATTGTAATTAGAAATACACGTCGTAATACGGAGATCATATCATAGCTTCCAGCGAGCAAATTTCACAGTTTCCAGCGAGAAAATTTCGCTGGCCATATTGTTCAAGGTTAGGAAGGTTGGTTGGGGTGAGAGATTGGCCAAGATTTTGAGTGCTAGGGTCACAATAGAAGTTAAGAAGGTTGAAAGGATTTTGCTAATCTGCTTGTAAAACAAATTCGATTTTCTTTCTGGAATGCTCGCCTCTTTCGCTATGTTAGTTGACCGACTCATAATGAGAATGCTGGAGGTAGCCGTTGCTGGAAACTCGGGCGGACTCAAATTTGGTCAACATTAGGTTTGGCGGGAACGGCAAATTCGAGGCGATTCGAGCTTCTCTGAAGCTGTTGGGCTACACTGGAGGAGATCTCTCTCCCCCCCACCCCCTTGGGCTTCTCTTCTCTCCCCTCGGTACCAACATCGAGTCCTTCCCTCCCTCGCATCGTTCCCCCGCAGTTGCTCATCCCACGCCCCCCTTCAATCGCTCCTTCCATCGCCACTCCCGTTGTTCCTCTCTCCTCTCTTTCCATCCCTCCCAACATTCGCGCCCAAAACGTAGAATCTGCTCTTGCTCTCTCCCACCACCAAGGAGTCCTTCCTCGCTTCTGCAACGGACTCTTCTTCGCCTTATCTAATCTCTCTTCGCTCAGAGGTCGTATTTTCTCGAACTCAATGCCATAATGTCTCTCCTAACCACCACGCTCGTCTAAGCTGCTGCATTGGCCTCACGCTATATCAGCATAGAAAAAGAGTCACCATCACAACTTACACGACGAAGCTTCCATCGCGCTTAGGTCCCTAGTATAATTCTTCCGAAATGTCGGCGCTCTTCCAAGGAGCTGACGATGTCGACGAGTCTATTGTCAAGACAACATTAGATGCTGATAGGTAGGCCGGCATACATTATAGCGTATCAGGAACTTCTACTGACGTGGCAGTACCATCGCAATCTACCAGTAGGCCTACCTAGTAAGTGTAGTCTTTAATTTCAAAGCTTCTGCGGGTCTGTCCTATAGTAGGGGTCCGCCATTGCCCTTCCACTGGTGCTAATAGAGTGCAATGGCGATCACCGCGATTCCGGCATCACCCGAACGGTTCGGCTGGTCCGGTCCGAAGTCTTCATGCTCATCTCCCACAGAAGCGGGCAGTAGCCGGCCGCTCCCAGGAGGGAATCTACCGTCTAAACTGCCGGAACGGCACCCATCGCCAATGCGCTTACCGTCTCCCAGACGGTTTCCGTCACCTAGACGGCAGCCGGCATCTCCGACACCGCTTGACAGAGGAGCAAACCGGTCGTTAAAGTTTCAGCCGGTGGTTACAACGTCTCTCGTTAACGACAGTCCGGATAAGGAGTCGAGGGAAGGTTCGAAGAAGGATGGAGGAAGGGACACTCCAGGAAAAAGGGAAGGCCGCGTTACCAGAGCACCAACAGTAGCGGCCTATACAGCACCGGCTCCTGTAGCAGCTCCCGCTATAGTCATCCCTTCTCATACTGCGAAACCGTCCACTGGTATCCCCTCTCCTGCACTGAAACCGTCTGCTGCTGCCTCGTCTCCTGCACTGAAACCGTCTACTGCTATCCCATCCCCTGCACTGAAGCCGTCTACGTCTAGCCCGTCTCCTGCACGGAAACCGTCTGCTTCTATCCCGTCTCCTTCACTGAAACCGTCTACTTCTATTCCGTCCCCTGCACTGAAACCGTCTACTGCTTTCCCGTCGACTGTGCTAAAACCCGCCACGCCGCCATCCTCCCCACCAAATAGCTTCAAGTCTTTAGGTCCACCGGTGTCAACTTCTATGGCGGATGCTGCAAATTCGGGAACCGATTCGGGCGGTCAAGCCTTTCGAGCAGTGGCTGCCTCGTTTGTTCCAGCATTCAGCGCGAAGCTTGCAGATGGAGCGACCGCAACGGCGTCGCGAGCACCGAAGAAGACGAACCCGACGCCCGCGTTTACTCCACCAGACAGGAAACGGAGTTCCACACCCACGTTCTCGCGTCCGGAGCGGAAAGCGAGTCCCACGCCCGTCACGAGTGCAATCCCAGAGCGGATTCGGAAGCAAAGCCCGGTCCCATCCGTGACGGCACGACTTGACCGGAACGAACCTCCTTCTCTGGAGCTGCAGCGGGAGGAGAGGACGGAGCGGCCGACGATGAGCTGGCAGGGCCGCGGTCAAGGCGTGAGAGTCGTGGCAGCTTCGGAGAAGAGCGCAGGATCACGAGGCAGGGCTCGTGGGGCTAGCGGAGAGGGTGAGAACAGCGGTGGTGGTAGTAACGGGAGCTGCGGAAGCGGTGACAGTATCGGTTGTAATGGGGTCGGACAGCGTGACAATAGCGGTGGTAGTGGAACCAGCGGAAGCAGTGGAAAGACGAGCGTGGTGGGAGTCGAGACGAAGAATCGCAATACTACGTGGGCTGAAGCGGCCGAGGGGAAAGACACTGTGATTGCGGTGAAAGCTTTGAGTGGTGGGGACAGGCGGAAGGAGGAAGCGGCGAGGCAAGGCGGGACAGCATTTGCGGAAGAATCAGGGAGCGAATCCGGACAGCGACGCATGTCTCTTATAAGGACTTCTTCTGTTGGTACTGGCGGGTGGGTTGACCGGGTGGCAATAACGAAGGGGCCTAACCAGAGGACTGGATTTGGTGAGGCAGGAAGGGCAGCAGAAGGAGAAGGACTGGCGGGGAAGTCAGCTGTCGCGGAGAGGCAGGGAGCGTCAGTAACGGCCGGAGAGGTTGGGCCGATAGGCCTCACAGACTTTGCACCCCCTGCACCAGGAGCACCAACACCACTAGCAGCAGCAAGCCTAGTGACACCAGCATCAGCTGCAGCGGGAGCCCCACCGCCTCCACCAACAGCAGCAGCAGCCGTTGCAGCAGGGGTAACAGCAGCTGCTGCAAGCCCAGCATCGGTGATTGGGTTCAAAGAGGCTGGAGCATTGCTTGCAATCAGGCCAGTGGCGGTCGCTGCTGCTGCAGCAGCAGCGAAAAGGGACGACGAAACAGCTGCTACAACCGTAGTGCTGACAGGGGAAGCGGCAAGACTGGTGGCTGCAGCAGCTGCGATAGCCGAAGCAGAAGCAGCGCCATCAGCAAAAGCAGCAGTGGTTCCAGCAGTAGACTCAACGGCAGCAGCAACGAGTGCAAGTGGGGGGGCAGCAGCAGAGGTGGAGGCAGAAAGAAGCGGAGAAGTAGCAGCAACAGCAGCAGTG
Source organism: Closterium sp. Naga37s-1 (assembly GCA_947471745.1). Taxonomy (NCBI): domain Eukaryota; kingdom Viridiplantae; phylum Streptophyta; class Zygnematophyceae; order Desmidiales; family Closteriaceae; genus Closterium; species Closterium sp. Naga37s-1. The sequence goes on along the minus strand of CANJKZ010000337.1, from coordinate 850,474 downwards.
GCAGTAGCAGCAGGGGCGCAGGCAGCGGTGGGGTCGGCAGTGACGGTGGCAGTGAACGTGCGCCCCATGGTGCCCCATGAAATGGCTGCTAGATGCGTCGAGTGCATCAAGGTCCCGCCTGGAGGCAAGCCAGAGGTGAGGGATTGATGCAGTGACTGTGGCAGTGAACGTGCGTCCCATGGTGCCCCATGAAATGGCTGCTAGATGCGTCGAGTGCATCAAGGTCCCGCCTGGAGGCAAGCCAGAGGTGAGGGATTGATGCAGTGACTGTGGCAGTGAACGTGCGTCCCATGGTGCCCCATGAAATGGCTGCTAGATGCGTCGAGTGCATCAAGGTCCCGCCTGGAGGCAAGCCAGAGGTGAGGGATTGATGCAGTGACTGTGGCAATGAACGTGCGCCCCATGGTGCCCCATGAAATGGCTGCTAGATGCGTCGAGTGCATCAAGGTCCCGCCTGGAGGCAAGCCAGAGGTGAGGGATTGATGCAGTGACTGTGGCAGTGAACGTGCGGCCCATGGTGCCCCATGAAATGGCTGCTAGATGCGTGGAGTGCATCAAGGTCCCGCCAGGAGGAAAGCCAGAGGTGAGAGTCTACATTTCGCCTTGTCCTCCCACTTGTTCTCCCTGCTCTTACTCCCCCATTTGCCCCGCATGCATTCCCGCCCCCTCATGCCTCCCACCCCAATTCTTGTCTCCCGCCCACACTCTTGCCTCCCGCCCACTCTTGTCTCCCCGGCACCCCTTGCTTCCCCACTTCCTAAGCCATCCCATTCTCCTCTCCGCTTTTCCCTCTAATGCTGCACATGCCGCCAGGCCAGGGTGCTATGGAGGGGCAATGTCATCGTCCCTCCTCATTCTTCCGCCCCTCTCTACCCCCTCTCGTCACTCTTCTCTCTACTCGTTTCCTGTCACTTTCCCCCCCCTCCTCCCCCGCTCATCCATCCTCTCCACCCTACTCTACCAATAATCTCTACTCCCTCTCCTCTCTTCTCCTCCGCTCTCCCCTCCTCCCCTTCTCCAGGTGCACGTGTCACCAGACTGGGTGTTCACATACGACTATGTGTACGGAGGGATGGGTCCACCCATGCCTCAGTCCACTCCTCTTTCCTCTCCTTCCTCCTTCGTCTTCAATCCACAATCCCACTCTCTTCCCTCTCTTCCCCCACCAGGTGCACGTGTCGCCAGACTGGGTGTTCACATACGACTATGTGTACGGAGGGAGTCCACCCATGCCTGAGTCAATTACCCTCTCTTCTGTTTCCTCCCCATCCCCACTCTCTCCCAATCTTCCCGCTCCAGGTGCACGTCTCACCAGACTGGGTGTTCACATACGACTATGTGTACGGAGGGACGGGCCCACCCATTCCTGAGTCTTACCCTCTCCTCTGTTTCCTCCCCATCCCCACTCTCTCCCCATCTCCCCCACCAGGTGCACGTCTCACCAGACTGGGTGTTCACATACGACTATGTGTACGGAGGGACGGGCCCACCCATGTCGCAGCTCTTTGCCGACTGCATCATGCCCCTCGTGCACGGGCTCTTTGACGGTTACAACGCTACGGTCTTCGCATATGGGCAGGTGAGGAAGTGCGATTGCAATGGTTTCCGCGCACAGGCAAGAAAGAGAGCGTAGTTGTTGTCGATGGTTACAACAACACTACAGAGATTGCATTGGGGCCCACCCATGTAGCATCTCTTTGCAGACGGCATCATGCCCCTCGTGCACGGGCTCTTTGACGGCTACACGCTACTGCCTTTGCATACAGGCAGGTGAGAGAGAGTGATTGGCGGTTGCAAAGCTGCGGTTTTCGCATACGGGCAGGTGAGAGAGTATGTTTGATGGTTACAACGCTACAGCTACGGCGCAGTTGAACCGCTTCCCCAAACCACTCTGCGTCAGCTGGATTCCAACACACGGGCAGAACTCTGCACTTTCGGTCATCGCTACTGCTGGTGCCGCTGCTACTGCTGATGGCACTATCAAGCCCCCCAACCCCCCCTCTCCCCTCCCCTCCCCCTTTTCCATGATGCCTGACCACGCATGGCTTTCCAAGCATGACTGCTGCTAACATAACTCCCCCGTTTCCTATCTACCCCATCTCGCCATCCCCAACAAGCAGACGGGGTCTGGCAAGACGTACACCATGGGCACGGCTCTCCAGAGCACAGCTGCTCGAAGCACGAGGAATGCTTTGCAGTCAATGTCTTCTGCTACACTCTCATTTCTCCGCTACACTCTCATTCTACCCTTCCCTCCCTTGTGAGCGTGCAGACTGGGTCAGGCAAGACGTACACCATGGGCACGGCTCTCCAGAGCACAGCTGTTGCGGCTGAAGCAGACACCAGTGTGGTTACCAGCAGCAACAGTGGTGCTACCAGCCCAGGCAAGGATGGGAGTCCGAACAGCAGTGGGGCCAGCAGCAGCAGCAACAGTAGCAGTGAGAGGAGGGAGGGAAGGAGCAGCACAAGTGGCAGCACAGTGGGGGCTGTGAGTCCAGCATCGGTGGAGAAGGAAGGGGGGGTGGCGAGGCGCGTGGTCAACTCGCTCTTCCAGCGCGTGGAGGATCTCGCCCACTGCTCTCGCTTCCAGATCCGCGTCTCGCTCATTGAGGTGCGTGGGGTGCGTGGGGTCAGTGGGGTTTTGAGTCGACTCAAAGAGGGGCTGTGAGTCCAGCATCGGTGGAGAAGGAAGGGGGGGTGGCGAGGCGGGTGGTCAACTCGCTCTTCCAGCGCGTGGAGGATCTCGCCCACTGCTCTCGCTTCCAGATCCGTGTCTCGCTCATAGAGGTGCGTTGGGTAACATGGGGTGCGTGGGGTCGGTGGGGCCACAAGGACAGGACGACATCCACGACTTTCTCGAGATTAGAGTTCCTTGCTTCCAGACGCATGTCGAGCACGCCTCTTTCTTCTCATGTTTACCCCCTCAATTCCCTCCACTGCACTGCTGCCCCGTTCAGATCCACAAGGACGATATACACGACCTTTTAGAGTTCCTCGCCACTCCCTTCCCCACCTCCTCCCCCTCTTCCGCCTCCCCCGCCACTGTCGCTGCCCTCGCTGCTGCCGCTGCTGCGGCCCGAGCCTCCCCTTCAGGCCCGGCGCCCCTAGGCTCGGCGCCGCCGCCTCGGCAGACAGTGGCGATCCGGGAGTTACCGGGTGGGGTGTCTCTTACAGGAGTTACAGAGCAGGTGGTTACCACACGGGACGAGGCTATAGCATGCTTGGAGCATGGGCTGCTGTTCCGGGCAACAGGCAGTCACAACCTGAACCAGCGGTCCAGGTGGGTGTATGGGTGGACGGAATGGCTTGAGCAGATAGGATGGTGGATATTCGTTCCTTGGCATTCTGCTCGCCCTCTGCCACCTTTGTACTCATGCGCTCCCCTTTTTCCCAGTCGTATGCACGACATTTTTCTATTTTTTTACACAAAGGAGGCCCTCTTGAACCCAAACCTTCCCCTTTCCCCTGTGCTGCTTCCCTCTGTTTCCTCCTTTCCCACCGTGCCCTCCTTTTACCCGTGCTCCTTGTTCCCACCAGTCGTTCCCATGCCATCTTCACAATATTCGTGGATCAGTTCAGGCGAAGGGCAGTCCCATTGGTCCCCACCACTCGTCTTTCCACCAGCGTAACAACCGCCACCGGCACTTACCTAAGCACCAGCACCAGTGGCAGTTCCAGCAGCAGCGGGAGAGCTTCGCTTGAGAGCGGAGATGGGGCGGGGAAAACTGATGGGATGGCGCTGTTCGGGCAGGACGAAAATGTTTTGTTTGGAGTCGGGCGGATGGATGAGGAGCATCTGTGTGCGAAGATGCATCTGGTGGACCTGGCGGGCAGCGAACGAATCAAACGCACCAAGGCAGAGGGTGCTCGGCTGAAGGAAGGTGAGAGTGGAAGCAGAGACGATGTACAGTTGGTCAAAGAAGGCATTGCAATGTGGGAGAAGGTGGGTCGAAGCAGGTAGGTGCTGCACTGTGGGAGGAAAGGTGGGTGTGATTCAGCAGGAAGATGCATCTGCAGGCATTCACATCAACAAGGGTCTCCTGGCGTTGGGAAACGTGATCAGTGCGCTCAGCAGAGATGACTTTTTGAGTGGACTCACAATCACAAATTACGACCCTTCTCCCACCTACACTCCCTCCCTGTGCAGGTGTTCACATCAACAGGGGTCTCCTGGCTCTGGGGAATGTACTCAGTACGCTCAGCAGCGATAACTTCCGAATCAACTCACAAGCTACCAGACTCTCACTTGCACCCTCCCTCTGCAGGCATTCACATCAACAGGGGTCTCCTGGCTCTGGGGAATGTGATCAGTGCGCTCAGCAGCGATGAGAAGAGGAGGAAGGATGCAGCAGGGGGGCCAGGAGGCGGAGGAGGAGGGGCGGGGTTCGCTGCAGCGTTGATTCCCGTACATGTGCCGTATCGGGATAGCAAACTGACACGGCTGCTGCAGGTGCGTGTGTGTGTGTGTGTGTGTGTGTGTGTGTGTGTGTGTGTGTGTGTGTGTGTGTGTGTGTGTGTGTGTGTGTGTGTATGTGTGGCTGATGCTGTGTGGAACTTGTTGATTACATGCATCGGCGGGGTTTGCAGCGGCGTTGATTCCCGTGCATGTGCCGTATCGGGATAGCAAACTGACACGGCTGCTGCAGGTGAGTGTGCGAGTGCGTGTGTGTGACTAATGGTGTACATATGTTGTGGATTACATGCATCATCTCTTTGGAAGAGGAGGAGGAGGAGGAGGAGGAGGAGGAGGAGGAGGAGGAGGAGGAGGAGGAGGAGGAGGAGGAGGAGGGGGGGAAAGGGGAGGGGGGCTGGGTACATGTGCTTCTGCTGTATTGGTACGGCAAGCTGATGCACCTGCTGCTGCAGGTCTGGGGAGTGCAACCCGTGTCTGATCGAGCTTGCTTGTTTGCTTCACTAGTCGCCTGACCGTTTCCGCACATAACAACATACATTGGCGCGCCTTCTTTCTTCCAGTGAATCATTCTCATCAAAGTAAGATCAAGTCAACCCCAGACCCACACTCATCCTCATCCCATCCTCCTCTGCCCACAACTGCTTCATCATCCTCATTATTGTCTGATGCAGGATTCGCTTGGAGGCAACAGCCGCACTGTCATGATAGGTGAGTGCTCAATTGAGTGGGGACCCATAGGTTGAATCATTGGTCACTGTGCCAGAGGCGTCTTGTTTTCCTAGAACCTGGATTAGAATCTAGGGCGAGTTTCAACACCCTGCGATATGCCAACCGCACCTGGAACATGTGCAACCAACCCACCGTGATACCACCCAACCTAATCCCCCCTTGTAACCTTGCAGCCTGTGTGAGCCCCACGGATACGAACGTAGATGGCACCCTTCGCTACGCCAACCGCGCGCAAAACATCTGCAACTGACCCACCGTGAACCGGCTGGGCACGGTGGCCCGCTCGGGGAAGCTGACACCCTCCCCACCTCCCCGTTTCTCCTCTCCGCTTCCCTGCCTGTCTTCCGCAGCCTGTGTGAGCCCCACGGATTCCAATGTCGAAGAGTCTCTCAACACACTGAGATACGCCAACCGGGCGCGAAATATCTGCAATCGGCCTACGGTGAACCGCCTGGGGACGGTGGATGCAGAGGAGGTGCGGCGGCTGAGGCAGCACGTGTCCCTGCTTCAAGCAGAGCTGGCTAGAGTGCCGCCCCCTCTACCCATCACAGCAGAAGAGCTGCAGGTGGGTGACAAGTAGCAGCATGTGCCATTGGCCTGCTGTGAACCGGCTGGGCACGGTGGATGCAGAGGAGGTGCGGCGGCTGAGGCAGCACGTGTCCCTGCTGCAGGCAGAACTGGCTAGAGTGCCGCCCCCTCTTCCCATCACAGCAGAAGAGCTGCAGGTGGGTGTCTCGAGTTGAACAAGATGGGTCTCTTTTTGCTGCAGGCGGAACTGGCCACCCCCCCTGCCCATCACAGCAGAGGAACTGCAGGTGAGTTCTGAATCAGCCCAATAGTCAGGGAATGAAAATCAGGTGGGTGCTTTTGGGAAGGTAGCTGGGGTGCCGCCTTTTCCATCACCCCTCCCCTTCTGATCTCCGTCATTCCCGTCTTCATTCTGTCCCAGGCCCTCGAGAAGTGCGTATTCCATACATCCCTTGCTTCTTCTCGTCCTCCTCTGTTCTATCTTCACTTCTCCCAGGCGCTGAAGCAAAATTTGGCATCTCTCGAGGAGGCCAACACCCAGTTGAAGGCGTCACTAGAAAGCACCCAGTCAGAACTGCAGTCAACCCAGCAGACCCTAGACGCAACAAGGCTATCCTTGGAATCTGAGAGGCAGCGGGCCGATGACAGCGAGGCGGCGTGCGCTGCTCTGCGTGCTGACTGTGCGGCGCTGCATGCTGACCTGGACAGCGCCACGTCAGAGATCGAGCGGCTGTGCGCTGAGCTGGCGGCGGCGAAGGAGGAGTCAGCAAAAGCAAAGGAGCAGCTGGATGGGTTGAGAAAGTCGCATGAGAGAACCGGCCGTGGGTATGGGGCTGGTGGCGCTGCTGCTGGTGCTGGTGCTGGTAGCTTCGGCAGCAGTGGTGGTAGAAGGCAGTCGGGCGGAGGTGGGGGAACGGCAGCCTTTGGAGCAGCACGAACGGACGAGATCAAGCGAGTGAAGAGAGAGGCAGATAGGGCAGTGGCTGAGGCAACCAAGAGGGCGGAGAGGGAGAGTAAAAAGGCGGAAGAGGCTATTGCGCGAGCTAGGAAGACTTTGGAGAGAGCAGTAGAGGCAGAGAAGCGGGCACCTGAGGCAGAGAGACGGGCAGCAGAAGCAGAGAGGAGAGTAGCGGAAGCTGAGAAGAAAGCAGCGGGGGCAGAGAGACGGGCAGCAGAGGCGGAGGAGAAAAGGGAGAGAGAGATGCGACGGGCAGATGGTAGTGTTGAGCGCTTGGGTTTGGCAGAGGTTCGGGCTGCCGAGGCTGAGGCGGAGGTTCAGGCGCTTCGTTCGGAGCTGGCTTCGGTGGCTGCTGAGGCAATGGCGGCTGCTGTGGCCCGGCAAGCCTCGGAGCAGGAGCAGGTGAGGGTGGTTCGGATGCAGCTTGCCGAGGCTGAGCAGGAGGCTCGGACGACTATCGTTGAGATGGAAAAGAGGTTCGGGAAGGAGCGGGAAGAGTATGAGAGGCGGATTGAAGCTGAGAGGCAGCAGTGGGAGAGGGAGAAGAGGGCGTGGGAGGAGGAAGGGAGGGCGTTGGAGAGGCGGGTGGCTCATGAACGGTATACCTGGAATCATGACCTGGCAGCGGAAGTGGAAAAACGGGAGAGGAATTGGGCAGGGGAACGCCAGATGTGGGAGAGGAGTCTTAGAGAGGAAGGGGAGGTTTGGGAAGGAAGGCTGAAAGAGGTACGGGACGCATGGGAAGCAAAACTGAATGAGGAAGGGGAGGCATGGGAGAAAAATCTTGCAGCAGCTGAAGAGAAAGCAGAGAAAGCAGCAGGGGTTGCGGAGAGGATCAGGGCGGAAGTTGAAAGGGCGGAGGAGCAGGCAGTTGCAGGCATGCTGCAGGAAAAGAGGCTTGCAGAGGAGAGGGCTATTGCTGCTGAACGGGCCTTAGCAGGAGAGAAAGCGATGCTGGAAAGAAGGATGGCGGATTTGCGGGCTGAGGTGAGAAAGGCAGCAAAGGAGGAAGAGGCGGAGTGGCTGGGGTTGGTGACTTTTGAAGCTGAGAGGTTGAGTGAGGAGTATAATGCGTTGAAGGGCGAGTGTGGGGACTTGAGGAGGGAGTGTGAGGGGTTGAGGAAGAGGGAGAGGGAGGAGAGGGAGAGGAGGGAGAGGGAGGAGGCGAGGGCTGTGAAGGCCGAGGCTGCTGCTGCCGAAGCTGAGGTCCGGGTGGCTCGGGAGGTGGAGAGCGTCCAAGAGCAGGCTCGGGAAGAGGCTCGGAAAGAGGCAGAGAAAATGGAGAGTGAATTGGCAGAGGTTTGGGCGCAAGCAGAGGTGGAAGCAAAGAAGGCTGAAGATGCAAATGAGAGGGTGAAAGAAGCAGAGGAGCAGGTGATAATATTGAATGTTAAGATTGAAGGGTTGAGGGAAGAGTTGAGCGAGCTTGAAACTGTTCTGGAGGAGGAGGAACGGAAGGCAGAGGAAGCAGAGAAGATGCTGGTTCGGGCCCGAGCCAAGCTTGCCGAAGCGGAGGCTCGGGCCGAAGCTGCAGAGGAGCGAGTGGAGGAGCTAGATGGGGAGGTGGAGAGAGCGAGGGAGGCGGAAGAGGTGGTTCGGATGGAGTGTGAAGTGACGAAGGAGTGTGTGCGGGCAGCAGGGGAGAGAGTGGCGGAGTTGACAGAGAGAGTGAGGAGGAGTGAGAGAGCTGCAGAGGAGGCAGAGGAGAGGGCGAGAGGAGCGAAGGAGGAGCAGCAGAAGGCAGAGGGGAGAGCGAAGGAGGCGTTGGCAGCAGTAGAGGGGGCAGAAGAGAGAGCAAGAGTTGCTGTGAGGGAGAGGGATGAGGCGGAGAGGAGAGCAGAGGAGGCGAGAGGGAGGGCTGAAGAGGCTGAGAGGAAGGCTGCTGCTGCTGGGGCAGCGTTGGTAGAAGCTGAGGAACGGGTGAAAGATATGGGAAGGAGGGAGGAGGAGAGGGAAGAGGAGGAGGAGGTGGAGACGAGGGGGGAGCAGGAGGAGGAAGAGACGAAGAAGGGAGAGAGAAAAGAGGGAGAGACGAAGGGAACGAAGAAACTACAGGGGGTAGGAAAGGTGGAGGAGGTAGTGGTGGCTTTGGTGTGTGAGATGCTGGATGGTGCGATGGAGAGGGTGAATCAAGCACGAGAGAGAACCTTTGAGGTGTCTCAAGAGTCATTCGTGGGGGAGAGTCAGGCACAGGAGAAGGAGCGGCGGTCTGGGGGAGAGAGGCAGCAGAGGGGGGCTTGTTTGGGGTCGGGAGAGCTGGTGGCAAAACTGGCGGAGAATTCGCAGGATGAACTGCAAAACGAGCTTCAGAATGAACCGCAGAGTGAACGTCGGAGTGAAACGCAGGATGAACCGCCGCGAATTGAACTTCGGAATGGGGAGCCAATAGGGGGCGAGTGGCAGAGGAGGAGGCAGGAGGAGGTTGAGGCGATGGTGGTGGGCCTAGTGGGACAGGTTCTCGATAGCACCGTGATGATTCTGCAGGCTCAGGAGCAGGCTCGGGAACAGGCTCGGGAACAGGTTCGAGAACAGGTCTGGGAACAGGTCTGGGAACAGGCTTGGAATCAGGCTCGGTATCAATCGCAGGTGCAGCTTTTCCAGGCAGAGGAGAAGGCGACCGAGGCGACGGAGCAGGTTCGGGGACTGGAACAGCAGCTGATCAAGGCAGAGGAGCAGGTTCGGCAGACCGAGGGGGAGATTGTGGCGCTCAAGGCTGAGCTGGCGAGTAAGGTGGCTGAGCTGGATGCTAAGGTTGCTGAGCTGGCAAGGGCTGTGGAGGAGAAGGAGAGAGGGAGAGGTGAAGTGGAGGCAATGAGAATTGGACTAGAGGACTTGCGGGGGAGGCTGCGAGTGAGGGAGGAGGAGAAGGGGCATGCGGAGGAGCATCTTGAATGGCTTATGAAGGAGCTGGCTGAAGAGATGGAGGAGAGGGAGAAGGAGAGAAGGGAAGTGAACACGATAAGAGAGGAGATTGGGAAATTGAGAGGGAAGGTGCAGAGAGTGGAAGAGGAGAGGAGGCAGGCGGAGGGGCGTGTGGATAGGCTTATGAGAGAATTGGCTGAAGCAGTGGAGGAGAGGGAGAGGGGGAGAGGGGAGGTGAATGTGGTACGAGAGGAGGTGAAGGGGTTGAGAGGGATGTTGAGGGATGGGGAGGAGGAGAGGAGGCAATTGGAGGAGCATGTGGAATGGTTGATGAAAGAGTTGGCTGAGCTGGTGGTTGAAAAGGAGAGGGCTGAGAGGGAGAGGCGAGAAGAGGAGATGGAATGGGGTGAGAGGGAGGAAAATAAAGCAGAGGCAGAGACAGAGACGGAAACAGAGGCGGACACTGGGTCAGGAGAAGAGGATGGGATCTCAGCACAATCAGAAGTGGAAAGAGAAGAAGACCGCATAGCAGAAGCAGAAAACGGGGGAGAGGCAGGCCCAGAAAAAGGGGCAGGGGCAGGAGAAGGGATAGGTGAAGAAGCAGCATCGGAGGCGAGTGTAAAGTGGTGTGTGGAATTGGGTGAGGAGGCATGTGAGGAGAGGGGTGAGGAGGCGGGTGAGGAGGTGCGTGAGGAGGCATGTGAGAAGCTGATCTCTACCTTGCAATCTCAAGGCGCCGTTGCAACTCCTCTGAAGAACCAAGGAGAAGAATCTCCTTTCGTCACTCCCACCGCCTCCCCCACTGCCTCTCCCTCTCCCTCTCCCTCCACTCGCCCTCTCTCTCTGCACCTGACCACTTCGCCTGCTTGCCCAGCGATAAACGCTGGTGCTGTCATTCCCGCCTGCCCCCTGCCTGAAACAGCCAGTGGCGATAATAGCACCGCCACTGCTTCCCCCCTGCCTGCAACATCGTGCATGGACCAGCCATGGAATCCGTTTTTCACTGGCCTACCTGACGCCCCAACTGATGCCTCGCTAGATGCCCCACTTGCTGCTGCTGTCGACGTGGTTACAGCAGCACCAGCAGCAAGCCTAGCGTTCTCTCACTACAATCCCTTCCTGGATAGTATCGAGGAGCCCTTACAGCAGGGATACAGTGACAGTACTGAAGATCCCTTACCGAAACAAGGGCCCGTTCGGCCAGAGGAGTTGACCTTTGAGTGGCCTGAAAAGCCGTTTCTGCTGAGTTTGGAAGAACCCGTGTCTTCATTCATTCCTGTATGGGAACCGAATGGCGAGGCAGAGGACTCGGCTGAGGAAGCCTTACAGGGAAGCGAGGGCAGTTCTGAGATGCCCGAGCAGTGTCTGACTGCTGGCCGTGGCAGCAGCAGGCTTGCTCGTTCCAACAGCAACCCGTTCCTGTGCTCTTGGGCGGAGCTTGACGAGGGGGAGGGGGAGACCTGTGGAGAGGAGGGGATTAGTGTGGAGGAGGAGGGAGGAAGTGGCGAAAAGGGGTGCACTCTTAGCAGCAGTAGTTACGCTGACACCACTGTTGGGAGCAAGGCTGGTAGCTCAAAAGCAGGAGCGGCTGTGAGCACCGTTGCAAGCACCACTGCTGGCATCCCCACCAGCAACACCACAACTCCTAGCACAACAACTCCTGGCTCCACAAGTGCTTGCAGCAAGAATGGAGGCTTCATGCGTCTCCCAAGCTCCCCACGCCTCTCCTCCTCTCGGGCCCCCCCTGCCCTCGCTGCTCGCTCCATTCTCTCCCACACCAAGCCCCTCCCTCTCTCGCACTCGCCTGCTGCTGCTGACCCTCTGATTGCGGCAGCAGTGGCAGCCGCTGCTGCTTCTGCTGCTGGTTCCGGTGCCGGTGCTCGTGCTGCTACCGCTGCTGCTGGAGCAATAAGCACAGATGCAGATTTCGATGGAAAGGGAGAGATGACGGCAGCAGCAGTACAGAGAGGAGCGCAGATTGCAGCACATACATCAGAAGCACATGCAGCAGAGGTGGTGCCTCCCGCTTTGATGGCTTCAGCCGCTAAGATTGCTGGCCTTGGAGGTGGTGCATTCGTGTCGGCAGGAGGAATGGGAGGAGCGGGAGGGGCAGGTGACGGGATAAAATCCCTTGGGCCTTTCCCTGCTGTAAGTGTCAGTATGGGCCTGAACACTGAATGGGGAGTACAGGGCCGTGTGGGAGATAAGAGAGATGCTTATGTAAGTGAGGAGATAGAGGAGGTCGTGGAGCTTGTCGAAGGAGAGGAGACTGAGAAGGATGTGGAAGAGGAGTTAGAAGAGGTAGAGGTAGTGGTGGTAGGGGGGGAAGAGGAGGAAGAGGAGGTAGAGGAGGTAGAGGAGGAGCATGAGGAAGAGGAGGAGGAAGAGGAAGAAGAGGCGGAGGAAGAGGAGGAGGAAGAGGAGGAAGAGGAGGAGGAAGAGGAGGAGGAGGGAGAGGAGGAAGAGGAGGAAGAAAGGGAATCAAGGGGTGAGGCCACAGAAAAAGGTACCGACTTTGAAAATAAATGCGATATGAACACCAGCAGTACCAACAACAGCAGTAGCAGCAGCCGGGGGAGAATGGCCCCTGGGGCAGTGGCATCGGAAGCAGCAATGCTGTCCCGCCTGAGAGGGTCTGTGAAGATGGGGCAGAGCTTCAGACGCCGCCACATCTTGCCATCCAAACCCAAAGCAGCACCGTCAGAGGGAGAAGCAACTGTTTCAGAAGGGGAAGGGTGGGCAGGAGAATGGGGTACAGGGGGGGTGGTTTCAGGGAGCAGCAGTGGGGAGCGCAGTGGTGAAAGTGGAGGGGGCCTGGAGGCAGCAAACCAGGGGACAGGTCGCTTGGATGAGGGCAATGGTGGTGTGAGTGCTTGGGGGCAAGGCAGCAGTGGTGAGGAGGGGGGTAACGGTCACACAATGTTTGAGCCGTTTAGTGACCTGCATGCTCCAGCGGCCTTCCCAGACCACCTGGATCTCAACACAGGGATGGATGATGCTGGCACTGACGATTCCCACAGCAGGCGTCGCAGCATTGTCAGCAGCATTCTCATGCGGAAGAGTGGTGGTGGTGGTGGTGGAGGAGGGCATGGCACGCACCATGACTTTCGGAAGAGCGGGGAGCTGTACAGTGCGCAGCATGCTATAAGCAGTTTCAGTGGAGGGAAGAGTGGCGAGCTCTACCAGAGAAGCAGCAGTCACAGTAGTCACAGCGGCCACGGTAGCAGCAGCAGCAATGGTGGAGCTGGTGGTGTAGAAAAGAAGGGCTCTTCCTCGCCTTTTATGGGAGGCCGCTTGGTTCGTAGCAACAGCTTTGGGAGCTTTCCCTTAGGTGGTGGGAGCAGTGGCAGCAAGAATGGCAATGGCATGAGCACCAAGGGTAATGCCACAGAGGACAGTGAGATGGGGAGTGTGAGTAACAATGGTGCCAAGAAGACCCTTGGATCGCCCTTTTTAGGAGCGTCTCTCAGTTTCAAGACGGGCAGCAGCCAAAAGAGCGGCGGCGGCAGCAGCAGCAATGGTGGCAAGGGCAGCAGCAGTAGAGGGTTGGGATCGCCTAGAATATGGAGCTCTCCTGTGTTGGGACCCCGAAGGCACGATGCCAGGGGTGCTTCTGGAGGCTTGGAGTCAGGGGTCATGGCTGGTGCAGAAGAGTTTAGTGCATGGATTGACACAAAGAATGATGCTGAAGAAGGTGCATGCGAGTTAGGAGAAGCAGGACGAACAGGGAGAAAGAAGGGCTTCAGCCTGAAGAGTGTTCTTTCGTCGAAGACGTCCATGAGTTACACGAGCTGACATGAACGCTACTCTTTTGGATCATACCAGTTTGCATTACGATATAATCCTGGTAATGGTGGATTAGCTTAATTCAGAGTTGGAATGGGCTAATGGAGTGTATCTAGCATAGACGGAATGAGGCTTATATGAATCAGTGACTTCATAGTGACTAGTTTTAACAGCATATAAACAGTCTGTAATTGCCTAATTGACGTTGATTTATCATAGGGTATGTTTGCATAACTTTGGAGTACCAGACTAACAAATTGACGTAAATAGAATTACAGTGTAAGAAAATTTCCTTTTCCTTACTTCGCGCCCCTGCTTACCGCGTACAAGACCATTCCCGCCATCGGCACCCAACAGTGAAACGTTACCTGCTCGCGACACTCGCCTCGACGACGACTCTCCGCCACTGTTCACGATGCGACATTTCCCAACCTCACAATTCGGTTGGTAACCCGCGCTCCGGACCTCCGCCTCGACATTTCCCAACCTCGGCGCTAGGCTCGTAGCACACCCCAATTTCTCGCGTTACCGTTACCACTCTAGTTCGCTATATATTCTTCGCTCATGCCTTCGCTCATTGTACCTTTTGCTTCGATAGTGCAATTCTCGCTCGCTCGCTCAATTGCACTCGTAACACTTGGTATTAAGAGCCTACGATCTCCTCTCGGACTGCACCCACACCTTCGCTTCCCCACTATCTCAATTTTTGGAGGGGGTAGACGTCTCTCAGCGAACAAGCACCGCGGTTCGAAGTGCTCTCTCGTAAGCACGCACGGCCACGACAGAGGCTCTCGCTGAGCTTGCCCGACACCCCCGCCATGGCCGAATTTAATCTCGCGACACTGACGCAGGAACAGCTCGACCGTCTCGTGCGCCAACTCGAAGATTCGACGCTCACGGCGGAACGCGACTCCGCCCGCCAGCAATCGACGGTGAATGCACAAGCACCAACACACGCACCTGCAAATGCACCTGCACAATCGGAGGAGCCGATCGTCATCTCATCAGGCACACCGACACAACACCACAGCGTGGGACAGCGCTCAGGCGCAGCCAGTGATGGCGTCGCTCACTCAATGCCTGGCATGGAGAGGAACATGGCCGCACCAAGCACACAAGGGCCTCGCGAAGCCCGTCGGCACGTGGAGTTCGCCGCAACAAGTGGCAACAACGACATCATGGCGCCGATGCCACTCAAGCCGCAGCGCCCGCCCCGTTTCGATCCTAGCCAACGTGGAGGTCCGACAGTTTAACACGATGAACGTTTTTTTCGACGCGAATTACGTCGAGTCGGACGCAGCTAAGATTCGCTACGCTGTTTTGCTGCTGAGGGGCCCCGCCATGGACTTGTGGCGAGTCATCGTGACGTCGCCACGCGCCTACGAGCCGCCGTCGCAAGAGGGAGAGCCCACGGGTCCAGCCGTCACCTGGAGTTCTTTCTGCGAAACCGCCCAGTACAGCACGTGGGATGCGTGGTGCGCAGGGCTTCGGGCGCGCTTCGGACTGCGTACTTGGTGACAACCCGGGTCGGTCCAAGACTATACGAGCGGTTTTCTCGCATTATGCGAGCAAGTCGGCTACATGCACGAAGCGGGGCGGGTGGACCGTTACGTCGGAGGGCTGAAGCCGGACATCTCGCATGAAATCATGCTACGCGGGCTCTCGAACTTCAACGAGATCCTCGCGCTCGCCGAGAAGATCGATATTCTACGCCGCCCGAGAACGGGGTTCTACTACGGACAACGTCCTCGGGGACCGGCCGAGCACGCCACTGTACACGCCGTTGCGGCAAATGCAGCTGCCGCACCATTTAAGGGGCGATGCTTTGCTTGCAATAGGCCGGGCCATCGCAAGAGCGAATGCCCAGAGGAGCTGAGGCGCCGCGGAGCAGAGCAGGGGAGGGAGTCTCAGAGGCAGGGAAACGCCAGCAGTCAGTAGAAATCGGGCCAACTACTGATGAGACAACCTTCTCGCCCAACCTCACCGACCCTCACCGAGTCACAGTACCGATTCACGCTATCGATCGGGCTCGGATGAATAAGGAGGGTACAGCGACGGATCGCCCAGTACTGATTCACGGGAAAATACAAGGAGCAGCAGTGAAGATTTTTTTAGACGGAGGAGCAAGTCACAGCTTAGTTAATACCGCAACCGCACGGAAGCTGCAACTGACACTTGGTCGGTGTTTACCGGAGATAGATGCGCGCTTAGTCGACGGCACACCGCTGGCCATACGGGAGAAGGTGGAGAGAGTAAAAGTCCGCTGCGGGGGGAACTTCGGGTTTACACAAGAAATGCTCGCGACGACACTGGATGTGCACGACATTTTACTGGGACGTACTGGCTGCGACGGTATAACCCGCGAATCGACTGGACGACGGGTAGCTGCACTGTGCGAAGTAGCGGTAACTGGGTCGAGCTACCTCGCTGGCAGTCACCCGAGTCTTCAACAGTCCACGTCAACGCCATCACGATGAAACTGGTTGTCGCCGCTGGAGCTGACGTGTACGCGGTGGATATAGCATTGGTAGGAGAAGCAGAGAAGCAGAGCAGCCGAGTGATTTTCAGAAACTGCTGGCAGCGGTACCGCCCGAACTACAGGAACTGTTGAAACGGTACCCGGGGATTTTTCCAGACGATTTACCAGAGGGACTGCCACCTCAGCGAGCACACGATCACCGAATAGAGTTAGAACCGGGGGCACAGCCAACTGTACAGCGACAGTTTCGACCGACACAGCCCGAGCTTGATGAACTGAGGAAGCAGTTAGATTACCTATTAGAGAAGAAGTTCATCCGACCGAGCTCGCCCCCGTTCGCTGCACCGATACTGTTCACACCGAAAAAAGACGGAGGTTTTTGCATGTGTCAGAATGTGTTTGCTGTCTAGTCTGCAGTGGGGTACTCTGTAGTGAGTACAACCCAATTAGGATTTCCTATTTGTATCCCAACTGTTGCTAGTGCAATCCTCTCCTCTCTTTCATTCCTCGTTCTATTCTTCACATGCTATCAGAGCGACTACGCTCCTGGCCTGTGGGCCCACTTGCTTCCGCTGCTGTCCTGTCTGTCGCGCGCCCCGTGGCGCGCGACGTTTTTTTTCTTCCCGCCACGCGCTCGGAGCGCATGGCGGTTTTCTGCCCGCCGCGCGCTCGGGGCGCGCGGCGGTTTTCTGCCCGCCGTGCGCCCCGAGGCGCGCGGCGGTTTACTGCCTCAAGCGGCGCCCCGGGGGCCCGCGCGCTGCCCTGCCCGTCGCCCGTCGAGGCGCCCTGGGGGCCCGCGCGTCCCCCCCCCCCTCTCCCGTCGCCCGTCGCGGCGCCCTGGGGGGCCGCGCGTCGCCCTGCTCGTCGCCCGTCGCGGAGCCCTGGGGGCCCGCGCGTCGCCCCCCCTCTCATCGCCCGTCGCGGCTCCCTGGGGGCCCGCGCGCCGCCTTGCCCGTCGCCCGTCGCGGCGCCCTGCGGGGCCGCGCGTCGCCCTGCCCGTCGCCCGTCGCGGCGCCTTGGGGGCCAGCGCGTCACCCCTCCCGTCGCCCGTCGCGGCGCCCTGGGGGCCCGCGCGTCGCCCCCTCCCGTCGCTCGTCGAGGCGCCCTGGAGGCCCGCGCGCCGCCCCGCTTCCGCTCACACGCCGCCCCAGCGGCTGCCCGCGTTTCTGCCCTGCGTTGGGGGTATGGGGGTGGCGGGTAGGGGGTTGGCGGGTGTGTGAGCCGTCCCCTGCTCCTCCTCCTCCTCCTCCTCCGTCTCCCACTGCTGCAGCTGCCGCTGAGGGGGGTGGGTGTGTGGGAGCCGAGGGAGTGGCGTTAGGGGGGTGACGTGGGAGTGGAGCTAGGGGTGCAGCAAGGGGTGTGTGAAAGGGGGGTGGGACAATTGGGGGAGGTTGAGCGGAGGTAGCTGTCGTGTCGCCAGCAGCGCTAGTAGTCCGGAGGCTACAATCTCCGGTAGTCGCCAGTTGCCCGTGGGTCAGTTGCTCCAGCCGCTCGGTGTAGCCGCGGAGCCAGTTACTCCTGAAGTCCGGGCCATTGCTTCGGTAGCCACTGAGCCAGCCGCTCCAGTGTGTCTGCAGCTTCCGCCGTCGCTTCTCATCTCCTCTCCTCTCACAGTCCCTCCTCCTCCTCACTTGCCCTCTGTGACTGCCTCTAGCTTTGCTTGTACTTGTGAACCTGCTCTATGACTGCTTGCTGTGCTGATTATACCCCACTTTGACTATGGGGGTGTGTCAGAATGTGTTGGCTGTCTAGTCTGCAGTGGGGTACTCTGTAGTGAGTACAACCCAATTAGGGTTTCCTATTTGTATCCCAACTGTTGCTAGTGCAATCCTCTCCTCTGTTCTCATTCCTCGTTTTCTATCTTTCACAGCATGTGCATCGACTGCAGAGCACTGAACAGGGTAACAGTCAAGTCGCGATACCCCATTCCCCGCGCCGACGAACTGATAGATCAGCTGCGAACAGCACGGGTCTTTTCGAAAATAGATTTACGGGGCGGTTACCACCAGATTCGGGTCGAACCATCGGACTGCGCCAAGACGGCTTTTCGAACTAGATACGAGTCTTTCGAGTACACAGCGATGCCATTCGGGCTGACCAACGCACCAGCGACTTTTTAGATGACCATGTACGAGGCGTTTAGGCCACCTTTAGATAAATGTGTGATAGTTTACCTCGACGACATCCTGGTCTACAGTCGCGATACGCAGGAGCACTTAGCAGACATGGAAGCAGTGTTTAAGGTTTTAGACGAGCACCGCCTACTGACCAAGGGTTCCAAGTGCGAGTTTTTTCAGGACAGGCTATAATTTTTGGGCCACGTAATTTCGGAGGCTGGAGTTGAGATCGACCCAAAGAAGCTGGACACAGTGAAACCGTGGCACCCCCCGACAAATATCACGGAGCTGCAAAGTTTTTTAGGGTTCGTTAATTATGTACGTCGGCTCGTCCCCGACATAGCGCGGTTAACAGCCCCACTGACGGATCTACTGCGGAAGGGGGTCGCTTTTACGTGGGGGGAGAAAGAGCATGCTGCCTTCTCTGCCCTAAAAAATGTTCTCTGTTCACCGCCCCTTCTACGCATTGCCGACCCACACCGCCCATTCGAAGTAGTTACCGTATCAAGCGACATCGCCATCGGAGCCGTACTGCTACAAGATTTCGGCAACGGCCTACAGCCTATCGCATACGAGTCACGAAAACGGCATCCGCCCGAGAAAAAATACCCGGTACACGACCGCGAAATGCTCGCAATCGTGCACGCATTCAAAGTCTGGCGCTGCTACTTGACCGGCACAGACGTGACAGTACGGACAGACCACAAATCATTATAGTACCTCCGCGCACAGCCCTACCTCAACCCACGACAGGTTCGCTGGCTCGATTTCCTCGAGTCGAATTTTCATTACACGGTCACCTACAAAAAGGGGGCATCAAACATCGCCGACGCACTGACCCGCCCCACTGCCCAAATCCACGCCATACTACTCGCCCAGACCAGCCCGCTACTGACAGGACTATTTACCCACATCTATCAAACAGATCCATTCTTCACTTATAGAAACTCGCAGCAGTTCGCAGCAGAAAAAGGGGTCTATTACGTAAAAGCCGGCACCGACCGCATCTGGGTACCACGCTACACTTTACTAAGGGAGCTGTTACTACAGGAGGCACACGACGGGGTTACATCAGGACATTTCGGAGTAGAGAAAACACGGCAGCACCTGCAGCGGTATTACTACTGGCCCGAGATGCTGACCGACGTGCAACGACACGTGGCATCGTGTCCCACCTGTCAAATCATGAAGTCATCACGGAAACGGCCGGTAGGGCAGTTGCAACCGATACCACCTCCAGAGCGTGCTTGGCAGCAGGTGACGATGGACTTCGTCACGGGGTTACCGGCTGGAGCAAGTGGGAATGACGCGATCCTGGTCGTCATCGATCGGCTGAAGAAAAAGGCACATTTCGCAGCCTGCAAAAAATCAATCACAGCCGAAGAAACAGCCCGCCTCTTCATCTCCACCGTCGTTCGACTGCACGGGATACCAACAGCAATTATCAGCGACCGCGACACGAAATTCACTAGCAACTTCTGGCGGAACCTGTGGCAGCAGTTCGGCACGCGACTACAATTCAATTCTTCGTACCACCCCGAAACAGACGGACAGACAGAATGGACAAACCAAACCATGGAGCAGTTGATTCGAGCCACGTGCGAGGACCCGACCACATGGGAACAGCAGCTGCCACTCATCGAATTCGCATACAACAACTCACCATCCGCCACGACCCAACAATCACCTTTCTACCTGAACTACGGACAAGACCCCACAGTACCCATGACCCCGAATCCCGACAACCCAGTGCCACGTGCGCAACAGTTCGCAGAAATATTACAGGCAGCACGAACCCGAGCAGCAAAAGCAATAAAAAAATCAAACGTCATCGCTAAGCGCAACGCCGACCGCCACCGCCGCCCCGTCACTTACCAACCCGACGACCTGGTATTACTCGACACTCAAAACCTCCGCCTACCCATCACTCCAAAACTCCGCCCCCGATATTGCAGGCCATTTCGCATCAGCCACATGATCACCCCCGTCACCGCCCACCTCCTCCTCCCTGCTGACTGGTACGTCAGCCCGTTGTTCCACGTCAGCCTGCTTCGCCTATACATCCCATCCACCAGCCAACTGCCTCGCAACCGCCCCGCCAGCATGACACGACCGCCGACAGAGCCAATCATCACGCCCGAAAAAATACTGAGCCACCGAGTACGTGACCCACGGGGAGCCCCCAGGATCGAATTTCTGATCCGCTGGAAAGACCGCACGCCCACCGAAGACAATTGGGCCCCCCTGGATAGAGTTGAGAACCACCCTGTCCTCGCAGAGTACCTGCGCAGCCGAAACTTTCGAGATGTACACGCGCTCTCGTAAGGAGGGCCTCCTTAGGAGGGGGGTAGTGTAAGGAAAGTTCCTTTTCCTTACTTCGCGCCCCTGCTTACCGCGTACAAGACCATTCCCGCCATCGGCACCCAACAGTGAAACGTTACCCGCTCGCGACACTCGCCTCGACGACGACTCCCCGCCACTGTTCACGATGCTGAGAAGAAACAAGGAATGAATGAACTATGAATGAATTGAGTACAAGTAATAACCCTAATTGGGTTGTACCCCTTATGGGCTACCCCACTATAGCCTACACAATATGCATGAGCTATAATGTTCTGACACACCCCCATAGGCAAAGTGGGGGAGAACAAGGGGTCACAAGACCAGTCAAGTAAAGCAAAGCAAAGCAAGCTCAGGGTGGATCACAAAGTCACCACACATTCCGAGCACAAGTTCAAGGCCACAAGGCCAGTTCACATGCAGGAGTACATATATATAAAAAGGCTAGACAAGCAAGAGCAGGTATATATATATGTAACAGTACAAGCACGGTCAAGAGGTGAGCAAGTGAGGCAAGGTAGGCACAAGGCCCAGCTGAGTACAGAAGCGCTGATGGTCACAAGGCGCAAGCGCCTTGGTGAAGATATCAGCAGTGTTGGCCTCAGAGGCCACGTACGCAAGACGCAGCTGGCCACACTGCTGCAGCTCACGAGCAAGAAAGTAGCGGAGAGCAATGTGCTTCGTTCTGTGCTCCAGTCGCTGCTCCCGACACAAGGCCAGCATGGCCTTGTTGTCTACGTACAGCACTGGAGGAGAACGAGGCGGCTCTCCGAGGTCAGTCAGCAGGTAGGTGAGCCAGCGAAGCTCCTGTGCAGCCATGGCTCCTGCGTAGATCTCAGCCTCACAACTGGAGCCGAGAACAGAAGACGAGCGAGTAGCCCGCCACGAAACAGAGCCGGAACCAAGGCTGAAGGTGTAACCCTGTGACGACCGCTGCGTAGCCTGGTCGTCAGCCCAAGAAGCGTCTGCATGCCCAGTAAGGACCACTGGACTCTGCCCTCCAAGCACAAGCCCCATGCCCGACGTACTGCACAAGTAGCGCAACACCCTCTTCGCTGCAGCCATGTGCTCCGGTCTGTGTCTCCCAGGAGCAACATAGCGTGCGAGAATGCTAAGAGGGTATGCAAGGTCAGGTCGTGTGCAGGTCATCAGGTACATGAGGCAGCCAACAAGCTCTGGGTACGGGCCACTCGACTCTACGGACTCATCCGAAGGCAGAGCTGAGAGCGAGTGGCGAGTAGGCAGAGGAGTGGCCTGAGGCGAGGAGTACGTGAAGCCGAAGCGCTGAAGGACCTGCTGCACCATGTGTGACTGAGTCAGGGTAATGGTGCGGCGTGCTCTGTCCCGAGTGATCTGCAAGCCAAGGTAGCTGCGCAGTTCACCCAGGTCAGTGCACGTGTGTCTCTTCTGCAGCTCGGACTTCACGTGGGCGAGTCCAGCAGTGTCAGCTGTGGCAAAGACCAAGTCGTCGACGTACACGAGGATGTAGAACGGCGGCAAAGAAGTGTCGGTGCGCAGAAACAGCGACGGGTCGGCAGTAGAGGGAGCAAACCCAAGAGCCGCAAGTGTAGTCCTCAGTGTGTCGTGCCACTCACGCGGTGCCTGGCGGAGACCGTAGACTGGCCGCCGTAGGCTCCACTGGGTGCCAGGAGGAAAAGACCCAGTGAAACCAGGTGGGCGACGCAGCCAGATCTCCTCGTGCAGGCTGCCCTGCAAGAAAGCAGTGCTGAAGTCAAGAGAGTGTAGCTCGTAGTCACGGTGAGCAGCTACGTGCAGCAGTACCCGAAGAGTGGTCATCTTCGGGGTGGGAGAGAAGGTCTGAAAGTAGTCAACTCCCTGCCGCTGACTGAAGCCTCGAGCCACGTAACGCGCCTTGAAGACAGGCGGAGAACCCGGCGGCCGCTTCACCCTGAAAATCCACATGCCACTGACGATGTTCGCCCCAGGAGGGGGAACAGCGTCAACGTAGGTGCCTGTGGACTTCCAGGAAGCCATCTCTGCGTCCATAGCTGCCTGCCACTGAGAGGAGTAGGGACCCTCTATCGCCTCCGCGTAAGAGCGCGGAGTCGGGATGTCAAGTGCATCCGGGTCTCCCTCAGGGGTAAGCAGTACGGACACGAGATGAGGTGAAGCAGCGGCCAAGCACTGGAACTCCTCCTGCCTGTCCTCAAGGACGTCCGTGCCAAGGGCACACTCACCCCCGACGGACGGAGGACAGACAGACTCAGACTCAGCAACAAGACTGGCGACGTAGTCTAGGCGACAGCGAGCAGCAAAGTCGACGAGCTCAGCAACTAGGGCAGACGCAGCAGTGGACTCAAAGGAAGGGTCAGTGACAACAGTAGCAAGGAGACGCGTGACAGTAGGACTGGCAGCACGAAGAGAGTCCGACTCCGGGTCGGCAAGAGCAGGAAGAGAAGACTCAGGAGGAGAAGGCAAAGGGGCACGCAGAGGAGCAGTGGACGGACGCAGAGACATCCGGTGCGTGCCAGGGACAGGAGGAGGACGCTGACGCGAACCGCGACCACTAGTGCGAGCAGCACAGACAGGCGACGCAGGGCGAGACGCAGGCTCACGACGCTCAGCAAGACCTCCAGTAGGACCAGTGTAGGGAGACGGAGCAGGCAGTGGGGAGGCCGGCTGTAACTGTAACTGCGACGGGACAGGATGTGGACACTCTAAGGGAGGAGGAGGACCAGTAGAAGACGGGAGACCAAGAACCTGCTGAAGGAGCGGAACGAAGTACGGCCGAGGCCGCGCGGCGACTCCAGACACAGCAGGGACAGCACCAGCACCCCCTGTGGCAGCACCAGCACCAGTAGCAGCTCCAGCTCCAGTACCCCCAGCAGCACCAGCAGTACCCCCAGCAGGACCGCCTCCAGGACCGACAGCAGTAGCCTCCGCGCCAACACCCGCAGCAGCTCCAGCTCCAGAAGTACCCGCAGGTCCAGCAGCTCCAGTACGCCCAGTACGAGCACCTCCGGGACCTGTGGCACCAGCTCCCTCAGCAGCAACAGAAACTCCAGTACCCGCAGCTCCTCCAGCTCCAGCAGCTCGCCTCCAGCGCCGGGCAAACCACTCACGCAGCTCCTGTGGAGAGAGTGGCTCCCGGCGAGAAGAAGCACCCGGAGAACCGCCAGGCACAGCACCAGTAGGCCCAGCTCCCTCAGGCTCCGCACCCCCAGGCTCAGCACCTCCAGGCGTAGCACCCCCAGGCTCAGCACCCCCAGACGCAGCACCCCCAGGCGTAGCACCCCTAGACTCAGCACCCCCAGGCTCAGCACCCCCAGTCGTAGTACCCTCAGGCTCAGCACCCCCAGGCGTAGCACCCACACGCTCAGCACCCCCAGAGTGAGCACTCCCAGGCTCAGCACCCTCAGCAGCACCAGAGTCACCAGCGACCTCGACAGGCTCAACAGCGTCTACCTGGGACACACCTGAAGGGGCAGGACCCTGAGGGGGGAGGGGGTCTACCGGGGGGGGACCTGGTACCAGGAAGAGCGGTGGCGGGGGGAGGGACGGAGTGCGGTAGGGGAAGAGGCGGTAGTAGGGGACCGACTCGTCGAACGTGACGTCCTGGGAGGACAGAACACGGCGAGAGGTGGGGTGGTAGAACTGCCACCCTGGGGCGTCAGGGGGGAAACCCAGGAAGACGCAAGGAGCAGCACGAGGGGACAGCTTGTCCGCAGACAAGTCGCGGACAAACGCCCGAGATCCGCAGACACGGAACGCAGACGCATCGCCAACCTTCCCCGTCCACAGCAAGGCTGGGGAGGTCTCCGGCATGGAGACCCTGGGCTGAAGGTTGATCTGATGCGCCGCGTACCGAACCGCAAACGGCCACAGAAAATGGGGGGCAGCCGCATGCATCATGGACGTACGGGCGACGTCCATGACCATGCCAATGCGGCGCTCAGCAATCCCATTTTGCTGTGGAGAGTCCGGAAGCGTGAAGGTCTGGCGGATGCCTCGTGCACGACAGTAGGCTCGCAGAAGGCCAGAGGAGAACTCTCCTCCTCTGTTAGAGTGCAGACGCAGGACAGGAAAGTCCGAGCCGAAGCTCCGCCTGAGCTGGAGACGAGCTGCGCGGATCCAGTCGATCAACACCTCAGTGACATCACCCTTGCTGCGCAAGGGGAAGACTGTGGTGTAACGCGAGTAGTCGTCAACCACCAGCAGGAAGTAGCGCTCGTGACCCTGTCCACGGACGCGGGCCGGGCCCCACACGTCCATGTGAAGCGTCTGCAGCGGGGCCTCTGTCGGAGGAAACTGGGAGGAGTGAGGGGTAGCCCGCTGTCGTCCCTCGACACAGGGGACGCAGGTAGGGCCAGGCCCCGGAGGAAGTGGAGGGAGGGACCGGGGAAGACCAGAGACAAGGACACGGGAGGCCATGCTCCGGAGACGAAGCAGGGAGGGGTGACCAAGGCGGTGGTGCCAGAGGAGAGTCTCGTGAGACAGGAGGCGACACGAGCAGGGGGCAGACTCAGGACCAGACCTGGACGCTGCAGCAAACACCTGACCCGACGCAGCTACCTGACCAGACGCAGGGACCGGAGGAGACGCAGTGGTCAGTGTGTACAGGCTCGACCCCGGCCGACGTGTAAACGTGGCCAGGTGTCGGCCTGTCCGAGCGTCCGTGCAGTGGGTCACCCGCTGACTCGCAGGAGTGAACTGGTGAACCCCCGCATCCTGTAGGTCAGCACCACTCACCAAGTTCGTAGAGAACGAGGGGAGGTAAAGACCAGACAGGGTGCCAGAGGGGGCCGCCGGACACGGGAGGACAGTGGAGAAGTGAGCAAGGACAGGACCCCCAGAGGGGTCTGCCAGAGAGACCGCAACTGGCCGGCCAAGTGGCGTGAGTGTGGTGCGGTCTCGAAAGAAGGAGCGAGAAGCCCCCGAGTCAAGGGTAAAGGTGTGGGAGGCCGAAGCCGACGCAGAACCTGAGAGAGCAGACTCACCAGTACCTGAGGGAGCAGACGCACCTAGAGCAGCAGCCTCGCTAGCACCTAGAGCAGCAGCCTCACCAGGACCTAGAGCAGCAGTCTCAATGCCCGGGTCGGGCGGAAAACACCGGTAACAGTCACCCTCATCACTAATAGTCACAGTATACATGGCAGCAAGAATAGCATCAAAGTCAAGGTCAAAGACAGCTACACCCGCCCTAGACAGCTCACCCCAGCGGGGGATCTCAGTGGCCTCAGGGAACTGGTGACGCCAAGCGTCCGTCAGGCGGCCAAAGCAGCGCTGTGTGGAGTGCGCACCCCCGCACTGCTCACCCGCGCGGTCGCCGGTGCGCAGGACGTAGGTGCACGGACCAGTACCCCCACCCCTCTGGCGTGCAGTGTACCACTCACGGAGCTGCTGAGGGGAGGGGACGTCACGAGTGCGCTGCTGCTGCTGCTGCTGCTGCTGCTGGCGCTGACCACCACCGGAGCTGACCCTCTGCGTAGCGCCACCCCGACCAGCTCCACCTCCTCCGCCGCCTCCTCCTCCACCGCCGCCACCTCCGCTCCCTCCGCCACCGCCGCTGCCGCCTGCGCCTCCACTGCCGCCACCTACACCTCCACCCCCGCCACCACCCCCACCGCCACCCCCACCTCCTCCACCGCCTCCACCGCCGCCTCCACCGCCCCCGCTAGCTCCTCCAGCGCCCCTGCCCCCCTTGCCCCTGCCAGGGCGGCGTCTCCCGCTAGGGGTAGACGCTGCCCCAACCGACTCCAAACCAGCGAGGTCGGCCGCAGCAGCAGAGGCAACAGAGGGCAAAAGAGGGGAGGGGGAACACCCCTCAAAGATGGGGGTGCGAGGGTCACCACGAGAGGCTCCTACAGCGACTATGCTCTTTTCTGCTGCTAGGAGGGCCTTCTCGAGGAGGTCAACGGTGAGAGTGGTGGGACAAACCGAGAGGAAGTGGTCCCTGACTACGCGAAGGGAGTCAGGGAGACGGGTGACTATGTAGTAGAGGGTGATGTACATGGGGGGGGGGTTCTTGGCGCAGAACTCAGCAGGAAGCGCAGCGCGGTAGCGAGTGTCACTAGTGCGGAGGTGCGTAATGAGGTCAGCGACTGTGGGAAAGGCAGCAAGGTCAGGGAAGAGGTACGGTAGCATGAGGCGGCTCAGTGCAGCAGTGGCAGGGGAGGAGTAGCGTGCAACTACAGCGTCGTACAAGGTCTGAGCACTCTTGTACTGGCTAAAGTGCGCACGCTCAGAGGTAGGTAGGTGGCGACGCACAGCAAGACGTGCAGCAGCATCGCGCGTGGCCCACTGTGAGCGAACAGTGGCGTCAGCATCAGCAGCGGGGGCAGGAGAGGCACCAGAAGTGAGGTCAAAGAGGGAGAGGCCGTCTGCTCTGTCGCACTGTAAGAAAAGCTGCAGGTCATCTATCCAGACGTCAAAGTCAATGGCCCGACCCTCAGCGTCAAAAGCGAGGACACTAGGGGTAGCCATGACAGCAGTAGACTAGCAGTGCATCAGTAGGGTGAGGGCAGTGCTGTGAGAGAGGCGCTGCTCTTACCGGACAGGGCGGTTCGGGCGGCTCGGCTGCAGGGCGGCTCGGCGACTCGACGGCTGGGCGGCTCGGCTGCTGGGCGGCTCGGCGGCTCGGCGGCTCGGCGGCTCGGCGGCTCGGCGGCGGGGCGGCTCGGCTGCTGGGCGGCTCGGCTGCTGGGCGTATCGGCGGCAGGGCGGCTCGGCTGCTGGGCGGCTCGGCTGCTGGGCGGCTCGGCGGCTGGGCGGCTCGGCTGCTGGGCGGCTGGGCGGCTCGGTTGCTGGGCGGCTCGGCGGCTCAGCGGCTGGGCTGCTCGGTTGCTGGGCGGCTCGGCGGGTGGGCTGCTCGTAGGAGTAGGCGCGGGGGCCGTAGGAGCATGCGCCGGGGCCGTAGGAGCAGGGGCCGGAGGCCGCTAGGGCGGCGGATCGAGGCCGCGAGGGCGGCGAATCGGGGCCGCGAGGGCGGCGGAGTAGGGGCCGCGAGGGCGGCGGATCGGGGCCGCGAAGGGCGGCGGATCGGGGCCGCGAGGGCGGCGGAGCGGGGCCGCGAGGGCGGCGGATCGGGGCCGCGAAGGGCGGCGGATCGGGGCCGCGAGGGCGGCGGAGCGGGGCCGCGAGGGCGGCGGATAGGGGCCGCGAGCGCGGCGGAGAAGGGGCCGCGAGGGCGGCGGATCGGGGCCGCGAAGGGCGGCGGATCGGGGCCGCGAGGGCGGCGGAGTAGGGGCCGCGAAGGGCGGCGGATAGAGCCGCGAGGGCGGCTCGAAGGGGCCGCGATGGCGGCGCTAAGGGGCCGCTAGGGCGGCGCGAGAGAGGGGAGCGCGACTCGGGCAGGGGCTGAGTGCGCTCCGGGCAGGAAAAAAAAAACGGTGGGCCCTAGGAACAGTTCCCACGGGGGAACCTGCTCGATACCATGAGAAGAAACAAGGAATGAATGAACTATGAATGAATTGAGTACAAGTAATAACCCTAATTGGGTTGTACCCCTTATGGGCTACCCCACTATAGCCTACACAATATGCATGAGCTATAATGTTCTGACAGATGCGACCCAACCTCACGGTTCGGTTGGTAACCCGCGCTCCGGACCTCCGCCTCGACATTTCCCAACCTCGGCGCTAGGCCTGTAGCGCACCCCAATTTCTCGCGTTACCGTTACCACTCTAGTTCGCTATATATTCTTCGCTCATGCCTTCGCTCATTGTACCTTTTGCTTCGATAGTGCAATTCTCGCTCGCTCGCTCAATTGCACTCGTAACATACAGAAACGCATCCTGTACGTGAAGAAGTCACATCCACCTAGTTACTGCAAATGAAAGTGAATATGCTGATAGTCGTAGCAGTGCCCATTGACTTGCACTAAGTTACATTAAATAATGAATTTAATATATAACTGTATTTAGTACATCTCACTCAAACCATTTTCAGGTTCAGAAGGATCTTAGGAAACTTCTCCAGAAGCGGGGTTGTGCCTTTTTCGATCTACAGCGGCATCAGGCAGTGGGTACAGTTCGGAATGGCAGCAATGCTAGCGTCCATCAAAGGAGTGAATTTGCGAATTAGGGCTAGTAAACGGTTGCCACCTGTTAGTTCTCAACAGAAGCAAAGCTCTAGAAGCACGACTTCACATGGCACCACTTCGTGCCACGTGCCTGCAGTTCACAACTGATCCATAGGCTGATGCTCGAGTGGCTTGTACGAGGATGTTTCACTGCTTTACAACGGGTGGAGAATGTTTCCAGACCAGACTCATGCAAAACTGTTGTTATAAGTACTTGTGGCGGGATGCTCTGACGGTACAGCCGGCTCGTCTAAGTATGGATTCAGTTATCTTGTGCTCAGGGAGTTTGAGTTGCCTTGAAGGAGGGCAATCAGGATTTTAAAAATACCCCGTGAAAGTCCTGCTCACTAGATGAACTGGTATTGTTTCATTCCTTTGCTGCGCACCCAGGGCTGCTTGCAAGTCTTGTGAAGGACAAACGGTGGATGATATTGTCGCCGGCCACGGTGATCTCATCTTCCATTAGAAGACCCACTAACCTCATAAAGTACCCTTTCGTTTCGGTCATTAAACGTAGGTGGTTCCGGGCTTCCAGAAGTTTGTGACGGAACACGTTATGAAGGTAGAAGCTCCCCGGCAAAACGCACTTTCAGAACGAGATGCTGGCTTTACGTTTTTTAGTCAGGATGGGTATGGATGTCGTGGAAATGGGGGTATGCTGAATCAGTTTCTCCAGAATGTTTGGGCGTTTCTGGTCTCCATTACACGGAGACACCATGGGATGGTGGATGTGTGGCATATGTACCACGTGGTAGATAACGCGTGCGAAAGTGAAATATGGTTCGTCCTACCAGCCAGTAATCTGCTGTTGCCAACCCAGCAACGCCAGTTCAGATCCACACACCCGCGACATGCTGACGTTATCGTGCGCGCCTTCCAGCCAAATCACACAGGAAAGTGCTATTTCCGTGCGCACATCACATCCCTCCTTGGGGTCTGGCGGGATTCTCCTGCCACAAAACCGAATCCCGCCAGCGTGTCCATTTCGTCATCCCATCCAAGCGCGCGGGGATCAGCCCAAACAAGCCGAACCGCGTTTTATCTTGGGAATGGGGGGACCTCGGGAAGCCACTCCATTCCGCCATTCATACTCCCCCCGTATCTGAATCTCTTCAGCAATAAAGACTAAATTCGTTCATTCCTGCGCCCCATGCTTTTGTCGTTCTCTGTGCCATGGGGATTGCCCCGCAGCGCAACTCGACTCGTTGCCATCATCGAGGCAAGTGTCGCAGAGAGCCACCGACTCCGCGTCAGGTCAGGAGGACCGAGATGCGCGAACTGTACACACGATGCTCAACCCCTGCGCGCGAATTTGCCCTGTCCAAGATGGAAAGTCTGCACCCGTGTTTTTTTTACCAGCCAGTTGCACCCACATTACAAGCCCCTCGGGCAAGTTGCAGTGGTTATGAACCAATACGAATCACAGAAACCGAAGTCAAACAGAAGAGACTGAAGTCAAAATGTCAACGGGGAGTTACAATTATTTTATAGGCCCTTTTTTGCTAGGTACGACGTTGACGAAATTCGCGAAATTCCCAGAATCACTTAAAAGCCCCCTTCACAAGGCAACCATGGGTTAGTCAAATGAGCATCGTGTGTACAGCACACACGCTTCCGCCTGGAGTTCGCGATTGGCTACAGCACCAATCGCGAACTCAAGGCGGAATGTTCACCTTATTCACTTCCCCGAAGTGCGTGATTTAGCAGCCAATAGCGATCTCCCATTATCCCCAGACAGTCCAGGGCCAGGCGGAGTTCCCCCACCCCCTCCCCCAAACTCAACTCAATCTTCCGCTTCACAGTGAAGAATGCCCGCGGAACAGCCGCGGCAGAATCACCAACAGAAACTCCCCCCCCTGCCTCCCCTCCACGCCTGTCCTCTCTCGGGAAGAACTCACTGCACCCGGGGTTTGGTTTGCGCGGACGCATGCTGTTGGCGGCGACACAGTACACGTACGGCGCACTTGGGGGGACCAGCTCTACGACAGACACACACTTGGGCACCTAACCAACCGAACCACACCCAAGTTAAATGTATTCAAACCTAACGAATTCCAATTAGACCGCTGCTGAGAGCTTGTGTGTGATGCTCTTGTGTCTGCCTGCCCTCCTTGGGCTCTAGGGTATGCGTGCCTGCTTGCTTGCTTTCCCTGCCTCAGCAGCAGCAATAAAGGATGAAATCGATGCACTGCATATCCCTCTTTCTCCAGCTCGCCTTCGTGCGTAGCTGTGATCCCCACTTCCCTGCCCTCTTCCCCCTCACCTTTCGCGTTCCGTCAACCTGTCCTTAGCGATTAATAACTCTGACGACTACTCTAAAACGATTAAAAACGATTTTTTTGAGTTTTTATTGGTTCGAAACGGATCTGTTACCTCCAATCGCGGAATTTAGAATGCCTGGAGCTCAGAAGCATCTTTTCAGAGCTTTCACCACAAAGAGCGTGACCCGAACTGTTTCTGGGGTCAATAGCGCGTCCACCTCTATCGAGGATGAATACTACGCTGGATCTAAGGTCAAGGTAAACTTCTTGTCAAGATTCGTTGCACCAATTAGGGCTAGATAGTAGCCGGTATAGCTTCCGCATGATAGCTGTGAGGTCCCGAATTGCTGCATTCTTCAGTTGCATTTTCTCGTACGCGCTATGGTTAGCCTCGAGTACGTCTTAGATCACATGTCCACGACCCGTGCCTCACTATCGTATCCGCGTTTTTCTCTTCTCCAGTACCTCGTCTCATTTTCCTCCTCCACTTCGTTCCCTCTCTTTTCTCCCTCCTGTCGTTCCCTCCCTCCCCACCCCTCCCCCCACACCCCCTCCTTCCCCCACCCTCTCCCCCACCCCTC
Organism: Closterium sp. Naga37s-1; assembly: GCA_947471745.1. Taxonomy (NCBI): domain Eukaryota; kingdom Viridiplantae; phylum Streptophyta; class Zygnematophyceae; order Desmidiales; family Closteriaceae; genus Closterium; species Closterium sp. Naga37s-1. The sequence continues at coordinate 819,378 of CANJKZ010000337.1, read as the reverse complement.
CCTCCTCTCTTTTCCCCTCTGACCCTCCTCCCCGCCCTCCTCGTCCACAACAGAAAGCGTGCGCCAAGCGCGGCCGGGTGGTGCGCACGGATCCCGACGCGACGGACGACTCGTCGGAGGACGAGAGCTGCAGCCCCGCCTCCAAGCGGTGGGTGAAGCCCGCCGCGCCGCAGGTATTCCCCCTCCCCGGCCCCCCTCTCCCCCTCACCTCTTCCCTCCCTCTTCCTCCTCCCCCCCCCCCCTCTCTACCGCCCCTCTCCCCCCTCTCCTTCCCACATCCCCCCTCCCCCTTCTCCTGCAACCTTCCCCTGTACTTGCTACGCATAGGAAATCGCTGCTTTTTGTGCCAGCCTGGGCTGACGACGCTATACTGTAACATCCCCTTGTTTTTTACGCCTCTTTTTATTTCCGCTCACTTTAAACTTGCAGGTGTTTATCACGCACGGCGTCGATTCTGAGAGCGACAACGAGACGAACGTCACGACACCGGGGAGCGCCACTACCACCGTCGCCCCGTGCGGCCTCGCTACTACTCCGTTCGTCCCTCCGCCTTTCACGCCGAACTACCCGCCGAATCAGCCGCTGCAGTACATGCACCAATTCGTCCCCGCTTCTGGCGCGTACGCTTATAATCCCTATTTTCAATATGCCGCGCCGCCGGCCAAACTGGCGGGTAGCTGTCAGAAGCGAAGGTCGCCTCCGTCGCCGCCGTCTCAAGCTGCTTCTACCGCCGCAGCCGCCGCCGCAACTGCCGCCGCCGCAGGTGCCTCAAGCCCTGCCGGTGCCGCCGCTGCTGGCGCGGCTGCGGCGTATCGCGGGATGACGTCATTCTCTCCCAACGGGATTGCCGTCGGCATGGCGGGGGGCTTTCCTCCCGCGCACCATCTCGCGCGCGCGAGTTACGGCGCCTATTACGGACACATGGCCGGCATGCAGACTCCTGCGAGTCGCCTCTTCCCAGGCTCCTCTACGGCTTCCCCTGTCACTAGCCCTCCCCCCGCCGCATCCGCCGCCGCATCTGCCGCCACCGCCGCCGCAGCGGGTGCGATGGGCCCCTATACGTTCGATTACCCGCCCATGCAGTGGGTGGGGAACCCGCATATGGGGTACCTCGCGGCGCTGCCATCCCCGCATCCCACGGCGCAGATGACGCCGCAGATGCCGCCGGGCGCGGCGGAGTTCCTGTACATGCAGTACGCCGCGGCGCAAGGGCAGTGCGGCGCGCAGCAGTTCGCGGCGGCGGCGGCGGCGGCGGCGGCGGCCGGCCTGCCGGCAATCAGCCCGGCCGTCAGTTCTGACGGCAGCGCTGCCGGCGCGGCGGCTATGCACGCGAGGCTGCGCGTCGGGAAGGGGAAGAAAGCAGACGCGAAGGAGAAGCAGCAGCGGTACCGGGGGGTGCGCCAGCGGCCGTGGGGGAAATGGGCGGCGGAGATCCGCGATCCCGCGCGCGGGGTGCGCCTGTGGCTGGGGACCTACGACACCGCGGAAGACGCCGCCCGCGCGTACGACGCAGCCGCGCGCGCTATCCGTGGGGCGGAGGCGCAGACGAACTTTGCGGGGGAAGACTCCGCGGAGGGCGGAACGGGGGACGTTCTCGGTGCAGGGGCTTCCGCGGCTGGCGCAGGCGCAGGCGTGGGCGGAGCTGGCGGAAGGGCGGCGGTTTCTGGTGCAGGCAGTGCTGGTGGCGTTATACCCGCTGTAGTGCGCACCAAGAAGAACAGCAAGGCGCACAAGTACATGCAGGGCTATTGCAGCGATACCGAGAGGTATACTGCCTTTTAGGCTCCATGTGCCTATCCGCATGTGCCTATCCGCTCCATGTGCCACTGCCTATCCCCGCTCCTGGCTATTTTCTCATCACCCAACCTGTCCCCATTCTCGCGTAATTATTTTACCCATTTTGCTTAATTTCCCTCCGTTCTGTTTTTAAACCGCTCCTAACTGCTATCCCCTGCTTCTTTTCCTGTTATAAATCTACACCCTGTAAATTCACAGCATCCTCAGCGAAGTGGCCTCAGAAATCTCATCCTGCACTAAGTCGTCCTCCTGCAACAATCTCTCCTCCGCGCTTTCGTCTGCCCCTTCATCTGCCCCTTCATCTGCCCCCACGTCACCCGAAGTCAAGACCACCTCTCCAGCCCCAGCCTCAATCCCCTCAACCGAACCCTCCTTCTCCACCCCATCTGCAGACTCAGACCTCCTCTTTCTCCTCCCAGAACCTCTCACACACTCTGCTTCTGCACCCGAGTTTGTCTCATGCCACGCTGTCACCACCCCTGCAGCAGCTGCTGTCAAAGCCGAGGCAGCGGATTTTCAGGAATCAGGCTTGCAGGGAGCAGCAGCAGAAGAAGAGGAGGAGGAGTTTCCAGTGTCTGAGCTTGATGCGGAGACCTTTTCTTTTGGTCTGGATGAGGTGTGTGGCGGTGCCGGTGGCGCTGGTGGTGACGCCGGTGCTCCGTTTTGGGACCTCGACGTTCCGCCATACCTTGAAACGAATGAGATTGGCCTGGACAGCATTCTCTGGTAATTCTTGAGGCTGTGCGCGGTTCAAAGTGGTGACGTACGGTCGTAGTGATAGCTGGTTCGAAGCGGTGACAACATGGGTGGCACAGCTTGGCAACAACGCAGCGAAGCACGAGCGGTGGCAAAATTGGTGGCCTGCTTTCAATCGGTGGCATGTAACTGCAGTATATGCAGTGGTATCATATCAGCGGACCACGTCGTCCTGTGTTTCGCCTCGGAAGATTTGAAGACTTTGTGACGAGATGACATGTCGTGACGGTTCATGCAACGCCAAGAATCACATTCGGAAGCAGCATGATATCTAGCATTGTTTGGGCATTATAAGATCCGAGCACCTCATAACGAGCTGCTCTGGTGAATTCTGCTCCCTCAGTCCGGTAGCAGGCAGGGGTTGCTGTACCTGCATTATGCTTTTCTATTGTCCTATCCTATGCATTTCAATGTCATAAGCAAATGAGGGGAGCTATAGCGTCTCCCCTCCCCCTCTTCCAGCCAAAGTCCTACAACTCTGTACCAGTCTCACATGTGACAAAGGTACAGATACCACATTTTTGCCAAGTGTATAACTAGCCTGCATTTACTGGTAGCAGTGCTGCTAGTATGGAATATACACACATATTTGAGTAGGATTTATGTGTGAAGAGTTACCTAAGGTGAATGGAAGCTGCTCTATAATCTGATAAGGTAAAAGCATTAGGGAGAGGGGTTGTGGGTGGGGTGAGGGGAGGGGATGGGGGGTGCAACTGTTGATATTCAATGCACTAGAGTGCAGGCACAACACACCACAACACAACAAAATGCAGCACATTGCAGTGCAGTGAAGTGCCGTAGAAAGCAGTGCAATGAAACAGAGCTTTCCTCCATGCAACATTCTCTCACATTACCTACTGGTACATTCTCAATCCTCTTGAATTGCAGCGAGCTCAGATCACTCTACACCGCACTGTATCGTTAAACACTACGCATGGTCTGCCAAGGTACCGTACCAAAAGTAACCCAGCAGCAGCGTTCTTGGCACTTGCTGCATTCCATCCTTTGCGCTTCTAGCTCCATTCTTCCGGCGAGTTGAACGCAATGCTTCCCACAGGACCCCCATCGCCTCCCACAGTTGGCCTATTGGATAAGCGACCAAGGACTCGACTCAAAAGTCAAACTAGCTCCAATCTTCCGGCGTGTTGAAAGCAGTGCTTTCCAACGGGCTCCCATCGCCTCCCACACTCGCCCCATTCAGCTGACGCAACAGCAGCTCCTCCTTCCCCTCGCCCTGCTCTTTCACCTGCCCGTCACTCTGCCCCTGCTTCCTCTCCTGCCCTTCCTCCTCCTCTTGTTTCTGCTGTGCACGTCTTGCACCCTCTTCCTCTCGAAGCAACCCTGCAATGCTCCCAGGCATGTCCGACCCATATATGTGCCCCATCTTCTTCCTCTTCGTTTCCAGATACGCCCGGTTTTCCTGCATACAGGAGGGAGTGAGCGGAAGACTGAGAATTATCGCAACATGCTCAGCATGCTCTCAGGCATGTCCGACCCATAAATGTGCCCCATCTTCTTCCTCTTCGTTTCCAAATACGCCCGATTCTCCTGCAAAAAGGCAGAGTGAGTGGAAGAGTGAGAATCATCGCAGCATTCTCAGCATGCTGCACATTCTCCCAGGCATGCCCGAACCACGATTTTGTAACAGACACGGTGCAAAGGAAGACGGATGGGGATTTGAAGCAAGGTTAAAAAATACGGTCGTTTTTTTGAAAAGTTACGGTAAAAAACGGTTTCGTATAATAGGCTCCTGTGAGAAATCGTAGAGCAATTTCAAAAAAACGACCGTATTTTTGAGCCTTGATTTGAAGAGAGATAATACAGGCAAGCACCAACCTGAGACCCAACCACTCACATGTACGACAAGCCCTCACCTGCGCGCCAATGCCGTATTCCCTGGAATCAGCCGGAAATCCCAAGTCGACATTCGCCTCCACTGTATCCCGCCCCATGTCCTGTATCAGGGAAAGGGGGGAGGAGGAGGGGAAGAAAGAGGGAGGAGGAGGGAGATTGGGAAGCGAGAGGGAATAAGAAGGCCAGAGACCAAACTTAGGGTTTAGGGTTTAGGGTTTAGGGTAATAAAAAGCGAGGAGGGCGCTAGGGGAGATTGGGAGGTTGGGGAGCGAGGGGTGGTTGACGAGATTCGGATGCTTGTGGAATTGTGGGCGATTAGATACACGATTTTGACACATCTGACATTCGAGGTGCTGCAATATCGCGCAGCAAACAGCCTCGCTTCTACGCTCCTTACAACCGCATGGATTGTCACCCCTAACAAAAATCCACACTTGTGTCCCAATGCCGCTCCCCTCGTGCCCCAATGCCGCTCCCCTCGTGCCCCAATGCCGCTCCCCTCGTGCCCCCGCAGGTACACACACACGCCGCGCCCCCCTGTCATCTCTATCCTCCTCACAGTCATCGCAACCACCCGTCACAGCAAACCAACCCACACATACCAGCAGCAGGTCACACACATGCAAATTGTGTCCCAGCCAGATGCCCCTACCCTCATGCCCTCATGTCCTCTCAGTTACACACACACTTCCCTCCTGTTACACTCACCTGCAGGTTGTATGCTTGCAGTTTGTGTCCCAGCCCGATCCCCCTCCCTTCGTGGCCACGCAGGTACACACACACGCCCCGCCCCGCCGCTTCTATCCTCTTCATAGCCTGCTCCAGTTGTGGCCCACAGTCGCACCGCCTCGACGCAATCCCCCTGCCCTGCTGGCCTCATGACCGTTATCGCACACTGAAGCACACATGCGCCGCCCGACCACCTCTAACCTCCTCGTGGTCATCACAGTCACCCCTCACAGCAACCAACCCACACTCACCTGCAGGTTGTATGCTTGCAGTTTGTGTCCCAGCCCGATCCCCCTCCCTTCGTGGCCGCGCAGGTACACACACACGCCCCGCCCCGCCGCCTCTATCCTCTTCATAGCCTGCTCCAGTTGTGGCCCGCAGTCGCACCGCCTGGACCCAAAGATGTCTCCCGTGAGGCACTCTGAGTGCACTCGCACCAACACATCCACCCCGTCTCCGATCTCGCCCTGTGTGGGGACGAATGAGGATCCAGAGAGAGGGATTGCCAGGCAGTGGGAGAAAGGGGGGGAAGAGGGGGGTTGAGTGGGAAAGCGAGACGGGGAGTGAGTGAATGGTGGATGAGAGGGCAGTGGAGGCCCGCAGTCACAGCGCCTGGACCCAAAGATGTCGCCAGTGAGGCGCACCGAGTGCACCCGCACCAACACATCCACCCCGTCTCCGATCTCGCCCTGTGTGGGGACGAATGAGGATCAGAGAGAGGGATTGCCAGGCAGTGGGAGAAAGGGGGGGAAGAGGGGGGTTGAGTGGGAAAGCGAGACGGGGAGTGAGTGAATGGTGGATGAGAGGGCAGTGGAGGCCCGCAGTCACAGCGCCTGGACCCAAAGATGTTGCCAGTGAGGCGCACCGAGTGCACCCGCACCAACACATCCACCCCGTCTCCGATCTCGCCCTGTGGTGGAAGAGAAGAGGAGTGAGAGGGATTACCAGGCGTGCCAGGAGATTGCAGGAGGGGGGAAGGAGGGGGGGAGGAATTGGAGGGGAGAGGGAAAAAGGGGTGTTATGGGTTGCGGAATAAAAGGAGGGGAGTGAGTGATGGAAGAAGATGTTGAACACGCCCCACTGGGTGGGCAGCAGGCATTTTGCAGTGCGGTTCAAGGGTGTGGAGTGCTGTGAGCTGCTACGCAGTGCAATCCAATGCAGTTCAGTGCGGTTCAGTGCGGCTCACCTTGACCATGGCGACATGCTCTATGCCATCCGGCTTGCACTTGCCGAGAATGCTGAACACACAACACTGGGTGGGCAGGCAGCGCAGTGCTGTGGGCTGCAATGCAGTTCGATCCTATGCAGTTCAGCGCGGTTTCGTGCAGTTGAATGTGGTGGATTGCGGCTCACCTTGACCATGGCAACGTGCTCGATGCCATCCAGCTTGCACGTGTAGCTGAATATGTTGCACAGCACACGCCCCACTGGGTGGGCAGACAGCACAGTGCTGAGGGCTGCAATGCAGTTCAGTGCGGTTTTGTGTGGTTCAGTGCGGTGGAGTGCAGCTCACCTTGACCATGGCAACGTGCTCTATGCCATCCAGCTTGCACGTGTAGCTGAAGATGTTGAACACGCCCCACTGGGTGGGCAGGCGCGCCACTGCAGTTCGCTCCACCAGCTTCTCCCTCTTGCGCCGGTACCTGTGGGTGAGTGGGTCAGGTCAGGGGAGCGGGTCAAGAAGAAGGATTGGCAGGGAGATGGTGAAGGGCAAGGGGTTAGGGCATATCACTACGGCTAAGGCTTCTGTGGGAACATGGGCAGGAAGGCAATAAAAACGGGCGGGCAAGCGATCCACAGCAGCACTCTCAACTGCACTGTACTTCGTACCAGATTCAACCGCACTGCACCGCATTGCACTCCTTGCCATACCTAATCAGATCTTCAATGGAGACGAGGCAGAGGTTGTGCTGGCGGGCAAACACTTTGAGCTGCGGCATGCGAGCAGAGCAGCACTCTCACCCGCATTGTACCATACCAGTTTCAACCGCACTGCACCGCACACCACTCCTTACTTGATGAGGTCTTCAATGGAGATAAGACAGAGGTTGTGCTGGCGGGCAAACACCTTGAGCTGCAGCATGCGAGCCATGGTGCCTCCATCGCTCACTATCTCACAGAGCAGCACATCCATCAGTACTGTACTGTACCGGATTCAACTGCACTGAACTCACTATGACCGTACCTGATCAAATCCTCGATGGAGATGAGGCAGAGGTTGTGCTGGCGGGCAAACACCTTGAGCTGCGGCATGCGAGCCATGGTGCCATCGTCGTTCACTATCTCACAGAGCACCCCCACGGGGGGCAGCCCCGCCAGCACTGAGAGATCCACTGCTGCCTCTGTGTGCCCTGCTCGCTTCAACACACCACCTGGGGGATGGAGATAAAGGCAGGAGCACCACAGGGGAATCACAGTATCGCATGTTATTATATGGATATGGTATGGTGTGAAAGACCTTATTCACTATCTCGCAGAGCACTCCCACACGGGGCAGCCCCGCAAGCACTGAGAGGGCCTCTGTGTGCCCTGCTCGCTTCAACACACCACCTGGGAGGGAGTGAAAAGCACAGGGGACATGAGATATGATATACTGTATGAGAGGCCCGTTCTTACCCACCATGCCCACAGGCACGGGTGGCAGCCCCGCCAGCACTGAGAGATCCACTGCTGCCTCTGTGTGCCCTGCTCGCTTCAACACACCACCTGGGATGGAGAGAGAGGTGGGGGCAGCACAGGAGAAACACGGAAATATTTGATACAATATGGTATGGTATGAGAGACCCCATTCACTATCTTGCAGAGCACCCCCACAGGAGGCAGCCCTGCCAGCACTGAGAGGTCCACTGCTGCCTCCGTGTGCCCTGCCCGCTTCAACACCCCACCTGGCATGGATGAGAGGCAGGAGGAGCACAGGGGAGAGATTTCATTCGATAAGGCATGATAGTGACACATTATGATACGATCAGGTGACCCCATCCACTCTCTCACACCGCAGCCCACAGGGGGCAGCCTGTGCTGCCAGCCAGCACAGAGGGGCCTACGGGTGCTCCTGTGTGCCCCTCACTCAGGCTCTGCATCCCAAATCAAGCGCTGTACTGAGATGACTTCGAGTTGACTGAACTAACAATAAGTTGAATAATACCTTCACAGTACTCCTAAGGAAGCGCCGTACCTTCTCTGCAGCGCAGCGGGAAGATGTGGCCAGGCTTGCGGAAGTCGGAGGGTTCACTAGAGTAGTCTGCCATCGCCCTCACTGTCTTGGCTCGGTCTGACGCCGATATGCCTGTTGTGGTTCCCAGCTTCAGGTCCTGAGAGGTGACAGAGACGGGCAGGCATGGAAATCGATGCAAGGTCAATTCAAAAGTCGGACTGGCTTGGCTCGGTCTGACGCCGATATGCCTGTTGTGGTTCCCAGCTTCAGGTCCTGAGAGGTGACAGAGACGGGCAGGCATGGAAATCGATGCAAGGTCAATTCAAAAGTCGGACTGGCTTGGCTCGGTCTGACGCCGATATGCCTGTTGTGGTTCCCAGCTTCAGGTCCTGAGAGGCGACAGGGAGGGGCATGGAAGGAGACGCAAATCAGGAGTGAGTTAGAAGAAACGCACTGTCTTGGCTCGGTCTGACGCCGATATGCCCGTTGTGGCTGCGCTCAAAACCGAGGCCTTCATTGTGTGGTGCGACTTTGGAGTTGACCTTGATTCGCATTCCCTTCCCTGGTTTTGAGCGCAGCCACTCACACGCACACACGCACATGCACATTCACCCACTTGCGATCACACACACACGCAGCTCCACTCACACAGAAACTCACCACAGAGACAGTAAACGCAATCCTCAGCGCCTCGTCGTTCTCCTGTGATCGAATAATCAGCGGCAGCTCCAGGCAATATAAAACGGTCCCACACGCATTCAGCACGCAATATCCTCCCCCCCCCCCTCCCCCCCCCCCCCCAACACAGGCACTCACCACAGACACCGTAAACGCAGTCCTCAGCGCCTCGTCATTCTCCTGCGATCGAACCATGAGAGGCAGCTCCAGGCGATCCAGCACAGCCCCCGCCACGCCCACGCACAGATTCACATCCCCACACGCTCGCACTCACCACAGTGAAAGCTGTCCTCAGCGCCTCGTCGTTCTCCTGGCTCCGAACCATCAGCGGCAGCTCCAGACGGTCCAGCACAGCCCCTGCCACGCGGATTAAGCACACACTCCCCTCCCCTTCCCCCACCAACTTCCACTCACCACAGACACAGTAAAGGCAGTCCTCAGCGCCTCGTCGTTCTCCTGCGATAGAACCATCAGAGGCAGCTCCAGACGGTCCAGCACAGCCCCCGCCACGCCCACACACACGAGCCCGTTGCAGTGCCTCCGTTGTCAGCACAGGCACTCACCACAGAGACAGTGAAAGCTGTCCTCAGCGCCTCATCATTCTCCTGCGATCGAACCATGAGAGGCAACTCCAGGCGATCCAGAACAGCCCCCGCCACGCCCACACACACGAGCCCGCTGCAGTGCCGCACGATGAACGCCATGTCCGCCTCCGTTGTGAGCGCGCCCGCCATGATCAGATCGCCCTCGTTCTCGCGATTCTCATCATCCACCACCACCACCATCTGTGGGGGGGTGGGGAGTGGGGGAAAGGGAGGCGGGAGAGGGGGATGTGAGCGCGCCCGCCATGATCAGATCGCCCTCGTTCTCCCTGTCCTCGTCGTCCACCACCACCACCATCTGGGGGGCGGAGGTGAGGGGGGAGGCGAGGGGGGAGGCGAGGGGGGAGGCGAGGGGGGAGGTGGGAGAAGGCGAGGGGGAGAACCAGGGAAGGGTGGGGGGGCACAAGCCATGATCAGATCGCCCTCGTTCTCCCTGTCCTCGTCATCCACCACCACCACCATCTGGGGAGAGGGGGGGACGGGAAGGAGGGGGGGGAGAAGGGGGGGGAAGAGAACCATGATAACTCACTCTCGTTCGTTTCTCGCAATCAACCCTCTCATCGACACTGCTTCACTAACCTAATCTCCCTCTCCCCTCTCCTCCCCTCCCTTCCCTTCCTGCCCCCCTCACTGACAATGCTTCCCCCTTTAACTCACCTCGCCCCGTCGGATGGCGTCAATGGCTTCGGAGATGGAGTTGAGCCCTCGAGATGGACGGTCAGGATCGTCGTCTGCCTCGCTGGCGAAGAACTCTTCCGAGTCCGAATCAGAGAGCACCTCCATCTCGACCGTGCTCATGCTGCCATGCGATGGGGAAAGGTGGGTAAGGAGGAGAATGGGCACATGAGGAGAGGAGGGGAGCAGACATAGGAGCGAGGGGAAAGGGAAAGCGTACTTCAATCCGAGTCGGAATCAGAACGGACCTCCATCTCCACCGTGCTCATGCTGCCATGGGTGGGGGGAGGAAGGAAGGGGTGGGGATGTGGGGTGGGGGCGGGAAGTGAGCGCATGAGGGGTGCAGGCTTGCGCGCGAAGAGGCGCAGGGGACGTCAGAGAGCACCTCCATCTCCACCGTGCTCATGCTGCCATGCGATGGAAGGGAGGGGGGGGGAGTAAGTGAGCGCAGGCTTGCGCGCGAAGAGGCGCAGAGGGGACGGCAGAGAGCACCTCCATCTCGACCGTGCTCATGCTGCCATGCGATGGAAGGGAGGGGGGGGGGAGTAAGTGAGCGCAGGCTTGCGCGCGAAGAGGCGCAGAGGGGACGGCAGAGAGCACCTCCATCTCGACCGTGCTCATGCTGCGATGCGATGGAGGGTGAGGTGAGTGAAGGCATGAGGGGTGGGGAAGGGGGCAGAAATGGGTGCGAAGAGGGTGGAAGGGCGAACTCGATCCGAGTCCGAATCAGAGAGGACCTCCATCTTGACCTTGCTCATGCTGCCATGGGGAGATGCATGAGTGCAAGAAAGGAGATTGGGAGCGGAAGGTCGTTCAAACAGAGACTACTGGTATCTGTTCCATACCACCCCCACCCTCGCCCTCCCCTCCCCCCCCCCCCCCCCCCTCGCTCATTCCAACACAGTAATTGTTCTCTTTCCTCTTTTTTATCCCAGAAAGACTTCTGACAGCAGTTCCATTCCATCTCCCCCAAGCTCATGCAGAACCGAAGGGCTGTACGGGGAGCATTTAGGAGACGTGAACGAAAGCCGTATTCGCGAGCTTTCGATTTGTAGACCACCACCCCCATTTTTGCCGTTCACGGTTCTCACATTCCTGGAATCACGATCACCTTTCCGACGGTTGTAATGGTGTCATCGGTTTCTCACATTCATTAGATCATGCAGATCATGCTGCCCCATGCTTCCCCAACACACATGGCTAGCACTTTCCTTCCTCTTCTCGTGTTTACCCCATTTTATTGTTCAACAGCGGCCGAACGAGGCCATGAAGGTTGTTCGAAGTCCGTTACACCGTACACAGAAAAAAAACAGACCTTGGCATTTCAAGACTGCTGGCTGCGCCGTTCCCTGGAACGGAAGCTTCCTCATCTCCAGACGAAGCTGCAGAGCAACACAGCCGACTCCTCCTATGCGCGTCTTCTCGTTCCAATCCTCCCCTTCTCCCCGCATCTCTCCTTCGGCCCCTCCCTGGTGCTACTGCTTGCTGCTGCTGTAACTGCTGTCCCCAGAAACCGCGTCGCTGATTGTCTAGTACGCTGCTGCTGTTCAGATTGGTGCTAGAGACCCCAACGTTCCGCACAGCTCTCTGATGGCAGATCGGAGCACGGCTACAGATAGGGGTTCTGCTAGAGCGCTGTGACGATGAAATTCTGGACCCTCGTCGCTCTGCGATGTTTCCGGGGCCAATAATTTGGTCTCTGTTTGGGTAGGGTGTGACGGAAAAATGAAGGACAGAGTCGACAGAAGTTCATGGAAGAGAAGAAACGGATACTTGGCTGCATTGCTATAAGGCAAAATAATAGATCCCGGAACCATAGCGAGGATCGCGATAAGGCGCGGTGAGGCTGGTGAGCTTCAGGCAAAATAATAGATCCCGGAACCATAGCGAGGATCGTTATAATAAATGCTTGTCTAAAAAGGTGTTCGCAAACATGCAACCAGACACACGTATGAGAAATGAGAAAAGGAGCGTCCGAGAGTCTAATGTAGGATGAGGCCAACAAATAATGATTCTCTAAAATCTAGCGATCAGCCCTCTCACACTGGAGTAATCATCGTACTAAGGCCTAAAGGAGATCATTGCTACAGATATCCCTTACAATGAGCTCCCCGCAGGAGGCCGAGCTATCGATCCACACAACTCCATGGCTTGTCTTGCTGATCACGCCTTTTGAAATTACTGTTATCTTCAGCCGCTACTCTCGTTTCGGTGAAAAATCCTCGCGAGTAACTCGGTGCATACGCGTGGGCTGTGTCAAGTCAATACCTAGTCGAGCAGCGTAGATGAGTAAGACAGGTCACTAGGGGAACGTCAAAGGCCCGAAACGGTGATCCCTAGGAATTCTGGGAATACGAACGACCCTATTAGACAGGGAAATGCTGTTCCTGCATGAAAGAAACTAGTATCAGAGACCTGTAAGAACGGAAAACAAGAAAGCAAATGAGGAAGCACCATCAAACCTTTCCTGTGACCTTCATGTGGGTGGGAAAAAGTGAAGCAAAAAGAAAGCATGCTGACGACATACCTGGAGGAATCAGGCGGGAAAACCAAGGCATAGAGCTTCCCGAACCGAACCTGCCAACACCTTCATCGAGAACCTGTTTCTGGTTCGGCTAGACGATTTTCAAGGCTACAGGCTCAAGCTGACCTGAGGCTGAGGTACTGCAGTTCGCTTTGTGGTTCGTTGCGCGGAGGCTCGGAAAATGTGCTCGTTCAGCCGCCTGCACCTGGCGCCACGTCATAATCACAAACCCAAAAAGGCCGCCGGAGAGTGTAGATGCTTTGCCACGTCATGGGAAGGGAACCTGCTGACGGGCGTTGGGTCGGTGACGTGATGCATGCGGCTCTGCAGGCAGAACACAAACGAGACTTTCCTGATTTAGCTACTTTCGCTATGCGTATTAATAAACGTATTAGATATTGGATAAGTTTCTTACTACACGATCCATAAGAAGATTCTCTTTCGAGAAAGGGTTTTTCACGAAGACCAGAATCCCGTTTTGCTCCCGCTTTTTGTTGAGGCAAACTTGAAACTGCACTTGCACTGTTCCCTGTCGCTCCCCCTTCCGCTTGCGCGCATTTCCATTTTGCGCCAGCGCCCTCCCCCCCCCCTCTTCCTCCATCTCCTTCGCCTCCCTCCATCGCTACCTCTTTTTCCTCCGCACCTCCTAATCTGTCTCTCTTTTTCTCCCACCATGGTACGCCTCCCTAAACGCTTCACCCTTGGTAGTCTTACTAATCCGCGCCGCGTGTTTCTTCCACTGCAAGCTATCACGTTGCGAGCTTTGCGCGCTTATTTCTGACGTATAGCCGATTAGTCCCAGCTCATCCTAGCTAACGCCTATCGTCGTTTCACCGTTATTCAGTGTTGAAGTACAGACTGAGTCGAGTCATCCGTTCGTAGCGAAAATGAATTGTTCTTTTCTGAGCCTTCCATGCTCTTCTCCCCTTGTCCGCCCTCTCCCGCCGCTATCCCCGTTTCATCACCTCCCCGTACTCCTCTCCGTCATCAGGCTCCAAAGAAGGACGCAAAGGCCGATAAGGCTCAAGCCAAGCCCGCCAAATCCGGAGGCGGCAAGCAGAAGAAAAAGGTTCGTTTTGTTACACGTTCCGTGCCCGTGCCACGAAATCTGTTCCTCTCCGGGTTATCCACAGTCGAATTTCACGAATTTTAACGCGTCACATCCTTCCCCGTCTCTTCGTTCTCTTCGCCTTTTCCGCTTGCTGTACTCCTGCCTTCCTCTTGCTACCTTGCCGTACCCACTCCATGATCATGCAAAGCGTTGTAGCGAGGGTTACGACGGGTTGCACCATGTCCTGACAATTTTGATCAGATCACATGGGTCGCGGGTGACGTCACGTTCGATATGCCATGCCCAGTTTTTGGCGTTAAGCTTATGTCCGGCCAGTATGCGAAGCTGGTGCAAGGGATGAAGACGTTAGTGTGTTCCGGGAAGCTGAATTCGCAGAGATGCGGTCTTTTTGAAATTAGGGTTTCGAAGGGACTCCACCATGTAGCCGCAGAGGATCGCGTAGTTTTGGAGCAGTCTCTCGCGGTTCCCTAGCTTCTAGCAGCAGTATCGCCTACCTGGTTCCGAATGGTGGAGTGTGTGCCGCACAGTCACTTACTTTGTTTAAGACAGTTCAGGGACCGTTTAGGTTATGTTGTCTCTCCGCTTCTTGCCGGTCTAAGCCCGATCCGCCTGTTTGTCTTTGCTTAGGGGACGAAGGAGATTCCTATGGCGTTTCTAACAGCTCACGACTCTTGCTTCGCAATGCTTTGCATTGCGTAGCATCGTTTGGCAGTGCTTGCCGAGACTGTTTGCTTCGTCCCTGAGCAGAAGCGGAGCAAGGGAAAGCGGAGGGTGGAGAACACGGTTCCGAGTCATCTCATCTGACTGATTTATCTCCACGTGTTTGTCCCTCCCGTGAGCAGAAGTGGAGCAAGGGAAAGCAGAAGGAGAAGGTGAACAACATGGTGCTGTTCGACCAGGCCACGTACGACAAGATGCTTACTGAAATCCCCAAGACGAAGCTCATCACCTCCTCCGTGCTCTGCGACCGCCTGCGCGTGAGTATTTCTTTCCTGTAACCATTTGAGAAACGAAAATAATGTGTTTGTTCTGCCATCGGTTGCGCGTTAGTAGCTGGCTTGCTTGCACAACCATGATTCATCATCACTTTTCGCATTCTGACGCTTTGTTCCCATCGCCTGTTCTTCCTATATGTAGAGACCAGCTTAGGACGGTTTGGCTCGTAGATATAGGGCATTTAATGCGCGCTGAACAGCACTTACCCTGATGTTTTTTTACGCTTTTCTTTCTCTCCGGGCTCCTCTATTTTTCCCGAGAAACATCATTTAGCTAGAGCACAAAACGATTTGAGTGCCTTATTCCTTAATTGTTGCGGTATACTCATCACATTAATGTTCCTACATCCCTTGCGCCCCATCCAGATCAACGGCTCCTTGGCTCGGCGGGCAATCAAGGACCTGTTGTCTCGAGGCAGCATCCGTGTTGTGTCCACGCACGCCACACAGTCCATCTACACCCGTGCCACCAACACGTAAACCCTAGTTTCTCTGTGGGGCCCTGGGATGGTGCATTTTCTTGACTAGCTCTGTGCATTAGCCTATCGTTTCCATTGGTGTACCTCGCATTTGAGTGAAGTGCCAGCTGTTAACAGCAGCTTTTCTTTTGTTTCAAAATGGATGGAAATGCTGGCTTGTCAAGAGATTACCCTGAACTTTCAATCAAGTGGTGGAATAAATATATGTGTTAAGTCTAGAATCATACGGTAAGAGGAATTCGCAGGTAGTTGCAGCTTGCGCTCTGTTATGCACATTGTGACGAAGAAGTGCATATCGAGAATCATCGTGGACGCCAATTGTGAATCGCCTGTCACCAATTGTGGCACTCCGAATGTCCAGCTTGGCAAGAGCGCAATCCAATCGCCCTCACATCAAACTTTCGTTGATAATGTCGCAGAGCTAGCGAGTCTCTCGCATCCGGTGTGTGGTTACTTGCATCTGCGTCAGCCAACTAATCACAATCAGGCCAGAGAAGAAAAAATTCACCTCATTCGTCGCCGCCGGTGTGACAGCACATATCCCACTCAGTTGGCGACGACTCAGGCGAGCTTTCGCAGAGCCAGCCGGCTCCAGGTTACCATTTACGAAACTTGCTGCGTCTCGTTCCGTGATCGCAAAAAATCGTCGAGCCAGTTGGCCGACATTCAGCAGTTGCCATGCATAAAGCGGCCACGGATAACAAAAGGAATCCTCATCTCGTCCAATCGCATCAAAGCCATCACATTCTCTGTTCCATTCCATGGCTCCACATTCATTTCACCACTCCTCTCCATATCCATGGCAGCTCATCCCAGCCCATCCCATGGCTTCATGTGCATAACTTGGTGTAATACTGGTCCGACCATCTTTATTGTTAGGCCCCTTGGCCTAAATCCGCTAAATATTAGCGGGGTCGACTAAGTCGAGGATGAAGCGCGGCGGAAGACTTTGGCGAAAGAACTATTGGCGAAATAGGCGAAGATGTTACTGAGTAATTGAAGAGTTGAATGAGAATTGGTTGCTATTGGGGAATACAAGCAAGGTTGATATGGCATGCAAGATCGAATGATGGAAAGTACTTCGTGGGACTAGAAAGTAGAAGCAAGAAAAGTAGAGTGCCACGTGGCACAGGAAATCAAGGAAGATAAGGATAAGGGTGAGTTGGAAAGCACTGTTCAAAGGGAACAGTAAATCCCCCCTTAACACTACCCCCCTCCCAAGGAGGCGATGTCCGCGGCGCCTGCAGACTGAAGGTATGCTTGGAGGTAAGCGTTGTCAGGAGACAGTGAGGACGAAGGAACCCAGCTGTCGTCTGCTGCGTCGTAACCACGCCAACGAACCAAGAAGTCGATGAAAGAGATACCCCCCTGGAGACGGCGACGGTGCCCGAGGATGCGCTGGATCTGGTAGTCGGGCTCGTCGGTGTCAACAGCTACCGGCAGTGGATTGCGATCACGGCCCGAGAATGCGGTGTTGGGATCGGTGTAAGGCCGAAGAAGAGACACGTGGAATGACGGGTGCATGCGGAAATGAGCGGGAAGGCGGAGGCGGTATGCGACTGGACCTAGTGCGCGCTCAATGACGAATTGACCAATGAAACGAGGGCGAAGCTTGCTGTCCTATTGCAGTCGGAGGTTGCGGCTATCCAAAAGAACACGGTCGCCGACTGCAAACGACACCTCACGACGACTGCGGTTGGTGGTGCGTGCCATGCGTGCATTTTCGAGCTCAAGGTGCTTCCTCACGTGATCATGAATGAAGGTGAGATGCTGGTGGAAGTTGTCCGCACGAGGGACTGTGGGTGTAAGATCGACACGAGTGGGGACATTGGGGTGCTGACCGTGCAGTGCGAAGAACGGTGACATGCTTGTGGACGAGTGGTGCGTGTTGTTGTAGGCGAACTCGGCCATGCTCAGCTTCTTGTCCCATGCGGCTGCGTCGTGCATCGTGATGCTGCGAAGAATCTGCTCCAAGGTCTGGTTCACACGCTCGGTCTGTCCGTCGGTCTCTGGATGGTACGCAGACGACATGGCTAAGCGAGTCCCAAACAGTGCGAAAAGCTGCTTCCAGAACTTCGAAGTGAAACGAGGGTCGCGGTCGGAAATGATGGAATCTGGAACCTTGTGCAGTCGGACTACGTTATATACGAACAGCGTCGCGGCTTCCTCTGCTGTGACCTTGCCGTGCGTGGGGATGAAGTGTGCTGCTCGAGAAAACTTATCCACTACCACGAAGATGGCGTCGTGACCCCTAACTGTGCGCGGTAAAGCCATGATGAAGTCCATCGTAACTACCTGCCAAGGGCGGTCGGGTGGTGGAATCGGCTGCAAAAGTCCCGCCTTGCGCTGGCGAGAGGACTTCGTACGCTGACATGTGTCGCACGAGCGAATGTAATCCTCTACGTCTGCTGCAAGCCCTGGCCAGAAGTACGTGCGACTAAGCGTCTTAGCCGTCTTATCTGCTCCGAAGTGACCCGCGCTAACTACATCGTGCGCCTCGGAAAGAAGAAGCTGTCGAAGAGGGCGGTAGGCTGGAACCCAAATCCGTGTGGTACCCTTCCGTATGTAGACACTACCCTGCACCTCTGCTCCTGCAGGCGGTTGTGGTGTGAAGTCGGGATTTACTGTGTAACCGTGCTCGAAGAGTGCTGTGAGGAGTGGATGGCCGGCAGTGACTGTGAGACTAGCGAGCTGGCAACTAGGGCGAGTGAGTGGATCTGCTGGGTTGCGAACGCCTGGCTTGTACTCTATCCTGTAGTGGAAACTCCCCTCCATGAACTCTATCCATCTAGCCTGGCGACGACTCAGCTGCGGCTGCGACTTGAGAAAGCGAAGCGAGCAATGGTCCGTGCGTATCACACTATCTGCCCCCTCTAGGTAGCACCTCCAAACCTTATACGCATGGATGATCGCGAGCACCTCCTTGTCGTGAATGGGATAGTTCAGCTCTGCTCCCCTAAGCTTACGCGACTCGTATGCTATCAGCTGCAACCCGCGGCCCTGGTCCTGAAGAAGCACTGCTCCAATGGCCCGATCTGATGCGTCGGTCACTACAACATACGGGCGAGTGGGATCAGGGTACGACAGTGTCGGTGAAGACGTGAGCGACTGCTTCATCTGCTCGAACGCCTGCTGCTGCGTTGGACCCCAATCGAAATCTACGCCCTTCCGAAGTAGGTCGGTGAGTGGACTAGCGATCGATGCGTAACCCTGAACGAAACGACGGTAGTAATTCGCGAATCCGAGAAAGCTCTGCAATTCCTTGACTGAGGTCGGAGCTACCCAATCCTGTACTGCTGCGATCTTCTTCAGGTCGGTCCTAATGCCACTAGCGGATACGACGTGACCTAGAAACTCGACTTCGGGGAGGAAGAACTCGCACTTCGACTGCTTAGCGTACAACTGCTCCTTCCGCAAGACCTCGAAAACTTTCTGCAAGTGTTGCACGTGCTCCTCTTTCGTCTTGGAGAAGATGAGGATGTCGTATAGGTAAACTACGACGAACGAACCTAGGAACTCGGAGAGGACGGTGCTCATGAGTGTCTGAAATGTTGCTGGGGCGTTGGTCAAGCCGAACGGTAGAACCCCAAACTCGTACAACCCCAGCTTCGTACGAAACGCCGTCTTGTCCTGATCCTCCGGAACTACTCGAATCTGGTGATATCCTGAACGAAGGTCGATCTTGGAGAAAACTCTAGCGCCCTGCACTGCATCCAAAAGATCCTCTACTCTCGGTACTGGAAATCTGTTCTTGACGGTGGCGGCGTTCAATGCGCGGTAATCTATGCACATCCGTAACCCTCCGTCTTTCTTAGGCGCGAAAAGGATCGGTGCTGCCCAAGGCGATCTAGATGGCTGTATGAAACCCTGCGCTAGAAAGTGCCTAACCTGTTGCGTCATCTCCTCTGTCTCTGCTGGACTCAACCTCCACTGCGGCTTCGCTACTGGTCTGCTTCCCGGCTCCAACTCTATCCGATGGTCTACTGCTCGGCTGGGAGGCAACCCTGGGGGCAACTCGTCGAGGAAGACGTCTGCGAACTCTGCTAACAGTGCACTCACCTCAGCAGGAAGAGTCGCCTTCTCACCAACTGCTGCACTCCCTCCTTTCCCCTCCTCAGCTTCCACCTCCTCAAGGAAAACCGCGAAGATCCGTGCCGCACACTTCACCAGCTGCCGCACACGAACAGCATTGATGATAGCTGTAGATGATGTGGCCCCATCACTCCACTGTGGCAGCTCCCGGAACTCCCCGTCTACCTTGACGCTGCAGCTTCCCTGAGCCCAATCGAACTGAGTACTAACCGTCCGTAGCCAATCCCTACCGAAGATGAAGTCATAACCGTCCAGCGTCGTAGAGTCGAAGTCACGCCTAACCGTGATTGGTCCTAGCACTACGCGCAACTTGCGGATGACAGGTCCTATGTGGAGAGGCGTCCCATCTACCATGCGAGCGTCCTTGAAGTTGACTGCCGAATCTGCCTCGAGATGGAGACGACTAACTAATGAAGACGAAACGAACGAGTGGCTAGCTCCGCTATCGATGAGAATCTTGACTGGAACACCGCGAAACTTCCGTAGAAGCACGACTGGACGATCAACAGTGTCTACCTCGTTCGGCGTAGATGACTGCTCTAAGGCCGTCTCCTCTACGTTGGTAGACGTGGCGGGTTCGGAAGCGTCCACACCAGCTAGCGACCCGCTATCTACTGGCGGTTTCCGTTTCCCTGCTGCCGCTCCTTAAGCTGTGGGCAGTCCCTCTTCATGTGTCCCGGCTTTTTGCAGTAGTGACAGTTCCCCCTAAATCCCGTTTTCTGTGAGCCGTCACTGTTAACTGCACCAATCTCCATGGGCGATGGTCCGTCCCTCGATCGAGTGTCGGTGATCAGTTTGTATTCCCTATCGCGATCGTCACGACCCCGTCGGCTTCGTACTGCGTCGACGCGTTCTGCTGCTGCGACTACCGACTCGAAGGTGGACAATCCGTGAATCGCTATGATCTGCGCTATGTCCGGCTTCAACCCTTCGATGTAGCGATCGCGCATCTCTGCTTCCGTGATATCGTCTATCTCATTGCAGATGCTGAAGAACCGTCGTGTGTACTCCTGGACGTTTCCTATCTGTCGGAAATGGCGCAGACGCTTCCTAGCAGCTTCGGAGGCATTCACCAAGTCGAACCTACTTTTCAGCGCCGCTTCAAATCCTTCCCATGTCGTCGGAACCGTGGTAACACCCAAAACTAAACTCCCTAAGCTCGAAGTTGCAGCTGCATGCCCCTCACCCTGTTGATGCCCGTCCAAATGAGCCCTTCTTACAGCAGTTTGCGTGAGTTGGCGCCACCACTCCAAGGCCGGGCCCCTCAGCAGCGTAACGGAGTACTCGATCCGCTGCTGCGCGTCCGCCTCTTGCACCCCGCTTGCGGAGAAGTAGTTGTTCAGCATGAAGATCCACGTCCGCACGTTCGCGTCGCGTTGACTTGGGTCGAACGGCTCGGGCTTCTGCGGCTTGAGCGCGCTTCGACGTTCCGGCAGCGCTTCCGCGCCAGTCGACGTATTGGGTGCAGGAGATGGTGCGGCATGACCATGAGAAATTGACGCGTACCTGACGATTTTCCAGCGTCAACGTTTCGAGTTGGCGCATGAGTTGAGCAAGCGTGTTGCCCATGTCGTTGGGGACAGCGGTCATGGTTTCATCCATGTCGGCTCGACGACTCCAAGTCAGCAAATCGGCACCGCGGGACGATGACGTCGTAGTCTCGTCGTCGACGGTCGCTCGTTGGAAGTCGCTCCCATCGAAGGCTCTTGATACTGTTAAAGTTTAGAAGAAAGAAGAGAAGAGGGTTGCACTAGCAAGAATGGGGATACAAATAGCAAACCCTAGAAGGGTTGTACTCGCTATAGAGCACCCCACTACAGGCTAGAGCATAAGATAACATTCTGACAGATACCAAGTGTTAGGCCCCTTGGCCTAAATCCGCTAAAGATTAGCGGGGTCGACTAAGTCGAGGATGAAGCGCGGCGGAAGACTTTGGCGAAAGAACTATTGGCGAAATATGCGAAGATGTTACTGAGTAATTGGAGAGTTGAATGAGAATTGGTTGCTATTGGGGAATACAAGCAAGGTTGATATGGCATGCAAGATCGAATGATGGAAAGTACTTCGTGGGACTAGAAAGTAGAAGCAAGAAAAGTAGAGTGCCACGTGGCACAAGGAAATCAAGGAAGATAAGGATAAGGGTGAGTTGGAAAGTACTGTTCAAAGGGAACAGTAAATCCCCCCTTAACATTTATCCTGGTCTCCCTATCTTTATCCTCTCACTCCTCTGCAAGGTAACTCACAGCTAACAGCGAGAATGGCGAACAGTATAGCACACCGTTGATCTTATCTGAAGCGTATGCTGAGTCCTTGCGATACGGATATCGAGCAGCGCCGTCTTGGAGTTCCCTTCAAATATACTCGTTAAAATCAGTTGCTCCGATTCAGTGCGGTGCACGGCTCATATAGCAGCTGGTCTGCAGGCCAAGGTGGTAAATAAAGCTGGTATAGACACCAACTTTTGCACCAACTTTCTGACTCTTTTTATTTTAACCTTCGGCCACGCCATGGGAAGGACTATTCCCGAGTCTGCGAAGAGCCCCGTGCGAGTTCCTGCTGGTAACCACCTCTCCCGCATCGCCGACCACTCGTCGCCGTGCGACGGCCTTCCTGCGACATCGCCAGCCGTCGCCGAGTCGGATGCCTGTGATGGCGACTGCCGTGCTGCGAGCCTGTCGTCGCAAGCGATCTCGAATGCGAAGCAAGTGCAGGCGCAGAGGCTAAAAGACTTGCAGTCACGGAAACCGGTCTTGCAGTCACAGAAAGCGGTCTTGCAGTCACAGAAACCAAGGGAATGGCAAGCGGACAGTTCGAGGGATTTTCTGGTTGCGAACGGGCCTCAGCCGGCAGTTACGGCGCGCTTTCCGCCGCGTTCAGCGGCGGTTTCTGGAGCGGCTCCTTACACGGGGCCGCCGTCGCGCGTCGCTCATCCGACGTGGCAGTCGCTGCGGTTGTCGCATCAGGTGCGACCGTCGCAAGCAGGAGAGCAGCACGAGCACGAGGAGGAGCACTTGTCGCATGTGTCGCATGTGTCGCACATGGGCTTGCGAGATTCGGCGACGTCGCACGCCGGGCAGCGAGGCGAGCACATGCACGCCACGGAAGGGAGGGAAGCGGAAGAGGAGGGGTGGGAGGAGAAAGACGAGGAGGCGAAGGAGGGGCATGACGATGAGGGGGAAGCGGAAGGGGAGGAGAAGGAGGTGAAGGAGCAAGCTACCACTCCCCCCTCCCCATCCCCCCTCTTGTTCTTTCCCCACTCTCCATCCCGCCTCTCCCAACCCCCCCTCTCCCCTTCGCCACTCAACCCGTCTTTTCTCCCCCCATCTCCCCTTCCGCCAAATTCCCTTTCCCCATCCTCCTTCTCCGCGAGTAGTTTCCGCCACTCCGGGCCCACGGCGTCGCCCCCCCCCCTTTCGTGCACGAGCCTTTCCGTTGCCTGCGGAAACCCGTCTCCCCGTCCTTCTCGCTTTCGACCTTCGTCAGCAGGAGGTCAATCCCCTCCATTTCCTGCTGCTTCACCTTTCCCTGCTTCCCCTGCAGCTGCCACTGCTGCCACTGCAGCTTCACCGGCTGCTGCTGCCCCGAAAAAGCCAAGCACCAGCGCCAATCGTGGCGGATTGTCTGCTGCTCTGCAGCCGTTGCTGCCCGGGACAGGTGCTGACCTGGCAGCAGCTGCTGAGCTGTGGAACACTCGTTACAAGCACCACTGCTACAGTCCACTTGAATCCAGCACTGCATGTGACCATAGTGAGGAGCTGTCATCGTCTTTTCACAGCTCTCCCCTCGTTAGTAGCACACCATTCCACGTCAGCTCGAGTATTAGGAGAAATCCGCGTTTTAGTGCTGTGAGCGATTGTGGTCCTTCGATTTCCAATCATAGTGTTCAGAACTGTCGGATCGATACCTTGGTGCCTGCAGTATCTACGGCACAGATTCGTCCGGGATGTTCCATAGGTAATATGTCGTTTTCTGGTTCGGCCGTGCCAGCTCCTTTCCCAGCCACTCCCTACGAACGCCACCTCAGCAGCTGCCGCGTCAACTCCACGTCAGCATCAGCGCCGACGGTCAACGACCTCTTTTTCCATCGCTGGCTCACTTCCAGGGTTGGCACGTCAGCTGATGCCACGTCAGCTTGCAGTGGAGAGAGGAGTCACGAGCGGAAATCGCTGCTGAAACGGTCGCTGGTTGGTTCGTTCGAAGAGTCGCTGATGTGGCAGGCTACTAGTGGGCAGGAGGAGGGCAGTGGGGTAAAGGTGAGGGAAGCCTGTAATGTATGCGGGGAGGGGAGAAGGTGAGGGGAAAGGGGGGGAATGGGGGAAGAGGTATGGGTTTGATTTGTTTGTTTGTTTGTTTGTTTTTTTATGTTTCTTGCCTTTATAATACTGTTTGCCACACGACAAGACGTTATCAGGTATGGGGAAAGGCGGAAAGAGAAGAGATTGTCTGCGTTCTTATCCCTCTATCCCTCCCCTCATGGCAGTACATCAGCGGGTTCAAGGCCATGCTAGCCGTGCTGTCGCAGCAAGGCGAGTGGACCGCAGACCCTGTCAGAACCACCTTCTCAGCAGCCTTCCTCCCCTCCTCGCCGTCTCAGCTCTATGCTGCCAGCATTGCGGTTGGGGGACGGCAGGGGGAGGGGGAGAGTGGAGGCAAAGGGAGGGGAGCAGTGGTGGGGCGGGAGCAACCAAGCACGAGCAAGCTGGCTGACTTTGCACATCGTGATGCTCCCAGTGGCGACAGCCTCGGTTCTGATGGGTGCAGTGCGCCTATTCCAGTTGACAGAAGGGTCGCGGGTAGGCGCAAGGAAACTCGCAGGGAGCTGCTGTTTGGAGTAGGAGAGGGAACGGGAGCAGAAGCGGCAGCACCCGGCAGCACTGATGCTCCAGGTACTGCTGCTGCTCCCGGTGCCAGCAGTTGCACTGCGCGTATTCCAGTGGACAGAAAGGAGGTTGGTAGGCGCAAGGAAGCCCGCAGGGAGCTGCTGTTTGGAGTGGGAGAGGGAACGGGAGCAGAAGCGGCAGCAGCAGCCGCAGCAGATGATGATCGGGTAGAAATGAACGTGTTGGGGAACTCTCGAAAAGCAGAAACGGATGGGCACAAGCAGCAGCAGCGGCAGCAGAGGGTGCGGGTGCCCACGAAAGGGCGCATTCAGCTGCTGCTGTCGAACCCAGAGGGCACCCCCATCCACACCTTCTCCTGCTCCTACGACCTCTCTGATATGCCCCCCAACTCCAAGGTGGGTGTGCTGTGCGATATGAGACATGAGTCTATGTGTGGATGGTGCATGTTACACTCCCCCGTCCACACCTTCTCATGCTCCTACGACCTCTCTCACATCCCTCCCAACTCCAAGGTGAGAGGTGAGAGGTGAGTCTATATATGCTCTGAAGTTGTAACTTAAGCTTTGAAAGTGAGACAGATGTGAGAGGTGGGAGGTGAGAGATGGGAAGTGAGAGATGAGGTGTAGGTTCCTCCCTTGCTCCTCCCATCTGTGCAGTCCCTCGTTTTTCAAGAAAAGCGTTTGTTCATGCCAAGCTGATATTTCCAGGAAGTCTTCCTGTAGATTCATTCCTCTAGTTCCTAAAAGCGTCTTTCCCCTCTCCTCTTCTCCCCTCTCCATCACTCGTCCTCTCCTCCCCATCTGGTCAGATCTTCATTCGTCAGAGAAAGCTGCTTGCACCCAAGCACGCTGCTGTGTACCGTCCCTTCTCTCCTCTTCTGCCTCTTCCTCATCTCCCACCCCTTCCCCTCGACCACCCCTCTCCCCCCCTCCCCACTTGGACAGACCTTCATTCGCCAGAGAACGCTGCTTGCACCAAAGCAGCCGACTGCCGCGTCCTTCCAGGAAGCTTCGGGCTGCTCAGGTCTTCAAATTCCTCCTCCTTCGCAGCAGCAGCAAACGATCCAAGGAAACGCACAGGAGCAGCAAGAGGAGGTGCAACCTGGTGCAGTGAGAACGGTGATTCACCTGCAGTTCCAGTGCTTGCCCAAGCCTCGCAGCTCTGCTGCTGCTGCTGCTGCTGCTGCTTCGTCTCCTGCTGCTGATGATCCCGCTTCTCCTGCTGCTGCTGCTGCTGCTGCTGCTGCTGCTGCTGCTGCTGCTGCTGCTGCTGCTGCTGCTGCTGCTGCTGCTGCTGCTGCTGCTGCTGCTGCTGCTGCTGCTGCTGCTGCTGCTGCTAGTGGTGGTGATGTTGGTGGTGGTGTTGGTGATGCTGGTGGTGCTGGTGATGCTGGTGCAGAGAGTATGGGCGGGAAAGAGGCAAGGGAAGGACAGGAGAGGAATAATGGAGTCGATGAGAGAGTGAGGCAAGGGGAGGGTCAAGCGGTGGGGCAACGGGAGGGGCAAGGGGAGGGTTTGAAGGAGTCTCGTAGACACAGGCGTGAGGGCGGTAGGGAGCGGAGAACTCGCCTGTTCCTGTGTGGGGATGTGCGGGTGGTCTTCCCTCTCTCTGCTCCTACTTCCGACAACCTTAAGGTGAGCCTCGCTTACTGTGCTTCATCTGAGGCCTCTCCCCCCTCTCCCCCCTCTCCCCCCTCTCCCCCCTCTTCCCCCTCTCCCCCCTCTCCCCCCTCTGCCCCCTCTCCCCCCTCTGCCCCCTCTGCCCCCTCTGCCCCCTCTCCCCCCTCTGCCCCCTCTGCCCCCTCTGCCCCCTCTGCCCCCTCTGCCCCCTCTGCCCCCTCTCCCTCTGCCCCCTCTCCCCCTCTGCCCCCTCTGCCCCCTCTGCCCCCTCTGCCCCCTCTGCCCCCTCTCCCCCCTCTGCCCCCTCTGCCCCCTCTCCCCCCTCTGCCCCCTCTGCCCCCTCTGCCCCCTCTCCCCCCTCTGCCCCCTCTCCCCCCTCTCCCCCCTCTGCCCCCTCTGCCCCCTCTGCACAAGCAACTTCTCTCTGCTTCACATGGTTTGTGGCTTCTTGCTTTTAGCCCATGTTAGTGGAATCCAATCCACGTGCTTCTCCCCCAAAGATGCGTCCCTCTTCCCTCCCACCCCTCCTCCAGCCCGTTACAGAGTACCATCTTCCATCCAACCCAAACCAATCCAACCCAATCCAATCCAACCCAATCCAATCCAACCCAATCCAATCCACCCCATGCTTCTTCCACGCCCTTTCCCTTTCCTCCAATCCCTCCTCCAGCCCGTTACAGAGTACCAGCTTCCTTCCAACCCACGCTTCTTCCCCTGCTGCTGACACGCACACCAACCCGCATAGCGGATGCGGATCGCGTGCTTAGTCAAATCGGATGCGGGTCCTGATGTAATATACTTGAAACACGTCTAGGTTCAATGCATCATCAGTAGGTGCATTAGAATTCTGAAAACCCACCTGCATCAATAAGTCTAGGTTCAATGCACCTCAGGATCCGAACAGGTTGTTTGCCAGCATCCTCTACACCCCCTCTCTGAGGTGCGCATTTCCTTTGTAAGGAAAATGCATATACCATACTGTGCTTTTGGGTGGTGCCCCGCCCGACATTGCGAACCTGCATCGGAGATGTCAGGGTTAAAGCCCGAGTACAGCATGGTTTTTTTTCAAGTTCAAGATTCTTGAACTTGAACTCGCCAAAAACAGGGTAACCCTACTTGGTTTGATAGAACTATCGCGATCCCGGGACAACCTCTTGCGACACTCTCTTCTGATTGGTTTTTGTGCCCGATCGCAAAACTGAACTGCTCGTCACTCATCAGTGACGCTGTTCACCTCTCACATAACTTGAGAACCAAGTCGTACTCATAGTCTACTCTAGATTCCTCACGTAACTAGGATCCGCGGGCGAGTTTCTAATCAGGCGTTTTTCCTTACTACGCTAGTCACTCATGCTGTCTCGCTAGTAGCTAGCCAGCTCAAGCCTCATGCCAAACACTCTATCATCGCACCATTTTCGCATTACCCACACGGACCGTCCGTTCTTCCGCACGACGCACAAACGTCGGCAATTCTTAGATTCCCTCCCTTGCCCGTGGCGCCACCCGGTTAGCCAGCATAGCATGGTATGTCCAACGTATACCCTCGACAGATCCGCATTTCCCGCTACGCCCTCGCTTCGTTTCGGCATCTACACATTCCTAGGTCACGAGTGCATCACCACGTCGCCACGCGTCCCCTCGTCGACCTCCAAACCACGCGTTACAGTCTCAACCACTCGTCACACATGCTCGCGTCACACTAGCACGAGTCACACTCGCCCGTTTTACACTCACAATCACGCGTCACACTCGCGGTTTCCCTGCCCGTCGCCTGGCTGACGCTACTCGTCGGAGGGCGCCCGTTCGCAGCACGTCGCGTCGCTCGTAAGGTCCGATCGACCTCGCAATCCCCTGTTTCCACTTCAAGCAGGACTAGTTTGGGAGGCCCTCAGAAGTCAGGAAAAAAACGCTGCTTTGCCCTTGGAAAACTGTTTTCCAGGGTTTTTTTTGGGGCCTAAGGCTGATTGGAAAGTGTTTTTTTCCATGTAAGGACGGATTTTTCAGGCAAGTTATTTGTACCAGCACTGAAATTTCAGGCAAGTTTCATGTACCAACACTGATTCGAAACAACACTAACGAACCGAGTCCTGTTGCTGAAAATGCGCGAATTCTTTGGAATTTGCCGAAAAAATCACCAGTGACTCCGTGGCATCCCGCCAGCACACGGGATTGAACCCAGGAATAATATGCCATAAGTAACCAACTTATGACTCGATAACGTGAATGGTAAAAAAAAAAACGCGTATGGTAACTGTATCGGGTGTTCTGACGGGTTTGGTAAGTGGGGTCACGGATTCAGTAAGTAACAACAGGTAAAAAATCACGCGAATGGTCACACATGTAACTCCCGCCAAAAAAACTTGAAACTCAACAAAATTCCCGCTCGCGCTGAACCAATCTGCTAACTTAAAAAAACTAAAGCCCAATCGGAAACGGATCAACCCTAAACACCCGGCGAGTTACGTGTTTAGGGTCGATTCATCCGAAAATGCATCCAGGTTCTTTTTGGGTTTCAATTTGTTTTGGCGGGAGTTTCATCTATGACCATTCGCGTTTTTTTTTACCAGTTTATAGTGACTGATTACGTGAAACGTTTTATCAGTCGCGTGAAAACACCCTCTGCAGTGACCGTACCCTTTTTTTTTTACCAGACATGTTATCGAGTCCCATGTTGGTTACGAATGGCATATTTTCCCTTGAACCCATAACCGTCCCATTCGGAGGTCCACATTCTATTGACTGGCCGTTTCAGCCTATATAAATGGCATTCATTTTAAATCAAACCTAGAGAAAGTTGTTTTTTGTACCTTAACACAGATTTTTCAGGGTTTTTTTTGGACCCAACTCTGACCGATTTTTTTTTTCCAGGGACCAACACTGACGAATCAGCGTGCCTCAAAACCAATCTGAGGGCCTGGTTTGGGCCCAGAGGAGTTTGGCAGCGTAAAGGGAGCAGCAGCAGGCTCAAGAAAGTGTTGAGCGAACCCTGAACAGCTAGAGCAGAAGAAAACACTCGCATTTACCTTGAAATGTGTACACGACATTGCACAATTTGCATACCTCAGTGCTGTGCCCAGTTGCATCATGTAACAATGCTTATCTATAGATGTAAGGATTGCAAGTTACAGAGCAAATAGATGTTATCCGAGGGAAAAAAAAACAGAAAGGAGAGGAGAAACAGAGGGTAAGCTGGAGGGTTAGGAAGGGTGAGCAGGGGGGAGGAAGGCTAGCACGGGGGAAAGGAAGGGTAAGCCAGGCGGGACCATAATGAACAGCAGGGGGGAAATGAGGTGAGGGGACGCAGGGGTGGAAGTGAGGGGAAGCAGGGGCGGAAATGAGGGGAAGCAGGGGCGGAAATGAGGGGAATCAGGAGCAGAAACGAGGGGAAGAAAGGGAGGAAAGGCAGGACAGAGAGGAAGGGAGGAGGTGCGGAAGAGAGGAAGGGAGCAAGGGAGGAGATTGGACGAGGGAGGGAACAAGGCACTAGCAGGGAGGGAATAGGGGGCTAACAAGGGGGAAGCAAGGGGCTAGCGGGGGGGTGGACAAGAGTATAGCAGGGGGGAAAGTAGGAGGAGATCGGAAGAGGGGGAAGAGGAGAAGGAGGAGATAGGAAGAGGGGGAGGAGGAAAAAAAGGGAGAGAAGGATTTGGGGGGATAGGGAAGATGGGAGAGGGAAGGGAGGAGATTGGATGAGGGGGGAGAGAGAGATGAGGAGAATGGAGAAGGGAGGAAAGGGAAGGGAGTAGATTGGACGAGGGAGGAGAGGGAATGGAGGAGATTGGAAGAGGGAGGAGAGGGAATGGAGGAGATTGGAAGAGGGAGGAGAGGAAAGGGAGGGGCGTAAGGGGGTGGAGAGGAACAGGGCAAGCAGCGGGGGACAATGAAGGAAATGAGGGAGAAATTAGGGGAAGGAGAGGGCGGAAAGGAGGGGAAGCAGGGGCAGAAAGGAGGGGAAGCAGGGGGGGCAAGGAGGGGAAGCAGGGGGGGAAAGGAGGGGAAGCAGGGGGGGAAAGGAGGGGAAGCAGGGGGGGAAAGGAGGGGAAGCAGGGGGGGAAAGGAGGGGAAGCAGGGGGGGAAAGGAGGGGAAGCAGGTGGGGAAAGGAGGGGAAGCAGGGGCGGAAAGGAGGGGAAGCAGGGGGGGAAAGGAGGGGAAGCAGGTGGGGAAAGGAGGGGAAGCAGGGGCGGAAAAGAGGGGAAGCAGGGGGGGAAAGGAGGGGAAGCAGGGGGGGCAAGGAGGGGAAGCAGGGGGGGAAAGGAGGGGAAGCAGGGGGGGAAAGGAGGGGAAGCAGGGGAGGAAAGGAGGGGAAGCAGGGGGGGAAAGGAGGGGAAGCAGGGGGGGAAAGGAGGGGAAGCAGGGGGGGAAAGGAGGGGAAGCAGGGGGGGAAAGGAGGGGAAGCAAGTGGGGAAAGGAGGGGAAGCAGGGGCGGAAAGGAGGGGAAGCAGGGGGGGAAAGGAGGGGAAGCAGGTGGGGAAAGGAGGGGAAGCAGGGGCGGAAAGGAGGGGAAGCAGGGGCGGAAAGAAGGGGAAGCAGGGGCGGAAAGGAGGGGAAGAAGGTGGGGAAAGGAGGGGAAGCAGGGGTGGAAAGGAGGGGAAGCAGGTGGAGAAAGGAGGGGAAGCAGGTGGGGAAAGGAGGGGAAGCAGGTGGGGAAAGGAGCGTGTGCTGCGCGTCGCTAGCAGCGCGCGCTGCTCGTCACCCGGGCTCCACCGCTAATAGTCGCGCGGTCACGCGGTCTGCTCGTCACTCGGTGCGCGCGCTGCGCGTCGCCTGGAACGTGAGCTACTACTAGATGCCTGGAGCGGGTGCTGCTCGGCTCCCGGTGCGTGTCCCAGGGACTTGCGAGGTGCGCGCAACTATACGTCTTGTTGCGATCAGAAGTTGATCGTGCCTAGGATCACCTCAGGAAGGTTCGCACACGTCTGAGTAGTGGTGGTGGGCCCTTGACCTCAATAGCAGAGTGAATGTAAAATGCTTGAGATAATTAAATCATGCAAGTACAGAGGTATAAATAAGAGTACAGGAAGGAATACAAATCGACCTAGCTAGCCATGTACTCTAAGGGGTACATTCCCTTATTACAGCGAAATCCAACCGTGCGACTCCAGACAGTTTCGAAACTGTCTGGGCAGAATCCTCGCCACTGCTGCTGCCTAATGCTGTCTGCCCGACGGTCCAGATCCTTTCGTAACTGTACGACCCTTCGTGTCACTCCTGTCCTTTCGCCTTCATCCTTGGTAGTGCGTGCTTCGATTGCTGCGGTGAGGAGTGCACAGTGATGTTTCAATAATTACTATTCGTAACACCCCCCTTCACTCCTGGCCGCAGCGAGTCTTGACCCGCTTGACTACTCCGCTGAGTTCGGAGCAGTGTTGGTACTGCTGACGTGACAGCTTCTTCGTGAGGAAGTCAGCTGCCATGTCACCCGTCGGGCAGTAGGTTAGGTCAACCTTGCCCTTGTCAACTTCGTCCTTGACGAAGAAGTACCGCAGCGCGATGTGCTTAGTGCGGTTGACGAACCCGGGCTTGTTCGCGATCCTGATCGCGCTCTGATTGTCGCTGTGCAGGCGAAAGTTCGCCGAGGCTGGAATTTTCGCCTCCTGCAGCAGCTCCTGAAGGTAGAGGCCCTCGCGAACTGCTGCTGTTGCTGCGATGAATTCAGCTTTCGCCGATGACAGGGCAACCAGCTCCTGTTTCTGCGAGTTCCAGGAGATGGGGCCGCTGGGCTCGAGGCGGAAGAGGAAGCCTGTTCTGGAGCGTCGATTGTCCGGGTCAGCGGCATGATCAGCGTCCACGTAGCCGATGAGGTTGAAAGACGAGGTTGGGATGTAGCAGAGCCCAACATTGGGCGTGGAGATGAAGAATTGAAGTGCCCGCTGAAGAACTAGCATATTCTCAGCCGTTGGTTTGCGAGAGTACTGAGCCAACTGGCTCGCAATGTAGGAGAGATCATGCCTGCAGGTAACAGAGGCGAAGAGTAGGCATCCCAGCTGCTGCTGGTAGGTGTAAAGCCCAGCAGGGGACATGGCTTTGTTGTCTGGCTTGTGGTTGGGTCCTGGAGTGCGGTAAGGGGTGGAGAGTGGTGCAGGTGCAATGTTGAAGCGCTTGCCAAGCTCCTCTGCATACTTGGCTGCTGAGAGATGAATAGCTTCTGGCGAGTAGGTGATGTTGAGGCCAAGGAACTGCTTCACGTCGTGGTTGCAGGTAATATCGACGCGCCCCGCGAGGTTCTTCTCGAATTGCTCAAGCAACGTTGCTTGACCCTGTGTAGAGGAGGTCGTCGACCTAGACCGTGAGTAGAATGTATTCACCGCGGAAATCGCGGCGATACATCCCTGGATCGTGAGGCAGTTGCTTGAAACAGATTTCGAGCAAGATGTTGTGTAAATACTGCTGCCAGAGCCTCGGCGCTTGTTTGATCCCATAAAGGGATTTTCGCAGCTGGCAAACACGTGAATCCCCTTCGCCGTATGTGTGCGGCTGCTCCACGTAGATCACTGCATCCACTAACGCGTACAGGAACGCGTACTTCACATCGATTTGTCGGAGCGGGAGGTGTCGTGCGGCAGCGATGGGCGAGAAGGATTCTGACGGAGGTGTGACGGCTGACCGGCGCAAATGTCTGGTCAAAGTCGATGCCGTGCCTCTGGTCGTAGCCACGTACGACCCAGCGCGCCTTGAATCGTTCAATCGTGCTGTCCGCTGCGATCTTCACGCGGAACACCCATTTCTCGGAGAGAATCCTTCTCCCCTTGATTGCCGCTCGATCGACGAGCACCCATGTGTCGCGGGACTCAAGTGCCTTGATTTCCGCATCCGTCGCTTCGCGCCACTCCTTGCTGTGTGGTCCCGTGAGTGCTTGGCGCGGATTCTTCGGCTCGATGACACGTGGCGCCGTTGAGGTGGCAGTGTGGAGCCCGAGGAGTTGAAGTCCTGAAACTGTGCTGTCGTGGCGATGCTGTGGGATGACTTCCTGCACATCGTCATCGTCGCCTTCTGGTTGGCGGTGCTGCGCCTCCGCCGCTTCCGCTTCCGCCTCCGCCTGCTGCGCCTGCTCCTCCTCCAGGAGAATCGCCGTCGTCGTCGTCGTCGTCGTCGTCATCGTCGCGATCGCCTCTTGTGAACTCGCCTCTGGGATCCTGCTCCAGAATGGCTGCTGCAACTTCGTCCTCAGGTGAGGCGTAGCTGTGCTCGTCGTTGGCGTAGACGCGGTTCGCGTTCGCCTGCTCGTCTTCGCGAAATTGCCGAAGGAAGAGCCGCTCGTAGAAGATGACGTCACGCGCATTTTTTACCTTCTGGCTCATGAGATCCAGGATGAGCCACGCCTTGTGTTCGTGGCTGATGCCGAGGTGAATCCCCCAGCGCGCGCGACTTGCAAACTTCCCGATGGTTGACGTTGGCGGGCGGTACTGTACCATGCACCGCCACACGCGGAGCATTGACGTGTTGCCCTTGGTCCCCGTCCACTTCACATGCGGTGATGAGTTACCGGTGATGGCCGTAGTCGACAGCAGGTTGTGCACTCGCACGGCGTGATGCATTGCGTAGGTCCAGTAGGTTGGCGGAAGCTTCGACTACTTCATCAACGCCCGTACCTTGGTCATGAGCGTACGATTCGTGCGCTCAGCTACGCCTTGCTGCTGGTGCGCGCAGGGGAGGGAAACATGATGCTCGATTCCCTTCTGCGCCAGGTAATCCTGCATCTCCTTGCTCCTGAACTCCGCTGCGCCGTCAGATTGCCAGATCTTCATCTTCTCCCCGGATTTCCGCTGCGCGTGTGCCAGCCACAAACGAAACACTTCGTATGCTCTGCTGCGTGCCTCCACGTTTATGACCCACACGTAGCATGTTCCAACGTCGACGAAGATGAGCGTATACAGCTCGTCGTTGATCCCGGAGTGTCCTACGTTGAGGAAGTCGCTGTATACTTTCTCCAGTTTTGCGTAGCGGTTGGTTCCGGGCTCGAGCAGGGGGAACGGTTGGTGGCTCAGCGCGGCTTCGGGGCAGACGGTGCAGTAACGCGGATGTGTTGCGCCTCTCACTTCAGTGCCATCAGGGTGCAGGAGTGGGCCGGGCGCAAACACGCCGGCCTCGATGCAGTTCTTCAGTGTTATGAGCGAGGGGTGACCGAGGCGTTGGTGCCAGATGGCATCGTCGGCGCGGAATCCAGAGGTGCGCATGTAGCGCGCGTGTGCTTCCGCGGGGTCCTCGTCAAGTGCTTGGGCAGGTTCCGCCGCTGCTTCTTCAGTTTCTTCGTCTCCGTTCGCCGTCGTCAGCATCAGCGCAAGGAATTCCCTGTCGAGAATTGTGGAGAGGGGAATATTGGTTCCAGGGATGGTTCTTGGGAAGACGGTCGGTTCGCGCGGTTCGGGGGCAGGCCCGTAGATAGTGCCTCGCGGGGTAGAAGGCTCATTGCCCCAGTCGATGGTGTCCCAAGGGTCACTCCCTGGCTGGATGTCAGGTTGGGGCAGTGCGGGTGCAGGGCGGCGCGGAGGACGACCAAGAGGAACAACAGGAGGTTCGGCCTCGATTTCTTCTTCTTCCCCCCTTTGGTCCTCGCGGGAAGCTCCCCAGCTTTCGCCGGAAGCGCCCCATCCGCTTGTCTCGCCGCCAGATGCGGCGCCCCATCCGCCAGTGTTGCTGTCGGTGACTGCTCCCCATCCACCAGTGTTGCCACCAGTTGCGGCTCCCCATCCGCCGGTGTCGCTTGTGCCCCATCCGCCGGCGCTTCCCCACCCCCCTTCATTGGAGGCGCTCTCTTCTTCGCCCCATCCGCTCCAGGCGAATGTGCCGCGCGACTCCGCAAGGCTCCGTTGGCGAAGCTCTTCCGCTTCGCGGCGCGCCAGTTCCTCCTTTTGCGCCACGGTGAGCTTCTTCGTAGAGTCGCGCTGGTGAGCGTAGATCTCCAGAAATTTCTCCTTTGTGTAGGGCCGCGGGACTCCGTGCGCATCAAAGGTGCCGACGCCGACGCCGCGCAGCATGCCTTGAAGATGTTGTGATGCAGGTCATGGGAGGGAGTGTTCTTCTGTTCCGAAGATGCCGTGTGTTGTGATTGCGAGTTCCAAGTTTGACATTCCCTCTTTAGGTGGTGCTTCCCGTTCTGCTTCGGCGATGGCGGCAAGGCCACGGCCGGCAATCGCGCTCGTTGAGGCTGTGGGCGTATGGCAATCTCTGCAGATGCCGTCGGGGTCGGGGTCGTGCAGCGCCAGCTCGCGCGGATGAGGGTGGTGTGGCACCCACGGTCTTCCGTCAGGGTGCTCCAGTCACGGTGGTGAATGTGTTCGAAGCGCAGGGGAACGAGGTCGATGAGCTCCTGCGAGTCACCACTGCAGTCGGGGATACTGAAATCGAGGATGTAAACTCCGTTTCGAAGTGCGCTCACCCGATCTGCTTGCGCGTCTTGTTTGGCATCGTGAAGTGAAGCAGAATGTCACGTGTCTCGGGGTCGGTGCTGAGGTCGACCCCGCAGTCCATAAGTTGCGCCGCCGAGAGGAGATTGAAGCGTGGATTCTGCACGATCAACACGTCGTTCAGCGTGATGTGCGTCCTGCTCCCTCGGGCCTTGAGCACAACGATGCCTTGCGCGCTTGCGCGCAAGCGCGTGTTATTCGCCACGGTGACGTAGGTGACGACGGGGGTGGAGACGGCGTTGGATATGTAACGCTCGGAACCCACCATATGCTGCCCACAGCAGCTATCCAGGTACCACGTGTTGTAGCGCCTGTTGTCGTTACGTGCGAGCAGCGCCAGTCGCGGAGTAACGATGTGTGGTGTGTCAACCTTTAGAAACTCTTCGCGCGCGATCCAATCGATCGGTGCTGCCCGCGTTTCAGGTACGTGCGGGGGGCTTTCAAGCAGCGGGACTGGGAGGTTCCAATCCTGTTCATTGTCGTCGGTGAAGTTGTGGTGCGTGCTGAACGGATTGTTGTTCGAGAACGCTCCGATTGGGTGCCGTGCAGGCTCAGGTGACGGTGAGCGCGCACGGGGACGACGAGATCCGCTTGTCATTGTCATGTTGCCCATGACGTTGCGGACGGGCGCAGTCGATGGCTGCTGCTGCTGAACCGTTGGGTTCAGGTTGAGCGGTGGGGGTTGATGCCCCTGGGCTGGACGCGTGTCATTTCGTGCGTCTTGTCGGCCGGAACAGTTGCTCGGATTGGTCTGACGAGGGCGAGATCGGTATTTGCATCGATCTGCCAGGTGCCCGAAATTTCTGCAAATCTTGCAGTAAAGGCGCCGCGGCCGTCGCTCCTCCGTGTTGTCGGCGTAGAAAGCGAGGCGTTCCCTGTCTCGTCGCGGCGCTGGTCGCTGCCGGTCCATATCCCGTTGTTCGACGAGAAGGGCGGCGCATAGGGCGGCCTCCGAGATGACCCCCTGCTGTCGGAGAAGCGCCTTGCAGGGCCGCCACTCTGGGCCGAGCCCTTGAAGCACGATGTTCACAAAAATCTCTTCTGAGATCGTGCTTCCCAATTTCGCGATTTGATCGCGTAAGCTCCGACAGCGGTTGATGCAGCCGTTGACCTTCTCCCCCAAGGCCATTTTAGTCTCCAGTAGCTGCTGGAGCAGGCGGCTCGATGAAACTGAGTCCTTCGGTTGGTACACGCCATTTAGACGGCGCCAAGCATCGAGGGCTGGAGCAGAGGTCGTCTTGTACGAGCGAATGCTCAACTGCTCCGCCTGCGACATATTCCGCAAAAGGACTCCGTACGCCATCAGAGACTCGTTGTAGTACCTTGTCTTGGCATCGTCGGTGTCTTCAGCGGGTCCCGAGTAGCTCCCGTCGAAATAGTGAAAGATCTGCGCGTTTTTCAGCAGCAGCTCCAGCTCGAAGCTCCACGTATAGAAGTCTCTGCCGTCAAAGCACACACTTGTCTTTATTTTTGATATGCTCAAAAACCTTGATTGCGTAGAGAGAATTGCCTCTTCACTAGGACGGGGAGTTTTGGGAGTTGAGCCATTGGTATCGAGGGAGAAGGTATGCGGGGCGGTATTTTGGCCGTTCGAGGCCGGTTGAGTGGGTTGGGAAGATTTTCCCGCGTCGCCATTCCGCAGTGTTCGGAGTTGTTGCTCTAGGCTGGTAAGTCCCTGAAGCATCTATGCGAGGGCGGTGGTTCCAATCGTCGTCGTTTCCTCGCTTGTCGCAGACGGGTTGGTCTGCGCTTCAGCCGTCAGATTCGTCTGACCACCGGATCCTCCTGCCATTCTCACGCGTGAGCGTGTGCCGGACGCCACTTTCCGTTCGCCGAGGATTTCGGAGGTGGCGGTGCGAAGGATTCCTGAGTCGCTCTCATACCATGTTGCGATCAGAAGTTGACCGTGCCTAGGATCACCTAAGGAAGGTTCGCACACGTCTGAGTAGTGGTGGTGGGCCCTTGACCTCAATAGCAGAGTGAATGTAAAATGCTTGAGATAATTAAAACATGCAAGTACATAGGTATAAATAAGAGCATAGGAAGGAATACGAATCGACCTAGCTAGCCATGTACTCTAAGGGGTACATTCCCTGATTACAGCGAAATCCACCGCGCGACTCCTGACAGTTACGAAACTGTCCGGGCAGAATCCTCACCACTGCTGCTGCCTGATGCTGTCTGCCCGACGGTCCAGATCCTTTCGTAACTGTACGACCCTTCGTGTCACTCCTGTCCTTTCGCCTTCATCCTTGGTAGTGCGTGCTTCGATTGCTGCGGTGAGGAGTGCACAGTGATGTTTCAATAATTACTATTCGTAACACGCCTGACCCACGCGCGGTCCGCTCCTTCGCCCGTTGAGCGCTCTTCTCCACGCCCGGTGGGCGATTCGAGAGGACCGAATCGCGTCCGCTCTCGTCTAGACTGTTGTAACGCCTGAACTACACTACACTATGGTCGTTGAGCCTGTATTCTGAGGTGAGGCTCGTAAAGTTTCCAGCGCAAAGGCATCTCTTTACTGACATCAGTCTGAGTAGGTGGCGTTGTTAGTAGGACGTGCGTAGCTCTGGTTTTCTATTTCCCGTGAGCATAGTCGAGTTGAATCAGTTTCGCAAAGACTTCTAGTGCAGCCTCACTTTCCTTGTGTGTTGTAAGAGTGGGAGGGTGTGCGAAACCTTCTGATTGGCTGTCTTCTTCACTTCATGTGACCCATTTTTCGCTTTGGGTTGGTGGGAATCGCAGGTTTGGTATGCACAAAATGCCGAATTGCTCGCGGAGGTTTGTAGTTCTCGCCAAAGCCACACAACCGAAATAGGTTTCGCACACCCTCACCTACAGCCTATTTCAAATCAACATAACTGTCAGATGTTATGGTCTTAGTGATGTGTGTCATATGGGGTACAACAGTTAGGGTTAGGTTTATGTACCCCAACCAACCTTAGTCAACACCATTCATTCCGTTCTTGACATGGTATCAGATAGGTTAGGATCCTGTGGGATCCTGTTCCTCCCGTACCGTCTCCTAGCGCCTGTCGCGCCGGTTCGTCTCGTACTCTAGCGCCCGTTGCGCCCGTATCGTCCCCTAGCGCCTATTACGCCGGTTCGTCTCGTTCCCTAGCTCCCGTTGTGCCTAGCCTTCCACGCCCGATGCCCGTAGTGGCCGTAGCGCCCGCAGCGCCCGTAGCGCCCGTAGCGCCCGAAGCGCCCGTAGCGCCCGTAGCGCCCGTAACGCCCGTAGCGCCCGTAGTGCCCGTCCCGTCGCGTCGCGTCCCGTTCCGTCCCGTCGTCCCGTCCCGTCCCGTCGCGTCGCGCTCGTCCCATCCCGTCGTCCCGTCCCGTCGTCCCGTCGCGTCGCGTCTGTCCCGTCCCGTCTAGCTCGTCGCGCCCGTCCCGTCTGTCCCGTCGCGTGCGCCGTGCCTGCCCGTCCCGCAGCGCCACGCCGCGCCCGTCCCGTTCTGCCTGCCGAGCGGCGCTGAGCCGCGCGCGTCCCGTTCTGCCTGCCGCGCGGCGCCGAGCCGCGAGCTTCCCGTCCTGCCTGCCGCGCACGCCACGTCGCGCCCTACCCTACCGTCCTGCAGTGCCTTGAGCCTCACCCACTGCCTGTCACGCCCTACTTAGGCCCTTTAGGCGTTTTAGGGTTTCGGCAGCAGCAGTTCCCACCTCTTCGCTTCCGCTATGGCGACCCCTAGGGTCCTGCGCTTTGACGCCGAGGGTAGGCCACTCGAGTTCTCGGTCTGGCTCCTGCATGTGCGCCGCCTCCTAGAGAGTCAGGTTCAAGCAGACGAGTCTCTGTGGGCGCACGCTTCCGGTGACCTTCCTGCGCCCCCCGCCCCTGCACCCTTAGGCGCTGACGCTAGCACTGCAGACAGAGACCGTTATGCACGCCAGCGTGCTGACTTGACAGCGTGGAAGTCGCGTGATGCTGCGGCTTGCATCGCCCTTAGCAGCCTCCTCCCTGAGTCTGAGGAGGCCCACTTCACTCAGGTTCCGTTTGCTATTGAGTTCCTGACTGCGATCAAGGCCCGCTACGCTACTCCCACCACTGTCTCTCTTGGTCGACTTTTCCTCCCGTTCCTGTTTCCTGACCTTGCCTCGTTTGAGCGCTCTGCTGACTTAATCGCTCACCTGCGCTCGCTTGATTCTAGCTACCGCGCTGCCTGCACTGACGCGCAGCTTGCACTGCTCCCTCCCCCTATGACGATTACTATCTATTTCATCGCCACTAGTCTCCCTGACCGCCTTGCCTCGGTTCGTGACGCGCTTCTTCTTAAGCACCCTAGCGAGCTCACTATCGAGGTCCTTGAGTCTGCCCTCAAGGACGTCGAGAGCAACTTCCGCTCTGTAGCCTCCGCCTCTGGTGCTGTGCCCCCTCTACTGTTTCACGGGTGCACTGTCCCTCAGCTTCCCACCTTTACTGCCTCCCTCGCCACTGCCGCTACTGACGTGACCGCAGCTGCTGTTACGACTACTTCGCGGTCTAGGGGTAGGAGTGGCAGGAGGGGCGGTCAGGGTGCGGGCGGAGGCGGCGGAGGTGGCGGAGGTGGCGTGGCGAGCGGCGGTGGCGGGAGTACAGAGGCTGGAGGAGCGCCTCGTGCAGCGGCTAGTGGCTCCTCTACTGCAGCTGCTGGAGGTGACGCTCGGGTTCGTCAGGCACCTGCTGGTCCGTCAGCTGCAACTGCTGGAGTGGCGGCTTGGTACCTGACTCAGCGGCAGCAGCAGCAGCAGCAGCAGCAGCAGCAGCAGCCCCTCCTCTCGCAGCAGCCACAGCAGCAGCAGAGGCAGCAGCAGGCTGCGAGGCAGGGGTCAGGACCGCGTCAGCTGTCGCGTGGTGCCGTCCACCCTCCCTGCACCTATCTCGCTCAGACACGTACTCGACGAGGCCTCCCCTGTGGCCGCACCCACCCACCGGGTCAGTGCTTTGCTCAGCTCACTGACACACTTCGTGCGGCCTACGGCGTTGACGGCCCTGCCCCTGACTGGCTTCCCCTTGTTCAGACGTACGGCCCCGCTCTGTGGGGCATGTCGGCTTCTCAGTTGCTTGATCGCTTAGGAACTCCTCATGCTATGTATGCTGTTGTTAATTCTAGTGCTTCTGACTCTGTTTACTCGAGTGTTGTTAGCTTAGGTGCTAGTGTTGCTGAGGTGCCTGTTGCTAGCGTAGGTACTTGTGCAGACACTAGTCCAGGAGCTGCTCCGGAGGACACTTCGCTGTCTTTCACGATGGACTCTGGAGCTTCGCACTGTTTCTTCCGCGACCACACGACGCTTACTCCGCTTCCTGCGCCGGTCTCTGTGGCACTGGCTTATCCCACTTCGGGACCAGTCACTGCTCGCTACACTACTACGCTTCCGTGCCCGGCAGTTCCCTCGGGTTTCCTGACGGGCTTCCACGTCCCCTCGTTCTCCAGGAACTTGGTGGGTGTGAGGCCGCTCGTGAGTAGTCACGTGGGTGTGTGGATTGAGCCTTCTGGCGAGACTGCGGTGTGTGTTGACGGGGACTCGTACGCGCCTCTGGCCACCTTTACCGCTGAGCCGGGCTCTGGTCTCTACACACTTCACACTGGCCCTCGCGGGCAGCAGCAGCAGCAGCAGCAGCAGCAGCAGCAGCTGCCTCCGACCCCTGTCACTGCCCCCTGTCAGGTCCCCGCGTCTCACCAGGTTGCCGCCTCCCACCAGGTAGATGTGTCTGGTCTGTTCCAGCGTCTGGTCTGGTTGCTACGTCTTGCTCGTGTCGGTCGCTTGCCCACCCCACCGTTCTGTGGCACCACCGCCTTGGGCACCCGTCCATTCCTCGCCTGCGCACTATGTCTAGTCAGCGTCTCGTCTTAGGCCTCCCGCGAGTCTTGCGGTCGCTACCGCTTTCGCCTGCACCACCCTGCGCCCCTTGCGTCGAGGTTCGGCTGCGCACCACCCCTCACTCCTCCTCCCTTCGTCCGGCCACCGAGCCCTTCGAGACTCTCCACTTGGACGTCTGGGGCCCCGCCCCTCGCCCTCGCCCTGAGCGAGAGAGTTTCTTTTTGGTGGTCCTTGACGACTACTCTCGCTACACCACAGTGTTCCCCCTGGCGAAGAAGTCTGAGGTGACTTCTACGCTGATCTGGTGGTTACTTACCACTGCGGACACTCGTGGTCGTCGTGTCAGCTGTCTTCACTCCGACCGCGGGGGTGAGTTTCGCTCCGGCATTCTCGCTGGATTCTGTCGCGAGCAAGGCATCCGTCAGTCCTGGACGCTTCCAGAGTCCCCACAGCAGAATGGGGTTGCTGAGCGCCGCATAGGCTTGGTCATGGAGATTGCACGCACCTCCATGATCCACGCCCGTGCGCCCCATTTTCTGTGGCCCTACGCGGTTCGGTACGCCGCTCACCAGCTGAACCTCTGGCCACGTGTCTCTCGGCCAGAGGCTTCACCGACCAGTCTTTGGATCGGGTCCCCTGGTGCTGCGTCGCGTTTTCGTGTCTGGTGCTGCTTGACGCTTGTTCGCGACACCTCCGCGGATAAGCTCTCCCCTCGCGCCCTTCCCTGTGTCTTCCTTGGTTTCCCCGAGGACTCCTCTGGTTTCACCTTTTACCACCCTCCCCTTCACCGGCTCTTTGACTCCCGCGAGGTTCGTTTTGTCGAGTCCGTCCCCTACTACACCCGGTACCCCTGTCGAGGTCTTTCGGTTCCTCCTCCCCCTCTCTTCCTGACTCCCGCCCCCCCTCCTGCCCCTCCGGTACAGCCCCCCCCCCCTGGTCCAGCCCCGTCAGGTGTGTCACACGCTACCCCCCCCCCCCCTCGGTCGCCCCTCAGGTACCGTCCCCTTCCCCACAGTCCTCCTCACAGCCTACTGCAGACCCTGCAGGAGCAGGTGCTAGTGTCGAGGACCTTGGGGCTGCTACCTCTGGAGGTGTTGGAGTTGGCGCTGAGACTGTGCCTGCACGAGGCCTGGTGCTGGGGGTGCTGGAGTTGGAGCTGAGCCTGTGTCTGCAGGAGGTTCTCGTCTTCGGGGAGCTGGTGTTGGTCGAGCTGTCCCTGGGGGTGCTACGTCTGGGGGTGCGGGTGCACCCACTGCGGGACCTGGAGAGTCTGGGACTGGTCGTGTTGCTGCTGGTGGTGCTGGCTCTGGGGGTGGTGCGACTGGTGCTTTGGAGAGCGGTCCTGGGGCTACCACCGCCCCGGACACTACTCCTCCCCCCCACCCCTACCCGACCCGGCACCAGACCCGTGTTCGCCGTGCCCGTGAGGAGCAGCTGGAGTTGGAGCGAGAGGAGCAAGAGTTGGAGCGGCAGCAGTTGGAGCTACAGCGGCTGGAGGAGCAGCAGCAGGAGCAGCGGTTGCAGCCGGAGCAGGAGCAGCAGCCGCAGCGACAGCCGCAACAGCAGGAGCAGCAGCAGCAGCCGCAGCTGGAGGAGCTGCCGCAGCAGGAGCAGCAGCAACAGCCGCCGCAGCAGGAGCAGCAGCAGCAGCCGCCGCAGCAGCAGCAGCAGCAGCCGCCACCTCCGCCTCCTGTCTCTGGCCTTCGGGCCCTCGGTCTCCCCTCTCCCTCTCCTCCCTCCTCCCCCTCTCCTCCTGTCTGCGGTCCCACGTTTCCTCCTCCTGACTACACCCCAGTTGTTTTCCCCCGTTCTCAGCCTCCGTTGTCCCCTCCTCTTTCTCACACTTGGGCTTCTCGTCGCTCTCCTCGTACTCGTCCGTCGTCCCCTGTGCCCTTCACTGAC
Organism: Closterium sp. Naga37s-1; assembly: GCA_947471745.1. NCBI lineage: Eukaryota > Viridiplantae > Streptophyta > Zygnematophyceae > Desmidiales > Closteriaceae > Closterium > Closterium sp. Naga37s-1. The sequence goes on along the minus strand of CANJKZ010000337.1, from coordinate 776,408 downwards.
CTTCGTACTGCCCTATTTCGTTCTAGTCCACCTCGTTCGTCTCCGTCTGTGCTTCCTTCTCCTCCTGAGTCGGCCTTCACTGCTTCCCTCTCTACTCCTGTCACTGACTACTACCGCACGTACCGACCTGTTCTCTCTCGTGTTCTCGCCTCTCTTGTTACGGACCCTCGTGCTTCTCTGTCCTCTGTCTCCGCCCTTACTGTCGTCGTCACTGAGTTCGCCACTACTCGCCGCCTTGACTACGCCACTTGCCTCGTGGCTGCTCCTCCTACCAGCCCTCTGGCCGTCGGGGGTGAGTCTGCCCTTGGCTGTGACGCCCTAGAGGACAGGCAGTTTGAGCTAGAGTTCCTGGCAGCCGCTTCCCCTCATCTCTGTGCCATGCTGCTCGCCTCTGAGGGAGACCCCGACGCCCTTGACATACCTACTCCTCGCACTTACGCTGAGGCAGTGTCAGGGCCTTGGGCCTCTCAGTGGAGAGCTGCCATGGACTCAGAGATGGCCTCCTACAGATCCACAGGCACCTACGTCGACGAGGTTCCCCCCCCTGGGGCGAACGTAGTCGATGGCATGTGGATCTTCAGGGTGAAGCGGCCACCAGGATCTCCTCCGGTCTTCAAGGCGCCCTATGTGGCTAGAGGTTTCAGTTAGCGCGAGGGAGTTGACTTCTTTCAGACCTTCGTGCCTACCCCGAAGATGACTACTCTTCGGGTGTTACTGCACGTAGCAGCACAGAGAGACTACGAGCTACAGTCTCTCGACTTCTCCACTGCCTTCCTTCAGGGTAGCCTACACGAGGAGGTCTGGTTGCGTCGTCCCTCTGCCTTCACTGACACTTTCCCTCCTGGGACCCAGTAGAGGCTGAGGCGACCGGTCTACGGTCTCCGTCAGGCTCCTCGTGAGTGGCACGACACCCTTCGTTCTACCCTGTCTGACCTCGGTTTCCAGCCGTCTTCTGCTGACCCGTCGCTGTTTGTTCGTCGTGGCTCCACACCGTTCTTTGTACTGGTCTACGTCGACGACCTGGTTTTCGCTAGTGCTGACAGGGTTGCTTTGGCTGACGTGAAGCGCGAACTGCAGAAGAGACACACGTGCACTGACCTTGGTGAGCTGCGCCACTACCTTGGCCTGCAGATCACCAGGGACAGAGCCGCTCGCACCATCACACTCTCACAGTCACACATGGTGCAGCAGGTCCTTCAGCGGTTCGAGCTTCATAACTCCACAGTACAGCGCACACCTCTTGCTGTTGACCACAGACTCACTGGACCCTTTCCTGACGAGCCGTTTGAGACTAGTGGTCCCTACGCAGAGCTTGTGGGCTGCCTCATGTACCTGATGACTTGTACTCGCCCGGACCTCGCCTTCCCTCTCAGCATCCTTGCTCGCTTTGTTGCGCCAGGGAGACACCGTCCTGTTCACTGGACAGCTGTTGTGAGGGTGGCGAATTACCTAGCGACGACATCAGGTGTGGGGCTGGTTCTTGGAGGGAGACAATCTGTCGTGCTTACTGGACACTGTGACTCTTCTTACGCTGACGACGCCGAGACTCACAGGTCTACTCAGGGGTACTGCTTCAGCTTGGGCTCTAGAGCTGTTTCGTGGAGGTCCACCCGTTCCTCCTCGGTCTCGACCTCTACCGCTGAGGCTGAGATCTACGCTGGAGCCATGGCTGCACAGGAGCTGCGTTGGTTGACCTTCTTGCTCACCGACCTTGGTGAGCGGCCGAGCTCTGCACCGACCTTGTTCACTGACAACAAGGCGTCGATTCTCCTCTGTCAAGAGCCGCGACTGGAGAGCAGAGTGAAGCACATCAACGTCATGTACTTTCTTCTGCGAGAGTTGCAGAGGCGTGGGCATGCTCGCTTTGACTTTGTGGAGTCCGAGGCCAACACTGCAGACATCTTCACCAAGGCCCTTTCGCCTTGTGACCACCAGAGGTGTTGTGTGCAGTTAGGTCTCGTTGACACAGGTTCTCGCCTTGCGTAGTCGTGAGTTCTCTGCTTTGCTTTGTTTGTACGCTTTATATATACCTCTGTCCTCTGTGAACTCTTGAACTGGCCTTGTGGCTCTTTTGCTTGTGCTCAGAGTGTGTGGTAACATTGTGATCCACCCTGAGCTTTGTTGCTTTGTGACTGGTCTTGTGACCGTACATTGTAGGTTTGCTTGACACCCCTCACTTAGGCTATGGGGGTGTGTCAGATGTTATAGTCTTAGTGATGTGTGTCATATGTGGTACAACAGTTAGGGTTAGGTTTAGTGCCCCAACCAACCTTAGTCAACACCATTCATTCCGTTCTTGACAATAACTTGAAACTTTACCATGCTGACCTCGGGCTTTAAGTGTACTGTATATGAAGCAACATTACTGTATTCATTTTGGGCGTCAGTGTTGGCCTACAGTGCAGGAACAATGGTTCGGCGAAGATGTTGAGTTCGGTCCATCATGGTGTACCTGAAATGGACTGAAGGTTGGCCTGTGAGAGGTGCACCCTGAGTTTACTCGTTCTCATGTTACGAGTAAATTAGCATACGGAATTTAATTCCTAAGCCATTTCAGAACAACCATCCATCATGATAACCTAGTGCCTAGAGGTATAGTGCACCCCTCCCATAACACTGAGGTTTCATCTTCGAGAATCAAAACTTCGAAGCAGTCCTAGAAAATCAAGGGCTCATCTTTCGTGGACATTGAGAATGCCAGGCCCGTTCTCTGCCGACTTTTCTGGGGATACAATGTCGCGTCGGGATTACTGACACATCACCGACGCCTGCTTTGGGTTGAAATGTCCGTGTCAAAATGGCCGTGATGTATGGACCCTCGGATTCCAAACCTTGTCAATGACCTGCCGCATTTGGAAGCAATGCTGCATTGGTCGGCCGAATTCACGTGGCCCAGCTGCTGACCTGGCCTGCTTTTTGGTGCCACCAGTTACAATCCGCCTACGTGTCTACGCGTGATGCGGTGGCGCAAGTGGCGGAGAATGAAAAGGCCAGGTGGGCGTCGCTTACCCAATAAAGGGCTCTCCTGAAATCACGTGCCTTTTTTAAATCAAGAGTCCTCATGCACGCGTACACGTCAGTTCAGGATGGGGGGTGAACGGTCACCCACAATCGTCTGCCTGTATCTACGTTGGGAAATGATCAAATAGGGGCCGAACAGTGCCAGAGGGATGACCAAAGTAGGGCCGGATAATCTCGACCGTAGGATTCAACCCGGAGCTGCCCAAACGACTTGGCGAACAAGCCGAACCGTAAGTAAAAGAGAATCACTTCAAGAACCAAATGTCTTGTTCATTTGTCTTTGTCGAAGGTGCTGACCGCCATCAACTACGACAAGCGCCTCGCATTCTTTTGAAAGTAAGATTCGGCGTGTTAAATTGTGAGAACAGAACAACTTATTATATTCTAGGTGATCATATCGCCCACCTGATCGGAAACGCGCTGGGAAAAAAATAATATATCCCATTCGGACACGTATGCGACTCGGGAGGCATCAACCCTAAACGCAAGGAAGGTTCCCGTTTTTAGGGTTGATCCATCCCTAAAATGCATCCAGGTTCACTAGGGGTTTTAGTTTTTGGCTGCCCTTAGAATTCTCGGTAGTGTCGGCTCGCTAAATGACACGCGAGCGAAAATGCGATTCGGTACAAGGAACTAGTAACATAAATACGTGCAAAACAACGATGACTTTCTTGTTAATCCCTCCTCGCGCAGCGGTCTGGTTAGTTCCGAGCCTTTCGGCCCCTGGTTGATCACCCCTCTGGCACCGTTCGGCCACAGTATGATCTTTTCCCATCTACGTTTGGCTTCCGTTTTGTTCAACTGCGGGCAGACCTCTCTGCAAGGAATGCGTGCGTGCAATGCCTGAGGGCTGCCTGACCTCCTGAAAAGGCAACCAGCAAAATGTGATCGCGTCGCTCGGAACATCCAACCGTGGCTAAGAACATCAAATCATAACCCTCCGATACAAGCTGGAAGTTCCCGCAATCTGCTCGTCCGTCCGACCAGCCTTTTCCAGCCCACAACCTCCTCCGCGCTGGCCAGTTACAATACAACACCTCAAGGCTCCTCCCCTCGTTATCTTGCTATTGATTCCAGACCATTCCCTAGGGTTTTATCCTGGGCTGGAGAGATGTGCTGCTGGAGTTCCCAAGGCTGGCAAGTACTCCCAAGGCTGAATAACCTGGGCTGCCCAAGAGAGGGCTTCTCTTCTTCCATCATCTCCTCCAGGACAACTTCATGCTTGCCATCTTCCTCTTCTCTTCAATTTCGTGAAATGCTCGGCTCATTCTACGTCAGGGTTTTGAATCATATCTGTGAGGTTACGAGAATATGCAGAGGTTTTGTGAAGACTAGTCACAACGCCGAAACATTTCAGATGGGACACCCTCACACAACGGCCTACAGTTTGTAGAGCATTCTTTCCGCAGCGTAGCATTGTAACTTCGTAGTGTGAAGGGGTGGACTTGCTCCAGATTCTTCTCATAGTCATCATCCCTAATTCTGGCTGCTCTGGCTACTTTCACTTCCGTGTAAGGTGAAGCTTAGGTTTTAACGTTTCCCTGCATTCTCCTGATCCTGTTCGTCTCACCGAGTAAAAGCAAGCTCGGATCCTTTTTTGGTTTGGTTTTGCCTTGAGTATAGCAATCCCAATAGAAATGTTGTTCTCTCAGTGCCTTTTTATGGCTCCTCACGTTGGAAAATAAGTTGTTTGTTTCAGGACCTTATAAAGACATGATTCGGACAAAATGTTCGTTATAGCTAACGAGGGTGGTGGAGTTCCGGGTCTTGTAAATACGAGTCGGGCAGACGCCTGCCGTCAAGCTGCACAATTGTCCGAATTTCAGGTAATTGACTTGCCGTATAGACCTACATCTCACTCGTGCTGCATGCTGCTTCCGCGGATTCTGCTCCTTGCGTTCCATATCCAGCTCCGCATTTGTTCCCGCATTCTGTTCGCTCGCATTCCCACAATATTTTTCCCAGTGCCGACCTCGTTCCAACCTCGTTCCAAACTGCATTTCGACGTCCTTATCTGTCCGCTCGTTCCGCAGGTTCCGAAGCCACAGGAATTCGTCTCGTCTCCCGGTCGTACCTTAGCAATGGCATCAGGGCAATCAAGGACAAACGCAGACACCTTAGAGGACCAGCTTAGCGCTCTAGAGCACCGCTCGTTCACCTCCGTATACCCCATGGCCGACGGAAGCCGTACTTGGCATGGCGGAAACCTCTTTTACACCCTCCAGGCTCAAAACGCTCTCCAAGCTCAAAACTCTCTCCAGTCTCAGAATGTCGCGTCTAGGACGGGCTCCGTTGACGACATAGCTGTTCCGGCTGCTGCGTATCGTAACTATCGCCAGCAGCACGGAGGGGAAATCGGAGAGCAATTGTTGACCGCGCGTTTGAATGGTACTTTCGGCGGTCACCAGAATCAGGCGGTGTTATCGGGTCAGGCCGGCGGATTTAACGGTGGATGGTCAGACGGGAAGAACGGTGGCGGTACGCAAACAGAAACGTTCTTCCAGGCGACTCCTTACGATAGCGCAACGGCTTCAAGGTTGCTTGACAGTAGGCTCGAAGTTCCCCATTTGCAGCACAACCGCAGGAACGGCGGCTTGTCAGCGGGTTTCTCGGCACGAGAAGGCCCGGGGTTTGCGCTGCAGGGAGCCGGCGAAACCCCGATGGAAGGGGTGGAAAGGGCCTCTTCCGCCGCTGCCGCTGCTGCTGTCGCGGGCGGTGAATGTAACGGGCGAAACGAAGGGATAGTTCAGGGTCAGACCGCCGCTGGACTCGCTTTTCAGCAGCACGGATCGCTCGCGGCAGGCGAGCTTCGGTACACGGACAGGATTTCTCCTAACGCTATGAACCATGCACTGCGATCGCCGTCGCAGCAAAGCCTCCACTTTCAGGGGCTACAGGCGCCCGGGCAGACTCGGCTCGCGGCTTTCCCTCACCGGTTATCCCCTCCCGCTGTTGCGTCTCCCCTCGGCTCGCCGGGCTGGCAGCACCGGGGGAACGACAGCCCGTCGTCTGGTAACCAGTCCGCCGGCTGTTCGTCTGGCAAGTCAGCCGCAGGGTCCGGCAGCACGGCGTGTGGATCGCGATCGTCGCTGCCGCCGCGGCTGGACGACGCGGACCTCACTAGCGTTCTGTGGGAGAGCCGGTCCAGGTGCAATGTATCTGGCGCTGGCGCTGGCGCTGGTGCTGCGAGTGCATTGGGAGGGTTTCAGGGCGATGGGAGTGCGCATGGTGGTCAAGAAGGTCGATCAGACGGCAGCGTGCACGGCGGTCAGTTGGGTCAACGAGACGGCAGCGTGCACGGCGGTCAATTTATTCAACCAGACGGCAGCATGTACGGCGGTCAAATCAGTAAACGAGACGGCAGCGTGCACGGCGGTCAAATTAGCCAACGGGACGGCAGCATGCACGGTGGTCAATTTAGTCAACGAAACGGCAGCGTGCACGGTGGTCAAATTAGTCAACGGGACGGCAGCGTGCACGGTGGTCAAATTAGTCAACGGGACGGCAGCCTGCACGGTGGTCAACTTAGACAACGGGACGGCAGCCTGCACGGCGTTCAAAATAGTCAACGAGACGGCAGCATGCACGGCGGTCAGGCGATTCTTAGGGACGGAAGTCTGCATGGCGGTCAAATGAGTCAACTGGGCGGCAGCACGCATGGTGGGCGTCAGCTGAGTCATTTAGGCGGCAGCGCGCATGGTGGTAAACTGTCGCAACCGGACGGCAGTGTGCATGGCGGTCAACTGTCTCAACCGGACGGTAGTGTGCGTGGCGGTCAAGCGAGTCAACGAGGCGGCAGCGTGCCTGGCGACACCGTTCCTGCATACACTGACAGCCAAGCACGTAGCGACCACTTAGCCCGCCTTCACGCCAGCAGCAGCGTGCACGGAGGCGGTTTCTACGCCAGCGGCCTTGCCTCGGGTGGTCTCTACGGCAGTGCGCTTCATTACCCCAAGTCCGGTGCCCACAGCGCACGGGGCAGCGCCCAAGGCAGCGCACGGGTTAGCGCGCAAGGCAGCGCGCACGGGAGCAATGAAGGCAAAACGGGCGTCCACGGTTTCGGGGACAGTGCCCAAAGATGCATTCCGCCCCGCGCTAGTACTGTTCACGGTGGTAACCTGTACTCCGCGAGCTTGCACGCATCTCACAGTTATGACGGCCGGGATTTCCACGTCAACGGCCGTCAGCAGGGCCGTCAGCAGAGCAGTCAGAAGGACGGCCAGCAGGGAAGGTCAAACGCGATGGAGGGCTTGCATGGGAAGGCGAATGTTTTTAGCGGCGTGCAGGCAGGGTTCGGGAGCATGCACCAAGCGGGTAGGAGTGTGTATCAGGGCGATGGGAACGTGCACAAAGCGGGTGGAAGTGTGCATCAAACGGACGGAAGCGTGCATCAAGCGGGTGGGAGTGTGCTTCAAACGGACGGGAGCGTGCATCAGGGAGATGGGAGCGTGCACAGCGTGGGCGTGGGCGCCAGCGCTGGCGTCCTCGCCAAGCTGCGGCTGGAAGGCGGGGATCGGTTGAATGCGGTGCCAGGGAGTACGGAGGGCGCTGTGCTTGGTGGCGGCCTTTTTGGGAGTGTCTTTGGCCCAGGGTTTGGCCCTGGGGCGGACTTTTCTAGGGGAGGATTTTCTGGGGCAGGCGTTTCAGGGACGGGCGTTTCTGGTATTGGGTCTTGCGAGGCTAACGAGGGTTTTGGTGGAAGTGGGTGGGAGCGAGGGCTTGGCGCTGCTGCTGCTTCTGGTGCTGCTGGCGCTGCTGCTGGTGCTGCTGGTGCTGTGGGTGCTGTGGGTGCTGGTGGGTTCGACAGCCGTTCAGATCTGGAAAAGGTGTTCACGTCAATCCATGGGCATGGGCAAGAGCAAGCACGTGACAGCAGCCTAACCACAAACACGGGCTTAGTAGGAGCGAATAGCAGCGTGAAGGCGGAAGCGCATGCGATCATCGGAGAGGACCTAGACTCGGAGAGAAACAGGGGCATGGGGAAAGGTGGGGATGCGGAAGAGGCGAAGGGCATGGAAGGAATGGAAGGAGCAGCGGACACGCTAAAAGATGACGCGGTAGCAGCAGACGCGGAAACAGCAGACGCGGTAACAGCAGTTGCCGAGGACATGGGGTTTGATGCCCTGGCGGAGTATTTGAACTTCCCTGACGATGACCCCCCGTGGTCCAGTCTTCCCGGCTGGGACGAGCTCATGCTGGGGGGCAGCGGAGGGGCGGACGCAGGGGGAGGATTGGTAGGGGATGGAGTGGCTGGAGGGGAAGGAGGATGGAGTGGAGAAGGAGCAGGAGCGAAGGATGGAGCGGGAGGAGCGGCAGGGGCAGGGGCAGGTCTGGAAGGAGGCTCGGCTGCAGATGCTGGAATGCTTGATGGTACGGCAGGAGGAGGTACGGATATGGAGGGAACAGAGGATGACGTCATGTGCCGCGGGCACTTAGCACTGACTGCCGACGTGTGCGTGCGTGGTGGCATGCTCATGTCGCTGTTGGCTGACGTCACAAGGCTTGGAGGGGGGCCCAGTGGAGGAGAGGGAGGGGTGGGGCAGATAGGTGCAGGGCGGTTTGAAACAACCGGATTCGATGGGGCGGGGTTCTTTGAAGGGGAAGCGGTTTCTGCTTCTGCAGATAGCACCGGCGCTACAACCGGCAGTGCTGACGCGTCAGCTAGCGCTGGCGCTACAGCTAGTGCTGACGCGACCGCCAGTGGTGACGTGGACAGTGCTGACGTCAGCACTGGGCATGATGACACGGGTACAATGGCTCAGAAAGCAGAGTGCATGAGGGAAATGTACATGGGGGGAGGAATGAGGGCGCATGACGGTGGGGCGTTAGGGATTAACGATGTATACAGTCACCAACATGGCCAGGGCATCGCAAACCAAAGGGACAACCACAGCCACAGCCCCGGCCACAGTCAAGGTGAAACACATGGCACCAGTCAGAAGCAAATGGAGCAGGTACAGATAAAGCAGGATGTAGCAGGGCTCAGGGTGGGGTTGGAGGGAGGTCCAGCGGAAATCGCGCCTTTCAGTGCAGATTCACTTAGGGAGGGGTTTGTGTTAGATGCTGCAGCAATGGACTTGGAACTGATGGCAGCCTGGGGGAATGCTGCTGGTGTGAAAATCCCAGGAGGTTTCGGTGCGGTGCAGAGCTGTGACAGTGAAGTTTTGCGCGTGAATGGTAGGCAGCAGCAGGTGCAGCAGCAGGTGCAGCAGCAGCTGCAGTGGCAGCAGCAGCAGCAGTCTTGTATCAGTGGCAATGACGTTCCTGTCTCTGCTGGCTATCTAGCCCTTGACGAACTAGACCAGTCGGACCTCCTCTTGTTGCTTGAACAACAGCAACAGCAGCGGCAGCAGCAGCAGCAGCAGCAGCAGCAGCAGCAGCAGCAGCCAGCCGCAGCAGCAGCAGCAGCAGCAGCAGCCAGCAGCAGCAGCAGCAGCAGCAGCAGCAGCAGCAGCAGCAGCAGCAGGCAGCAGCAGCAGCCGCAGCAGACAGGCAGCAGCAGCAGCAGCAGCAGCAGCAGCAGCCAGCAGCAGCAAGCAGCAGCAGCCAGCCGCAGCAGCAGCAGCAGCAGCAGCAGCACAGCGAGCAGCAGCATCAGGCAGCAGCAGCAGCAAGCAGCAGCATCAGCAGCCGCAGGCAGCAGCAGGCAGCAGCAGCAGCAGCAGCAGCAGCAGCAGCAGCAGCAGCAGCAGCAGCAGCAGCAGCAGCAGCAGCAGCAGCAGCAGCAGCAGCAGCAGCAGCAGCAGCAGCAGCAGCAGCAGCAGCAGCAGCAGCAGCAGCAGCAGCAGCAGCAGCAGCAGCAGCAGCAGCAGCAGCAGCAGCAGCAGCAGCAGCAGCAGCAGCAGCAGCAGCAGCAGCAGCAGCAGCAGCAGCAGCAGCAGCAGCAGCAGCAGCAGCAGCAGCAGCAGCAGCAGCAGCAGCAGCAGCAGCAGCAGCAGCAGCAGCAGCAGCAGCAGCAGCAGCAGCAGCAGCAGCAGCAGCAGCAGCAGCAGCAGCAGCAGCAGCAGCAGCAGCAGCAGCAGCAGCAGCAGCAGCAGCAGCAGCAGCAGCAGCAGCAGCAGCAGCAGCAGCAGCAGCAGCAGCAGCAGCAGCAGCAGCAGCAGCAGCAGCAGCAGCAGCAGCAGCAGCAGCAGCAGCAGCAGCAGCAGCAGCAGCAGCAGCAGCAGCAGCAGCAGCAGCAGCAGCAGCAGCAGCAGCAGCAGCAGCAGCAGCAGCAGCAGCAGCAGCAGCAGCAGCAGCAGCAGCAGCAGCAGCAGCAGCAGCAGCAGCAGCAGCAGCAGCAGCAGCAGCAGCAGCAGCAGCAGCAGCAGCAGCAGCAGCAGCAGCAGCAGCAGCAGCAGCAGCAGCAGCAGCAGCAGCAGCAGCAGCAGCAGCAGCAGCAGCAGCAGCAGCAGCAGCAGCAGCAGCAGCAGCAGCAGCAGCAGCAGCAGCAGCAGCAGCAGCAGCAGCAGCAGCAGCAGCAGCAGCAGCAGCAGCAGCAGCAGCAGCAGCAGCAGCAGCAGCAGCAGCAGCAGCAGCAGCAGCAGCAGCAGCAGCAGCAGCAGCAGCAGCAGCAGCAGCAGCAGCAGCAGCAGCAGCAGCAGCAGCAGCAGCAGCAGCAGCAGCAGCAGCAGCAGCAGCAGCAGCAGCAGCAGCAGCAGCAGCAGCAGCAGCAGCAGCAGCAGCAGCAGCAGCAGCAGCACAGCAGCAGCACAGCAGCAGCAGCAGCCAGCAGCCAGCAGCAGCACAGCAGCAGCAGCAGCAGCGCAGCAGCAGCAGCAGCAGCAGCAGCCAGCAGCAGCAGCAGCAGCAGCAGCAGCAGCAGCAGCAGCAGCAGCAGCCAGCAGCAGCAGCAGCAGCAGCAGCAGCGAGCAGCAGCAGCAGCAGCAGCAGCAGCAGCACAGCAGCAGCAGCAGCAGCAGCAGCAGCAGCAGCAGCAGCAGCAGCAGCAGCAGCAGCAGCAGCAGCACAGCAGCAGCAGCAGCAGCAGCAGCAGCAGCAGCAGCAGCAGCAGCAGCAGCAGCAGCAGCAGCCAGCAGCAGCAGCAGCAGCAGCAGCAGCACAGCAGCAGCAGCAGCAGCAGCAGCACAGCAGCAGCAGCAGCAGCAGCAGCAGCAGCAGCAGCACAGCAGCAGCAGCAGCAGCAGCAGCAGCAGCAGCAGCAGCAGCAGCCAGCAGCAGCAGCAGCAGCAGCAGCAGCAGCAGCAGCAGCAGCAGCAGCAGCAGCAGCAGCAGCAGCAGCAGCAGCAGCAGCAGCAGCAGCAGCAGCAGCAGCAGCAGCAGCAGCAGCAGCAGCAGCAGCAGCAGCAGCAGCAGCAGCAGCAGCAGCAGCAGCAGCAGCAGCAGCAGCAGCAGCAGCAGCAGCAGCAGCAGCAGCAGCAGCAGCAGCAGCAGCAGCAGCAGCAGCAGCAGCAGCAGCAGCAGCAGCAGCAGCAGCAGCAGCAGCAGCAGCAGCAGCAGCAGCAGCAGCAGCAGCAGCAGCAGCAGCAGCAGCAGCAGCAGCAGCAGCAGCAGCAGCAGCAGCAGCAGCAGCAGCAGCAGCAGCAGCAGCAGCAGCAGCAGCAGCAGCAGCAGCAGCAGCAGCAGCAGCAGCAGCAGCAGCAGCAGCAGCAGCAGCAGCAGCAGCAGCAGCAGCAGCAGGCAGCAGCAGCAGCAGCAGCAGCAGCAGCAGCAGCAGCAGCAGCAGCAGCAGCAGCAGCAGCAGCAGCAGCAGCAGCAGCAGCAGCAGCAGCAGCAGCAGCAGCAGCAGCAGCAGCAGCAGCAGCAGCAGCAGCAGCAGCAGCAGCAGCAGCAGCAGCAGCAGCAGCAGCAGCAGCAGCAGCAGCAGCAGCAGCAGCAGCAGCAGCAGCAGCAGCAGCAGCAGCAGCAGCAGCAGCAGCAGCAGCAGCAGCAGCAGCAGCAGCAGCAGCAGCAGCAGCAGCAGCAGCAGCAGCAGCAGCAGCAGCAGCAGCAGCAGCAGCAGCAGCAGCAGCAGCAGCAGCAGCAGCAGCAGCAGCAGCAGCAGCAGCAGCAGCAGCAGCAGCAGCAGCAGCAGCAGCAGCAGCAGCAGCAGCAGCAGCAGCAGCAGCAGCAGCAGCAGCAGCAGCAGCAGCAGCAGCAGCAGCAGCAGCAGCAGCAGCAGCAGCAGCAGCAGCAGCAGCAGCAGCAGCAGCAGCAGCAGCAGCAGCAGCAGCAGCAGCAGCAGCAGCAGCAGCAGCAGCAGCAGCAGCAGCAGCAGCAGCAGCAGCAGCAGCAGCAGCAGCAGCAGCAGCAGCAGCAGCAGCAGCAGCAGCAGCAGCAGCAGCAGCAGCAGCAGCAGCAGCAGCAGCAGCAGCAGCAGCAGCAGCAGCAGCAGCAGCAGCAGCAGCAGCAGCAGCAGCAGCAGCAGCAGCAGCAGCAGCAGCAGCAGCAGCAGCAGCAGCAGCAGCAGCAGCAGCAGCAGCAGCAGCAGCAGCAGCAGCAGCAGCAGCAGCAGCAGCAGCAGCAGCAGCAGCAGCAGCAGCAGCAGCAGCAGCAGCAGCAGCAGCAGCAGCAGCAGCAGCAGCAGCAGCAGCAGCAGCAGCAGCAGCAGCAGCAGCAGCAGCAGCAGCAGCAGCAGCAGCAGCAGCAGCAGCAGCAGCAGCAGCAGCAGCAGCAGCAGCAGCAGCAGCAGCAGCAGCAGCAGCAGCAACAACATCAATCACAACAGCAACAGCAGCAGCAGCAGCAGCAGCAACAGCACCAGCAGAATCAGCAACAGCAGCAGCAGAAATCGGGTGTTGGGAACGTTGGAGGGCAAATGGGGGGACAGGTGGGAGTGCGGATGGGAGGTCAGATGGGGGGGCAGATGGGGGGGCAGATGGGGGGACAGATGGGAGGGCAGATGGGAGGGCAGATGGGAGGGAAAATGGGGGGACAGATGGGAGGTCAGATGGGGGGGCAGATGGGGGGGCAGATGGGGGGGCAGATGGGGGTGCAAATGAGATCAGCGCCCAAGCTGCCATCCACTGTGCTTCTCCCTGCCTGCATGCAAAGCACGCCAGACGCTACTGCCGCTGCCACTGCCCATGCCCATGCCAGTGGTCCTTTCTCCCCATCCTCCACCAACCAATCACAAGCAGCCTCTCCCCTCTGCTTCTCCCCAGCCTCCGCTACATCCGCTGCTGCTCGTGCTACAAACCAAGAACCTGGTGTAACCGCCCCTTCTGCCGGAACTAAGGAACCTGGTACAACCTCACCTCCTGCTAAAACCGCCCCTTCTTACTCCCCCCAGAATCTCGGCCGTTCATCCAGTCACCCCCAATCGGGGGCATTGCCCCACAACAATAATTATAACGTAGCGGCAGCTACAGCAGTTGCAGCAGCCTCAGCAGAAGCTACAGCTGCGGCTGAAAAGAGAAGCGAGGCAGTACAGGGGGTGGGCAGAACGGGAGGACAGGGGAGTGGTGGAAAAGGGGGGGTAGGAGGCGGAGGAGGAGGCGGAGCAGGCGGAGGGGGGAGCGGAGTGGGAGGGGGTAGCAGCTGCAGCTCTGGCAAAAGCAGCCGGAAATCCAGCCCAGGCCTCCGCACAGGAAGCAAGAAGGCAACAGGAAAGGCAGCAGGAATGGGCTTGGGTGTAAATATGGGCATGGGGCAAGGCACAGGGATGGGTATGGGGGGTATAGCCAAACCAGGTCCCTACAATGGAGGGGTGTCAGTTCACTCTAACCGTGGTTACTACTGCACGGGAGGGAGGGGTTGCACAGGCGGCCCCTCCTGCCACCACAACCATGTGCCTCCTGCCCTTTTCATGATGGCTGCTGCTGCTGCAGCCGGCACAGGGATGATACCCATGGGTGCCGTGGGTGCGTACAGGCAGCAGCTGCAGCTGCAGGGGAGGCTGGTGAAGCGGGTGGAGCCGCCGGTGAAAAGGAAGCGGGGGAGGCAGAAAAAGGTTCCTTCAAAGAATGGGCCATGTGGGGCGACGACGAATCTAAGAGCGCTGGTTCCGAGGTCTGGGGCAGGAGGAGCGGGAGGAGAGGGGGCAGGAGCAGGAGCAGAAGCAAGGGCAGGGGGAGGGAGAGGGGGAGGGGGAGTGGCAGCAGGTGTGGGGATGCAAGCAGCGGCAGCAGTGTCAGGACCAGCACCGATGCAATTTATACAGACGTTTCCTCCCGGCCCACCTACCTTATTCCCACACCAGTTGATACCTGCTCCTGCTCCTTCCCACCTGCAATCCAGCTCAGCAGGTGTACCTTCAGGTGCTGCAACAGTGCCCATGTTCTGGGGCCCTGTGGCATGGATACACCCCTCAGCTGCTGCTGGTGCTGCCGCTGGTGGCCCCTCGCCTATGCATATGTCTGGTGGTCATGGCATGCCACTGCCACTGCACATGCAGCAGGCAGCGATGGGAGGCATGGGAGGGATGGGGGTTATGGGGGGTATGAGTGGGATGGGAGGTATGGGGGAGATTGTAGGTGGTTCCATGGGAGGAGGGATGATGGTCGAAGGAGGGGGAGGAGGGCATGGGGTACCGGGGATGGCAGGTGAGGGGAGGGTGCGTGGAGGGCTGATTTCAAGTGGAATGCAGCAACCGGATGGGACGCCATGATGAGGTTGATGTTCATATATCGTGTGGTACACTAATTATTATTGCTGACTAATTGTACAATTTAAACCAAAGGGGTTCTCCCCCCTCCTTGACCTTTACCTTCACTGTCAGGGAGTTGCGGCAATTCGCTCCACTGTCACATTTCGAAGGAATCCGAACCCGAACCCGAACACGACATTTGAGTGTCAGTGGTGGTATAACGAACAGCCCCGTTAGTAATAAGGCCGCATTCCGGGCTCGTAACAGGCTGTCAGGAACAAGTTTTGCCGTCGCACTCCAAGAATGTTCTAGACCCCCAAAGCCTTGAAATTGGGTTACCACAGGGGATCGCAAGGCGTCGCGCAGTGTCGGTGGGAGTCGTTTTTACGATTGCCTGTTACAGGGTGGCTGCTCGTGACAGCCCAGAATGCGGCCTAGAACTTCGAATTTCACACTAAGCGGCCAAAAGCAGGTGGCTAAGTGACCCAAATGTCTCGGGACAATAATAAAATAGGTTCTCACTGAAATCCCGAAGTCTGGCAGACTGGCTCGCGATTAGACGGATACAAGACAGCAACATTTCGCGTACATATATTGAAGTAACGAAACAAAAGCCGTTCTAATGACATGCCACCCAGCATCTCTCCCCCAAAACCGTTCATTGCGAAGCGATGATCTGAACCGTTTATCGTGACTTGAACCACTCTGGACCGATCAATCGCACCAACGACAAGTCATTGACGATGCGAGCCCATAGTACCATCTCGAGCAATGGCTGCCGCCCCCGCTTCGTCCTCACGACTTTTTTGCTTCCGTTCCCGCGGCAAATGCCGACGCGGCGGGACTCGATGGCGTGTTGCGTTGGGTCCCGGGGGACTCGTTTTCTTCTCCCCGAATCTCCTCCCGCGCTGCTCGCTCGAACGAGGCCTGGTAGTCGTAGTACATACAACAGAAGGACAAGCTGTAGCCGAGAAATCTGTCTCCCGCAACAGTGGAAACAAACCAGAGCATCCCGCATCTTCCCCTTAGACAGTTCGATTTGAAAATTGTCAGACAAGCCGGATTTGTCTCCTCACACAAGCGGGAGCGATGGCGAGTAGGCTGTCCCTGATCGCGCTGCTGCTGCTCGCAGATACGTTATTTAACATCAGCTGGCGGCGGTCTCTTGCTGCTGCTGACATGACATCACATGCATGGTATTGGCATGTACACTCTCACAAAACACAGAAGCTTCGTCCGAAATGTTAACTTTAGGGTTTCCGGTCAGGTTCCGCACTCCTTCAACCCGGTGGACCTACATGGCTTCTAGACTTAGTACTACCACTAGTGCTCAAGCCAAACATTTGCAAGTCCTAGCCAGCTTGTGATTCGACTCGCTTACAAAAGTTCTGAACCGGCCTGCGAACGTCGATCGGGGCGTTTCTTCTTCGTGGCTCGGGCTTTCCACGTGTCCTGTTCTGTGTGGTGCTGCTGACGTCGTGTTGCGTGCAGCTGATGTCGTGTTGCGTGCTGCTGACGTCGTGTTGCGTGCTGTGTTTTTATAACTACCTCGAATCCTTTCACACAGCCAACTTCTCCCTTCACTGCGTTCTTTGCGGTGCTGCTGACTGTGCAGGTTGCTCATTGGACCTTCCTACCACAACCGGCACCCCGGCACTCGCGGTAAGCGTGCTGCCACGAATCCCTTCACACAGCCCCCTTCTTCCCTCCTCCCTTTTCCTCCCTCGCCCCTTCCCCCTTGCTCTTTCTCCCTCCCTCCTACCCCCTTCCCGCTCTCTCATCCCCTCCAACCTTCCTCCTTCCCACTTCCCCCTTCCCCTTCCCATTTCCTTTTCCGATAAACCTTCACCACCGCTACCTCGTGGCCTTGCTCCCTCAATTTCCCTTGGCTGCATTGCATGCAATGTGTTGTCTCAATGCCATTCCACCGCTGCATTGCATTGCATCACACCAGTCACCGCGATTGCACGCAGCAACACGGGCTGGCCTGCCACTATGGAGTCTCAGCGCTGGTTGTGATGTCTAGCATCCCTGCTCGCCTGCGTCTCCTTCATGTACAATCCAACCCTGCAGCATGTCGCAAAGATGGGTTGCATAGCAAGAAACCTGCAAGAAATGGGAGTGCGACACACGAGATTGACACAAGGCTGAAAACCGTTTGTGCTTGTTTCGCTTTTTATTAGGCCCCTCAAAAATTTCGTTTGTGCTTGTTTCGTTTCCCCCTCTTCCCATGCAGCATGCCGCAACGTACGTGGTTGGTGGCAAGAAGGGCTGGCCTGACGTCAAGTCTTGGCCTGTACCTTCGTCTTTCTCTTCCTCTGATAAGCTAGGTAAGCGATGACTTTCGAGTCAACTCAGCAGTCAACCCATCTCGTGGTATATTGCCACACACGAAGCCTTGGGCGGTACCGTCTCTCCCTTCTTCCCCTCCCTTCTTCTGATACGCCGAGTCAATAAACCGAGTCAACCCAACATTCGACTCGGTTTATTGTCACTTATTGTCACGCACGAATTCTTGGACTGTAAATGCATCATCACGTGCCGTATATGCGCAACCAGGGTGTTTTTGAGAATTCTCAGGGTGTTTTTGAGAATTCTAAAAAACACCCTAAATGCATCATCACGTGCCGTATATGCGTAACCATAAGTTGTTACCCCGCGACAGTGTGCCGGTCACGCAATGCACGTCCGTTCTTCCCGCCTCCCCTCTCTCCCACCGTTCCCCCCCGCTCTCCAGTGTTCAAGTGGGACAGTGGCCGATTTGCCGCCCTCCTTGGTGGGCCCAAGCACAGCCTGGCAGAGGCTCGTACTGTAACGGCCTTCGACAACTGTGACACCAAGACCGTTCAGAAAGTATTTGTAAAGCCTTCGCACAAGGCTTATTATGTGATGTCACTTGATGGGTCGGATCATCGCTATTTTAGTACGGTTGGGAAAGATTGTGCAAAGAAGGGCATGAAGCTGCCTATTTTATTTGGGGGTTAGTTGTGTGAGTGAGGTGAGGTCCCGTGTTTCGGCCATGAGTTTTGAATGAGATTATTAGACCAAAGACCATCCCATTGTGTAAAAGCTTGCGTTCTTCTGGATATGGCATACTGTATATCACTACAAGACTGCTAAACAAGTTACGGGAAAAAATATTCCATCAATTGCCATTTACAGTTTCGTGAAGCTGTCTATAAAGCAAAACTTGTTACACCATACCATGCAACTCAGTACCGTAACAAGTCTGTTGGGCTGAGATAAAGCCCTATGATCTTTAGAGACTACGACAATACTGTAGTAACTTCGATCGAACTACTGAATTGCAAAGTCTCTTTATTTAATCCAACAAAGTCACAAGGAGGGCTTGGTTCCGTCAACCTCCCCATTGGAGAGCAGGTGTGCCATGTAGTGCTGGTGGGAACAAGGAGGGCAGATGGTGGGTGATGGATTGTGGAGTGTGGGGTGTGGCCTGTGGAGTGTGGAGCGTGGAGTGGAGTAAGGATTGTGGAATGTGGAATGCAATGCAACTTGCACACAGTACATGCAACTTGCACACAGTACATGCAACTTGCACACAGTACATGCAACTTGCACACAGTACATGCAACTTGCACACAGTACATGCAACTTGCACACAGTACATGCAACTTGCACACAGTACATGCAACTTGCACACAGTACATGCAACTTGCACACAGTACATGCAACTTGCACACAGTACATGCAACTTGCACACAGTACATGCAACTTGCACACAGTACATGCAACTTGCACACAGTACATGCAACTTGCACACAGTACATGCAACTGTGTGCAAGTTGCTTGCGTGTGGAAGGCTAAATGGTGGGTGGGGGTTGGTGGGATCGGATGATCGATGAATGGGCCTGGCAATATGAGTGGTTGCATGGGAAGGGAGACAATGGGGCGGGGGAAGTGGTGAGGGAATAAGAACACTATTTCCTTTGTCACATCCAAATCAGTTATTCCAGGCAAACGTGAAAGACAAATGACCGGCCATTATTGAAGTGGGCTAACAGAGAACGTCATGATTGCAAATTATTGCGGCAGCAAAGAGCAAACGTCCAGCTCACAAACAAATCTCCACCTCGCCTTGTGTTGTGACCCCCACCCGCCACACTCACAGCATGGTAGGCGTATGCTCGCTGCCCCTGCCTCTCGTAGTGCTTCGCCAGAATGCTGAACTCTAGAGACTGATTTCACAAGCAGGCAGGCAGACCTTCAACTCCCCTTGTTACCGACTTGCAGCAACATGCACATTCCATGCAACACACTCACGGCATGGTAGGCGTATGCTCGCTGCCCCTGCCTCTCGTAGTGCTTCGCCAGAATCGTGAAATCCAGAGGACCCCAGTCGGACTCTTCAAATACGTTCCCCAGAGCTCGCTGGTATAGCTGTAAGGGGGAAAAACAGATAGCAGGAAGGGAAAGAGAAGGGGCAAAGAAGAGGGACGATGAATGGTGAACTCCAGGGGACCCCAGTCGGTCTCTTCAAACACGTTCCCCAGTGCTCGTTGGCATAGCTGAACAAAGTACAGAGGAGGGAGTAGAGAGACCAGGGAAGTGAAAGAGAAGAGGTGAAAGAAGCGAGGGGATGTTGTATGGTGAACTCCAGGGGACCCCAGTCAGTCTCTTCGAACACGTTCCCCAGTGCTGGAAAGGGAGAGGAGGGGAGGAAGAGAAGAAGAGGAGAAGAGAACGAGGAGAGAGGGAAGAAGGAGGGATGTTGAGCGGTGAACTCTAGGGGATCAAACAGTGCTCGCTGGTATATCCGGAAAGGGAGAGAATGGAGAAGAAGAGGAGAAGAGAACGAGGAGAGAGGGAAGAAGGAGGGATGCTGAGCGGTGAACTCTAGGGGATCAAACAGTGCTCGCTGGTATATCTGAAAAGGGAGAGAATGGAGAAGAAGAGGGGGGAGAAGGAAGGAGGGTTGGATAACGCATTTGAACAACCTATCACGTAAAAGCATGCCTCAGGGGCCGAAACGTTACCAGAACATGCAAGTGCATGGTAGTGTCATTCATTAACGGCAGAATAACAGGCTCACCTTTGTCGTGTCTACTAGGATCTCCACGCCAGAAGCATACCCGCTGTAAGGCGTAGCCACGAGTGGCACGTGCGCTCGAATGCTGGCGGAAAGAGGGCGGGGGGTGGAGGGGGGAAGAGATGGTAAGAGAAGGGGAGAGATAATCTGATTAGAGATGAAGAATGATTACCCGCTGTATGGCGTAGCGACCAGCGGCACATGCGCTCGAATGCTGGCGAGCGGAGGGGGCGGAAGAGTGGTGGGGGTGGGTGGGAGGGGGGGGGAGAGGGGGGAAGAGGGGGGGAGAGGGGGGAAGAGGGGGGGGAGTTTTGAGACGACTAAAGTATGACCACTTCTGTAGGCGTAGTCACCAGCGGCATGTGCGCTCGAATGCTGGAGAGAGTGGGGATGCGAAGGTGGGAAGAGATGTGAGGGAAAAGAGAGCGAAGGACGAGCGGAGGGGAGGGAGGTCGGAAGTGACGAGGGGAGGGAGGGGGAGGGACGAGGACAGGGATTCAACGTACGCGATATTAGCGTAGGTGTACGCGGCACAGGCAGACGCGATATAGATGTAGAAGCCTAGCCGGCGAAAGCGGCGAATCTGCCAGATTGAGCCTTTCGGAGGAACGTCGCTGCCGCTTTGGTGCTGCTGACGTGGCAGCGGGCCAGCGGACATCGAAGTAAAACACAATACGACGAAACCGCGTTTAGTAGTTGAGATTTCCGGAAGTCGCGACACGAGAAAGGTACTACTATGCTGCTGAGAAATATCATTTCTTGGGTGGTGGGAAGGGAAAACCTGGAATATATATTGCACTGCCTGCGTCAGCAGGCAGTGCAATGAGTCAGCGGGCAAGAAAAAAAAATAAACCCTCATCGGAAGGCATGCCATCCGAGGGAGCCTCAACCCTAAAATTTTAGGGTTGAGGCTCCTGAATGGCATGCAGTCCGAATGGGTTTTAGTTTTTCTGCCCGCGGGCAGAATGCTGACTCACTCGGTAGCGTCGTCTAGCGAAACGGTAGCGCTACCGAACGCTACCGACGCTACCAAGTGCAATATATTGAGCGAAACGAGTTGGCATACAGGGGGCCTCGTTTGAGGTCCGCGTGGAACATTATCCCCGTATTTCATCGTTGACGATATCGAGGAATTTCAGAGCGAGCTGCGAAAGCGAATATGAACGAAGGGAAGACATTGCTTATAATAACAAACCTCGTAAACGGGATTTCGACCTGAACAGCTCGAAAACGCTCGCCTTTGTCACTGGCGTAAAGAGATCCTGCTTGTATCACAAATTTCCCGCCACAATCTGTTGCATGGCCTGCGAACCGACTGAACCATCTAGCCCACTCAACGAAATTGTCCCAGTTACAGCCGAAATCCGAAATATGACTGACAGACGCAACCTTGCTAAGTCGGAACCGTGCTAAGTCGTAGAAAACCGCTCTGTCCAGCAATACATTCTATTGAACCGTATTGAAGAGAATTCCCCTGCTACGGCTGGGAAACACAAGTTCACCAGGAACCAGGGATTCACCGACCACCTGGGGATCGCCGGCCGTCAAGTATGACCTGCAAACGTCAAGCTAAGCGATCAGGGAGTTTCGCGAAGAACCATACGCGGCAGGTGGGTTCACCACACCAACCAACCAACCATTCTTCCAACGCGACGGGCAGGCCCCACTTGCACCACCTTTTGGGATCATCCGCCAGCCACACATGAAAAGACGCAATTCTTCCAGTAGACCATCCTGAAGACCATTCGGAACCTTTGCAAAACAATCGTTAATCACTTTGTACCGTTTTGTATCTACCAAGAACCAACAAAAATGGAACAAGTCTTCAACTGCCACACATATACAAGGTCCTGGTTTCCTCAAACACTGAAAATGCCGATCTTCGCTTAGGTATTCTAAGAACGACGCTGAGAGTGGTTGAGGAGGGTCAAGGCTTCATCGTACGGTGGTTAGCTAGGCTTATCGGGATTGAACGGATCCAGTTCGTCGGCTCCAATGCCTGTCGGCGCGTAGTGCTGTGATCTGACAACCATCTAAACACCGATCCCTGGCCAACTCACTCCGAGTGCATAATTTCGGTCCTTTTCCCTCGAGCCACGATGGTGAGGCGCTTTAGCAGTAATAAGGGGTTTCCCTTGTCATTGTTTTGTATTGTGATGTATATAAAGAGGTCCTTTTGTTCCAACTTTTTTTTTGTTGTTTTTTGTTTTTTCGTTGGCTGTCAGGCGAAGCGCACTCAACTGATCGCGATCTTCCTTCTCTTCCTATTGGCCACGACCGCTACAACGGTCAGCGCCAAGAAGAAAAAAGCCAAGGTTGTAGAAGAATCTGCAGAGGATGCATCTCCAGCTTCAGACGAAAAGCCAGCAGCTTCGGAAGAAAAAACGCCAGACGCCGCAGAAGCAGCAGAATCCGCTGGGGACGGGGAATCGGCGGCGGAAGCTAAGGCTTCTCCGGACGACGCTTCCGCCGACGAAGGGGGGAAAGCGGAATCATCTCCCGCAGCAGAGGAAGCGGCGAAGGAGGAGAAGGAGGGCGAAGGGGAGGATACCACCGGAGCTGACATTGCTGTTGCTGGGGCTGGGGAGGATCCCCCTCCGGGGAGCCAGCTGGAGCAAGATATTATCAAGGCGGAGAAGAAAGCCGGAGACATTTTTCCTGCTGGTACGGATAGAATGCGTGTTTTCTATAAAATACGTTATGTTTTTCGTTGATGTAAAAACTCGTGATCAGATCAGAGTGACAGAGAGCCTGCAGACGATTCGTGGATGGGTTCGTGACTTGCTCTCGCTGACGCTGGTCCAATCGTTAACCCCGACGGCTGCATCTTGAGTCAATTCGATCGTTTCGCGTTCTCCAACAGTGGTCACCAGATCGCAGCATCTTGACGAACCGTCAATTGGACTAAACTCGTCGTTGCCGTGTTTCAAACCTGCGACCGCAATGTCTGAGCGTCACGTTAGCCTCCCGGTTCCGCGGTTGACGCACTCCCGTCTTGTCTCAGTCGTGTCCGATCATGACGTTTCAAGCATTTAATCTGTCACAGGAGCGTGCACAGCGCAATGCTTACCCAGGCCAGGCAGTGGATAAGGCTTGAGCGAGTGTATGTGTGCAGGGGTGTACAAGGCGGAGATTAAGTCGTTCTGCGATGGCGTGCGCCTGAGCAACAGTTGTTGAGGCGGGTGTTGAGACGGCTCATTATGAGCTGAGTGTGTGACTTTATCGAATGTGTGTGCTGTGTCTGCGGCGCCTGATTGATTGGGAGTGTGCGTGAAGGGGCGTGAGCAGCAGGTGTAAAGGCGCCTCGATATAAGCTGGGTGTGTTTCTCACAAATTTTACCGTGACTACTGTGCGTGATTGCGTGTGTGTGTGCGTGCAGGGGCGTGCAAGGGGGAGATCAAGTCGTTCTGCGAGGGCGTGGACGTGGGCAACAGGAGTCTGGAGCGCTGCCTCTCTGACAGCTTCAAACTCACCAAGGCCGCTGACGGTGAGAAGAGAGGCCTCTGACGGTTAGCAGTGAGGCAGCTGACGGTTGGCAGTGAGGCCGCTGACGGTTAGCAGTGAGCACGCTGAACGTGAGACTGCTGAAGGTGGGCAAGCGGGAAACGTGTAATTGAGCAGCGAGATTGCATAGATTGCAAACCAGACGAGATACGTACAGTGGGAGCAAGCTATCCTTGAAGAGGCACTGGGATGTCTCAACTTCACCACAGGTGACCCTTTTCCCTTAACCCCATTCCCCCGTGTCCCTTGCCTTCCCCCGTTCCCCCTGGCCTGGCCCGCACGTAATCCCTCAGCTGCGTCGGCCGACAAGAAGTTTGGCAAGAAGTGCCTCAAGGCCATCCGTCGGTTTAAGATTGAAGTGTACAAGGATATTTCGATCGACAAGGAGATGAGTAAGTGATGCGCAGCACATGGTTCTTTATTTAGAAGAAAGTAAGGAAGAAACTAAGAAAGAAAAAGAGCTGACTGAGGTTTTGAGACGTTCAGAACTTTGGTCTTGCATCAGATGTCACTGAATGCTTGGGTGCAATTTCACTCTTTATTCTTGTTTCTAGCAGTGCGGGTCCTGCTGCTGCTGACATACGTTTCTCTCTCAAGCTCATTTGTTTTTTCCTGTGTGCCTGTCTGTTCTTTTTTGGGAATCGGGGGGAAGATGTGTGTGAGTGTGTGCGTGTGTTTTTGTGTTTGCGTGTGCGAGCGTGTTTGTGAGTGAGTGTGTGCGAGTGTGTGTGTGTGTGTGCACATGCGTGCTTGCGTGTGTGTGTGTGTGTGTGTGTGTGTGTGTGTGTGTGTCCATGCATGTGCGTGCATGCTTGCGACGCCTCTGTATGTGTGCAATGCAGTGGAGGTGTGCAAGGATGACATCTCATCGCTCTGTGACGACGACTTCCTCTACCCAGAGGTCGGCAGCGTCCTCGCCTGCCTCAGGTGCGCTTCTATAGAACGAACAAAGGACCCCTTCCCCTCTCTTTCCCGCACCCCCCGTCCCTCCCTTCCTCTCCTCTCTGTGACAATGACTTCCTCTACCCAGAGGTCGGCAGCGTCCTCGCCTGCCTCAGGTGCGCTTCTATAGAACGAACAAAGGACCCCTTCCCCTCTCTTTCCCGCACCCCCCGTCCCTCCCTTCCTCTCCTCTCTGTGACAATGACTTCCTCTACCCAGAGGTCGGCAGCGTCCTCGCCTGCCTCAGGTGCGCTTCTATAGAACGAACAAAGGACCCCTTCCCCTCTCTTTCCCGCACCCCCCGTCCCTCCCTTCCTCTCCTCTCTGTGACAATGACTTCCTCTACCCAGAGGTCGGCAGCGTCCTCGCCTGCCTCAGGTGCGCTTCTATAGAACGAACAAAGGACCCCTTCCCCTCTCTTTCCCGCACCCCCCGTCCCTCCCTTCCTCTCCTCTCTGTGACAATGACTTCCTCTACCCAGAGGTCGGCAGCGTCCTCGCCTGCCTCAGGTGCGCTTCTATAGAACGAACAAAGGACCCCTTCCCCTCTCTTTCCCGCACCCCCCGTCCCTCCCTTCCTCTCCTCTCTGTGACAATGACTTCCTCTACCCAGAGGTCGGCAGCGTCCTCGCCTGCCTCAGGTGCGCTTCTATAGAACGAACAAAGGACCCCTTCCCCTCTCTTTCCCGCACCCCCCGTCCCTCCCTTCCTCTCCTCTCTGTGACAATGACTTCCTCTACCCAGAGGTCGGCAGCGTCCTCGCCTGCCTCAGGTGCGCTTCTATAGAACGAACAAAGGACCCCTTCCCCTCTCTTTCCCGCACCCCCCGTCCCTCCCTTCCTCTCCTCTCTGTGACAATGACTTCCTCTACCCAGAGGTCGGCAGCGTCCTCGCCTGCCTCAGGTGCGCTTCTATAGAACGAACAAAGGACCCCTTCCCCTCTCTTTCCCGCACCCCCCGTCCCTCCCTTCCTCTCCTCTCTGTGACAATGACTTCCTCTACCCAGAGGTCGGCAGCGTCCTCGCCTGCCTCAGGTGCGCTTCTATAGAACGAACAAAGGACCCCTTCCCCTCTCTTTCCCGCACCCCCCGTCCCTCCCTTCCTCTCCTCTCTGTGACAATGACTTCCTCTACCCAGAGGTCGGCAGCGTCCTCGCCTGCCTCAGGTGCGCTTCTATAGAACGAACAAAGGACCCCTTCCCCTCTCTTTCCCGCACCCCCCGTCCCTCCCTTCCTCTCCTCTCTGTGACAATGACTTCCTCTACCCAGAGGTCGGCAGCGTCCTCGCCTGCCTCAGGTGCGCTTCTATAGAACGAACAAAGGACCCCTTCCCCTCTCTTTCCCGCACCCCCCGTCCCTCCCTTCCTCTCCTCTCTGTGACAATGACTTCCTCTACCCAGAGGTCGGCAGCGTCCTCGCCTGCCTCAGGTGCGCTTCTATAGAACGAACAAAGGACCCCTTCCCCTCTCTTTCCCGCACCCCCCGTCCCTCCCTTCCTCTCCTCTCTGTGACAATGACTTCCTCTACCCAGAGGTCGGCAGCGTCCTCGCCTGCCTCAGGTGCGCTTCTATAGAACGAACAAAGGACCCCTTCCCCTCTCTTTCCCGCACCCCCCGTCCCTCCCTTCCTCTCCTCTCTGTGACAATGACTTCCTCTACCCAGAGGTCGGCAGCGTCCTCGCCTGCCTCAGGTGCGCTTCTATAGAACGAACAAAGGACCCCTTCCCCTCTCTTTCCCGCACCCCCCGTCCCTCCCTTCCTCTCCTCTCTGTGACAATGACTTCCTCTACCCAGAGGTCGGCAGCGTCCTCGCCTGCCTCAGGTGCGCTTCTATAGAACGAACAAAGGACCCCTTCCCCTCTCTTTCCCGCACCCCCCGTCCCTCCCTTCCTCTCCTCTCTGTGACAATGACTTCCTCTACCCAGAGGTCGGCAGCGTCCTCGCCTGCCTCAGGTGCGCTTCTATAGAACGAACAAAGGACCCCTTCCCCTCTCTTTCCCGCACCCCCCGTCCCTCCCTTCCTCTCCTCTCTGTGACAATGACTTCCTCTACCCAGAGGTCGGCAGCGTCCTCGCCTGCCTCAGGTGCGCTTCTATAGAACGAACAAAGGACCCCTTCCCCTCTCTTTCCCGCACCCCCCGTCCCTCCCTTCCCCTCCTCTCTGTGACAATGACTTCCTCTACCCAGAGGTCGGCAGCGTCCTCGCCTGCCTCAGGTGCGCTTCTATAGAACGAACAAAGGACCCCTTCCCCTCTCTTTCCCGCACCCCCCGTCCCTCCCTTCCTCTCCTCTCTGTGACAATGACTTCCTCTACCCAGAGGTCGGCAGCGTCCTCGCCTGCCTCAGGTGCGCTTCTATAGAACGAACAAAGGACCCCTTCCCCTCTCTTTCCCGCACCCCCCGTCCCTCCCTTCCTCTCCTCTCTGTGACAATGACTTCCTCTACCCAGAGGTCGGCAGCGTCCTCGCCTGCCTCAGGTGCGCTTCTATAGAACGAACAAAGGACCCCTTCCCCTCTCTTTCCCGCACCCCCCGTCCCTCCCTTCCTCTCCTCTCTGTGACAATGACTTCCTCTACCCAGAGGTCGGCAGCGTCCTCGCCTGCCTCAGGTGCGCTTCTATAGAACGAACAAAGGACCCCTTCCCCTCTCTTTCCCGCACCCCCCGTCCCTCCCTTCCTCTCCTCTCTGTGACAATGACTTCCTCTACCCAGAGGTCGGCAGCGTCCTCGCCTGCCTCAGGTGCGCTTCTATAGAACGAACAAAGGACCCCTTCCCCTCTCTTTCCCGCACCCCCCGTCCCTCCCTTCCTCTCCTCTCTGTGACAATGACTTCCTCTACCCAGAGGTCGGCAGCGTCCTCGCCTGCCTCAGGTGCGCTTCTATAGAACGAACAAAGGACCCCTTCCCCTCTCTTTCCCGCACCCCCCGTCCCTCCCTTCCTCTCCTCTCTGTGACAATGACTTCCTCTACCCAGAGGTCGGCAGCGTCCTCGCCTGCCTCAGGTGCGCTTCTATAGAACGAACAAAGGACCCCTTCCCCTCTCTTTCCCGCACCCCCCGTCCCTCCCTTCCTCTCCTCTCTGTGACAATGACTTCCTCTACCCAGAGGTCGGCAGCGTCCTCGCCTGCCTCAGGTGCGCTTCTATAGAACGAACAAAGGACCCCTTCCCCTCTCTTTCCCGCACCCCCCGTCCCTCCCTTCCTCTCCTCTCTGTGACAATGACTTCCTCTACCCAGAGGTCGGCAGCGTCCTCGCCTGCCTCAGGTGCGCTTCTATAGAACGAACAAAGGACCCCTTCCCCTCTCTTTCCCGCACCCCCCGTCCCTCCCTTCCTCTCCTCTCTGTGACAATGACTTCCTCTACCCAGAGGTCGGCAGCGTCCTCGCCTGCCTCAGGTGCGCTTCTAAAGAACGAACAAAGGACCCCTTCCCCTCTCTTTCCCGCACCCCCCGTCCCTCCCTTCCTCTCCTCTCTGTGACAATGACTTCCTCTACCCAGAGGTCGGCAGCGTCCTCGCCTGCCTCAGGTGCGCTTCTATAGAACGAACAAAGGACCCCTTCCCCTCTCTTTCCCGCACCCCCCGTCCCTCCCTTCCTCTCCTCTCTGTGACAATGACTTCCTCTACCCAGAGGTCGGCAGCGTCCTCGCCTGCCTCAGGTGCGCTTCTATAGAACGAACAAAGGACCCCTTCCCCTCTCTTTCCCGCACCCCCCGTCCCTCCCTTCCTCTCCTCTCTGTGACAATGACTTCCTCTACCCAGAGGTCGGCAGCGTCCTCGCCTGCCTCAGGTGCGCTTCTATAGAACGAACAAAGGACCCCTTCCCCTCTCTTTCCCGCACCCCCCGTCCCTCCCTTCCTCTCCTCTCTGTGACAATGACTTCCTCTACCCAGAGGTCGGCAGCGTCCTCGCCTGCCTCAGGTGCGCTTCTATAGAACGAACAAAGGACCCCTTCCCCTCTCTTTCCCGCACCCCCCGTCCCTCCCTTCCTCTCCTCTCTGTGACAATGACTTCCTCTACCCAGAGGTCGGCAGCGTCCTCGCCTGCCTCAGGTGCGCTTCTATAGAACGAACAAAGGACCCCTTCCCCTCTCTTTCCCGCACCCCCCGTCCCTCCCTTCCTCTCCTCTCTGTGACAATGACTTCCTCTACCCAGAGGTCGGCAGCGTCCTCGCCTGCCTCAGGTGCGCTTCTATAGAACGAACAAAGGACCCCTTCCCCTCTCTTTCCCGCACCCCCCGTCCCTCCCTTCCTCTCCTCTCTGTGACAATGACTTCCTCTACCCAGAGGTCGGCAGCGTCCTCGCCTGCCTCAGGTGCGCTTCTATAGAACGAACAAAGGACCCCTTCCCCTCTCTTTCCCGCACCCCCCGTCCCTCCCTTCCTCTCCTCTCTGTGACAATGACTTCCTCTACCCAGAGGTCGGCAGCGTCCTCGCCTGCCTCAGGTGCGCTTCTATAGAACGAACAAAGGACCCCTTCCCCTCTCTTTCCCGCACCCCCCGTCCCTCCCTTCCTCTCCTCTCTGTGACAATGACTTCCTCTACCCAGAGGTCGGCAGCGTCCTCGCCTGCCTCAGGTGCGCTTCTATAGAACGAACAAAGGACCCCTTCCCCTCTCTTTCCCGCACCCCCCGTCCCTCCCTTCCTCTCCTCTCTGTGACAATGACTTCCTCTACCCAGAGGTCGGCAGCGTCCTCGCCTGCCTCAGGTGCGCTTCTATAGAACGAACAAAGGACCCCTTCCCCTCTCTTTCCCGCACCCCCCGTCCCTCCCTTCCTCTCCTCTCTGTGACAATGACTTCCTCTACCCAGAGGTCGGCAGCGTCCTCGCCTGCCTCAGGTGCGCTTCTATAGAACGAACAAAGGACCCCTTCCCCTCTCTTTCCCGCACCCCCCGTCCCTCCCTTCCTCTCCTCTCTGTGACAATGACTTCCTCTACCCAGAGGTCGGCAGCGTCCTCGCCTGCCTCAGGTGCGCTTCTATAGAACGAACAAAGGACCCCTTCCCCTCTCTTTCCCGCACCCCCCGTCCCTCCCTTCCTCTCCTCTCTGTGACAATGACTTCCTCTACCCAGAGGTCGGCAGCGTCCTCGCCTGCCTCAGGTGCGCTTCTATAGAACGAACAAAGGACCCCTTCCCCTCTCTTTCCCGCACCCCCCGTCCCTCCCTTCCTCTCCTCTCTGTGACAATGACTTCCTCTACCCAGAGGTCGGCAGCGTCCTCGCCTGCCTCAGGTGCGCTTCTATAGAACGAACAAAGGACCCCTTCCCCTCTCTTTCCCGCACCCCCCGTCCCTCCCTTCCTCTCCTCTCTGTGACAATGACTTCCTCTACCCAGAGGTCGGCAGCGTCCTCGCCTGCCTCAGGTGCGCTTCTATAGAACGAACAAAGGACCCCTTCCCCTCTCTTTCCCGCACCCCCCGTCCCTCCCTTCCTCTCCTCTCTGTGACAATGACTTCCTCTACCCAGAGGTCGGCAGCGTCCTCGCCTGCCTCAGGTGCGCTTCTATAGAACGAACAAAGGACCCCTTCCCCTCTCTTTCCCGCACCCCCCGTCCCTCCCTTCCTCTCCTCTCTGTGACAATGACTTCCTCTACCCAGAGGTCGGCAGCGTCCTCGCCTGCCTCAGGTGCGCTTCTATAGAACGAACAAAGGACCCCTTCCCCTCTCTTTCCCGCACCCCCCGTCCCTCCCTTCCTCTCCTCTCTGTGACAATGACTTCCTCTACCCAGAGGTCGGCAGCGTCCTCGCCTGCCTCAGGTGCGCTTCTATAGAACGAACAAAGGACCCCTTCCCCTCTCTTTCCCGCACCCCCCGTCCCTCCCTTCCTCTCCTCTCTGTGACAATGACTTCCTCTACCCAGAGGTCGGCAGCGTCCTCGCCTGCCTCAGGTGCGCTTCTATAGAACGAACAAAGGACCCCTTCCCCTCTCTTTCCCGCACCCCCCGTCCCTCCCTTCCTCTCCTCTCTGTGACAATGACTTCCTCTACCCAGAGGTCGGCAGCGTCCTCGCCTGCCTCAGGTGCGCTTCTATAGAACGAACAAAGGACCCCTTCCCCTCTCTTTCCCGCACCCCCCGTCCCTCCCTTCCTCTCCTCTCTGTGACAATGACTTCCTCTACCCAGAGGTCGGCAGCGTCCTCGCCTGCCTCAGGTGCGCTTCTATAGAACGAACAAAGGACCCCTTCCCCTCTCTTTCCCGCACCCCCCGTCCCTCCCTTCCTCTCCTCTCTGTGACAATGACTTCCTCTACCCAGAGGTCGGCAGCGTCCTCGCCTGCCTCAGGTGCGCTTCTATAGAACGAACAAAGGACCCCTTCCCCTCTCTTTCCCGCACCCCCCGTCCCTCCCTTCCTCTCCTCTCTGTGACAATGACTTCCTCTACCCAGAGGTCGGCAGCGTCCTCGCCTGCCTCAGGTGCGCTTCTATAGAACGAACAAAGGACCCCTTCCCCTCTCTTTCCCGCACCCCCCGTCCCTCCCTTCCTCTCCTCTCTGTGACAATGACTTCCTCTACCCAGAGGTCGGCAGCGTCCTCGCCTGCCTCAGGTGCGCTTCTATAGAACGAACAAAGGACCCCTTCCCCTCTCTTTCCCGCACCCCCCGTCCCTCCCTTCCTCTCCTCTCTGTGACAATGACTTCCTCTACCCAGAGGTCGGCAGCGTCCTCGCCTGCCTCAGGTGCGCTTCTATAGAACGAACAAAGGACCCCTTCCCCTCTCTTTCCCGCACCCCCCGTCCCTCCCTTCCTCTCCTCTCTGTGACAATGACTTCCTCTACCCAGAGGTCGGCAGCGTCCTCGCCTGCCTCAGGTGCGCTTCTATAGAACGAACAAAGGACCCCTTCCCCTCTCTTTCCCGCACCCCCCGTCCCTCCCTTCCTCTCCTCTCTGTGACAATGACTTCCTCTACCCAGAGGTCGGCAGCGTCCTCGCCTGCCTCAGGTGCGCTTCTATAGAACGAACAAAGGACCCCTTCCCCTCTCTTTCCCGCACCCCCCGTCCCTCCCTTCCTCTCCTCTCTGTGACAATGACTTCCTCTACCCAGAGGTCGGCAGCGTCCTCGCCTGCCTCAGGTGCGCTTCTATAGAACGAACAAAGGACCCCTTCCCCTCTCTTTCCCGCACCCCCCGTCCCTCCCTTCCTCTCCTCTCTGTGACAATGACTTCCTCTACCCAGAGGTCGGCAGCGTCCTCGCCTGCCTCAGGTGCGCTTCTATAGAACGAACAAAGGACCCCTTCCCCTCTCTTTCCCGCACCCCCCGTCCCTCCCTTCCTCTCCTCTCTGTGACAATGACTTCCTCTACCCAGAGGTCGGCAGCGTCCTCGCCTGCCTCAGGTGCGCTTCTATAGAACGAACAAAGGACCCCTTCCCCTCTCTTTCCCGCACCCCCCGTCCCTCCCTTCCTCTCCTCTCTGTGACAATGACTTCCTCTACCCAGAGGTCGGCAGCGTCCTCGCCTGCCTCAGGTGCGCTTCTATAGAACGAACAAAGGACCCCTTCCCCTCTCTTTCCCGCACCCCCCGTCCCTCCCTTCCTCTCCTCTCTGTGACAATGACTTCCTCTACCCAGAGGTCGGCAGCGTCCTCGCCTGCCTCAGGTGCGCTTCTATAGAACGAACAAAGGACCCCTTCCCCTCTCTTTCCCGCACCCCCCGTCCCTCCCTTCCTCTCCTCTCTGTGACAATGACTTCCTCTACCCAGAGGTCGGCAGCGTCCTCGCCTGCCTCAGGTGCGCTTCTATAGAACGAACAAAGGACCCCTTCCCCTCTCTTTCCCGCACCCCCCGTCCCTCCCTTCCTCTCCTCTCTGTGACAATGACTTCCTCTACCCAGAGGTCGGCAGCGTCCTCGCCTGCCTCAGGTGCGCTTCTATAGAACGAACAAAGGACCCCTTCCCCTCTCTTTCCCGCACCCCCCGTCCCTCCCTTCCTCTCCTCTCTGTGACAATGACTTCCTCTACCCAGAGGTCGGCAGCGTCCTCGCCTGCCTCAGGTGCGCTTCTATAGAACGAACAAAGGACCCCTTCCCCTCTCTTTCCCGCACCCCCCGTCCCTCCCTTCCTCTCCTCTCTGTGACAATGACTTCCTCTACCCAGAGGTCGGCAGCGTCCTCGCCTGCCTCAGGTGCGCTTCTATAGAACGAACAAAGGACCCCTTCCCCTCTCTTTCCCGCACCCCCCGTCCCTCCCTTCCTCTCCTCTCTGTGACAATGACTTCCTCTACCCAGAGGTCGGCAGCGTCCTCGCCTGCCTCAGGTGCGCTTCTATAGAACGAACAAAGGACCCCTTCCCCTCTCTTTCCCGCACCCCCCGTCCCTCCCTTCCTCTCCTCTCTGTGACAATGACTTCCTCTACCCAGAGGTCGGCAGCGTCCTCGCCTGCCTCAGGTGCGCTTCTATAGAACGAACAAAGGACCCCTTCCCCTCTCTTTCCCGCACCCCCCGTCCCTCCCTTCCTCTCCTCTCTGTGACAATGACTTCCTCTACCCAGAGGTCGGCAGCGTCCTCGCCTGCCTCAGGTGCGCTTCTATAGAACGAACAAAGGACCCCTTCCCCTCTCTTTCCCGCACCCCCCGTCCCTCCCTTCCTCTCCTCTCTGTGACAATGACTTCCTCTACCCAGAGGTCGGCAGCGTCCTCGCCTGCCTCAGGTGCGCTTCTATAGAACGAACAAAGGACCCCTTCCCCTCTCTTTCCCGCACCCCCCGTCCCTCCCTTCCTCTCCTCTCTGTGACAATGACTTCCTCTACCCAGAGGTCGGCAGCGTCCTCGCCTGCCTCAGGTGCGCTTCTATAGAACGAACAAAGGACCCCTTCCCCTCTCTTTCCCGCACCCCCCGTCCCTCCCTTCCTCTCCTCTCTGTGACAATGACTTCCTCTACCCAGAGGTCGGCAGCGTCCTCGCCTGCCTCAGGTGCGCTTCTATAGAACGAACAAAGGACCCCTTCCCCTCTCTTTCCCGCACCCCCCGTCCCTCCCTTCCTCTCCTCTCTGTGACAATGACTTCCTCTACCCAGAGGTCGGCAGCGTCCTCGCCTGCCTCAGGTGCGCTTCTATAGAACGAACAAAGGACCCCTTCCCCTCTCTTTCCCGCACCCCCCGTCCCTCCCTTCCTCTCCTCTCTGTGACAATGACTTCCTCTACCCAGAGGTCGGCAGCGTCCTCGCCTGCCTCAGGTGCGCTTCTATAGAACGAACAAAGGACCCCTTCCCCTCTCTTTCCCGCACCCCCCGTCCCTCCCTTCCTCTCCTCTCTGTGACAATGACTTCCTCTACCCAGAGGTCGGCAGCGTCCTCGCCTGCCTCAGGTGCGCTTCTATAGAACGAACAAAGGACCCCTTCCCCTCTCTTTCCCGCACCCCCCGTCCCTCCCTTCCTCTCCTCTCTGTGACAATGACTTCCTCTACCCAGAGGTCGGCAGCGTCCTCGCCTGCCTCAGGTGCGCTTCTATAGAACGAACAAAGGACCCCTTCCCCTCTCTTTCCCGCACCCCCCGTCCCTCCCTTCCTCTCCTCTCTGTGACAATGACTTCCTCTACCCAGAGGTCGGCAGCGTCCTCGCCTGCCTCAGGTGCGCTTCTATAGAACGAACAAAGGACCCCTTCCCCTCTCTTTCCCGCACCCCCCGTCCCTCCCTTCCTCTCCTCTCTGTGACAATGACTTCCTCTACCCAGAGGTCGGCAGCGTCCTCGCCTGCCTCAGGTGCGCTTCTATAGAACGAACAAAGGACCCCTTCCCCTCTCTTTCCCGCACCCCCCGTCCCTCCCTTCCTCTCCTCTCTGTGACAATGACTTCCTCTACCCAGAGGTCGGCAGCGTCCTCGCCTGCCTCAGGTGCGCTTCTATAGAACGAACAAAGGACCCCTTCCCCTCTCTTTCCCGCACCCCCCGTCCCTCCCTTCCTCTCCTCTCTGTGACAATGACTTCCTCTACCCAGAGGTCGGCAGCGTCCTCGCCTGCCTCAGGTGCGCTTCTATAGAACGAACAAAGGACCCCTTCCCCTCTCTTTCCCGCACCCCCCGTCCCTCCCTTCCTCTCCTCTCTGTGACAATGACTTCCTCTACCCAGAGGTCGGCAGCGTCCTCGCCTGCCTCAGGTGCGCTTCTATAGAACGAACAAAGGACCCCTTCCCCTCTCTTTCCCGCACCCCCCGTCCCTCCCTTCCTCTCCTCTCTGTGACAATGACTTCCTCTACCCAGAGGTCGGCAGCGTCCTCGCCTGCCTCAGGTGCGCTTCTATAGAACGAACAAAGGACCCCTTCCCCTCTCTTTCCCGCACCCCCCGTCCCTCCCTTCCTCTCCTCTCTGTGACAATGACTTCCTCTACCCAGAGGTCGGCAGCGTCCTCGCCTGCCTCAGGTGCGCTTCTATAGAACGAACAAAGGACCCCTTCCCCTCTCTTTCCCGCACCCCCCGTCCCTCCCTTCCTCTCCTCTCTGTGACAATGACTTCCTCTACCCAGAGGTCGGCAGCGTCCTCGCCTGCCTCAGGTGCGCTTCTATAGAACGAACAAAGGACCCCTTCCCCTCTCTTTCCCGCACCCCCCGTCCCTCCCTTCCTCTCCTCTCTGTGACAATGACTTCCTCTACCCAGAGGTCGGCAGCGTCCTCGCCTGCCTCAGGTGCGCTTCTATAGAACGAACAAAGGACCCCTTCCCCTCTCTTTCCCGCACCCCCCGTCCCTCCCTTCCTCTCCTCTCTGTGACAATGACTTCCTCTACCCAGAGGTCGGCAGCGTCCTCGCCTGCCTCAGGTGCGCTTCTATAGAACGAACAAAGGACCCCTTCCCCTCTCTTTCCCGCACCCCCCGTCCCTCCCTTCCTCTCCTCTCTGTGACAATGACTTCCTCTACCCAGAGGTCGGCAGCGTCCTCGCCTGCCTCAGGTGCGCTTCTATAGAACGAACAAAGGACCCCTTCCCCTCTCTTTCCCGCACCCCCCGTCCCTCCCTTCCTCTCCTCTCTGTGACAATGACTTCCTCTACCCAGAGGTCGGCAGCGTCCTCGCCTGCCTCAGGTGCGCTTCTATAGAACGAACAAAGGACCCCTTCCCCTCTCTTTCCCGCACCCCCCGTCCCTCCCTTCCTCTCCTCTCTGTGACAATGACTTCCTCTACCCAGAGGTCGGCAGCGTCCTCGCCTGCCTCAGGTGCGCTTCTATAGAACGAACAAAGGACCCCTTCCCCTCTCTTTCCCGCACCCCCCGTCCCTCCCTTCCTCTCCTCTCTGTGACAATGACTTCCTCTACCCAGAGGTCGGCAGCGTCCTCGCCTGCCTCAGGTGCGCTTCTATAGAACGAACAAAGGACCCCTTCCCCTCTCTTTCCCGCACCCCCCGTCCCTCCCTTCCTCTCCTCTCTGTGACAATGACTTCCTCTACCCAGAGGTCGGCAGCGTCCTCGCCTGCCTCAGGTGCGCTTCTATAGAACGAACAAAGGACCCCTTCCCCTCTCTTTCCCGCACCCCCCGTCCCTCCCTTCCTCTCCTCTCTGTGACAATGACTTCCTCTACCCAGAGGTCGGCAGCGTCCTCGCCTGCCTCAGGTGCGCTTCTATAGAACGAACAAAGGACCCCTTCCCCTCTCTTTCCCGCACCCCCCGTCCCTCCCTTCCTCTCCTCTCTGTGACAATGACTTCCTCTACCCAGAGGTCGGCAGCGTCCTCGCCTGCCTCAGGTGCGCTTCTATAGAACGAACAAAGGACCCCTTCCCCTCTCTTTCCCGCACCCCCCGTCCCTCCCTTCCTCTCCTCTCTGTGACAATGACTTCCTCTACCCAGAGGTCGGCAGCGTCCTCGCCTGCCTCAGGTGCGCTTCTATAGAACGAACAAAGGACCCCTTCCCCTCTCTTTCCCGCACCCCCCGTCCCTCCCTTCCTCTCCTCTCTGTGACAATGACTTCCTCTACCCAGAGGTCGGCAGCGTCCTCGCCTGCCTCAGGTGCGCTTCTATAGAACGAACAAAGGACCCCTTCCCCTCTCTTTCCCGCACCCCCCGTCCCTCCCTTCCTCTCCTCTCTGTGACAATGACTTCCTCTACCCAGAGGTCGGCAGCGTCCTCGCCTGCCTCAGGTGCGCTTCTATAGAACGAACAAAGGACCCCTTCCCCTCTCTTTCCCGCACCCCCCGTCCCTCCCTTCCTCTCCTCTCTGTGACAATGACTTCCTCTACCCAGAGGTCGGCAGCGTCCTCGCCTGCCTCAGGTGCGCTTCTATAGAACGAACAAAGGACCCCTTCCCCTCTCTTTCCCGCACCCCCCGTCCCTCCCTTCCTCTCCTCTCTGTGACAATGACTTCCTCTACCCAGAGGTCGGCAGCGTCCTCGCCTGCCTCAGGTGCGCTTCTATAGAACGAACAAAGGACCCCTTCCCCTCTCTTTCCCGCACCCCCCGTCCCTCCCTTCCTCTCCTCTCTGTGACAATGACTTCCTCTACCCAGAGGTCGGCAGCGTCCTCGCCTGCCTCAGGTGCGCTTCTATAGAACGAACAAAGGACCCCTTCCCCTCTCTTTCCCGCACCCCCCGTCCCTCCCTTCCTCTCCTCTCTGTGACAATGACTTCCTCTACCCAGAGGTCGGCAGCGTCCTCGCCTGCCTCAGGTGCGCTTCTATAGAACGAACAAAGGACCCCTTCCCCTCTCTTTCCCGCACCCCCCGTCCCTCCCTTCCTCTCCTCTCTGTGACAATGACTTCCTCTACCCAGAGGTCGGCAGCGTCCTCGCCTGCCTCAGGTGCGCTTCTATAGAACGAACAAAGGACCCCTTCCCCTCTCTTTCCCGCACCCCCCGTCCCTCCCTTCCTCTCCTCTCTGTGACAATGACTTCCTCTACCCAGAGGTCGGCAGCGTCCTCGCCTGCCTCAGGTGCGCTTCTATAGAACGAACAAAGGACCCCTTCCCCTCTCTTTCCCGCACCCCCCGTCCCTCCCTTCCTCTCCTCTCTGTGACAATGACTTCCTCTACCCAGAGGTCGGCAGCGTCCTCGCCTGCCTCAGGTGCGCTTCTATAGAACGAACAAAGGACCCCTTCCCCTCTCTTTCCCGCACCCCCCGTCCCTCCCTTCCTCTCCTCTCTGTGACAATGACTTCCTCTACCCAGAGGTCGGCAGCGTCCTCGCCTGCCTCAGGTGCGCTTCTATAGAACGAACAAAGGACCCCTTCCCCTCTCTTTCCCGCACCCCCCGTCCCTCCCTTCCTCTCCTCTCTGTGACAATGACTTCCTCTACCCAGAGGTCGGCAGCGTCCTCGCCTGCCTCAGGTGCGCTTCTATAGAACGAACAAAGGACCCCTTCCCCTCTCTTTCCCGCACCCCCCGTCCCTCCCTTCCTCTCCTCTCTGTGACAATGACTTCCTCTACCCAGAGGTCGGCAGCGTCCTCGCCTGCCTCAGGTGCGCTTCTATAGAACGAACAAAGGACCCCTTCCCCTCTCTTTCCCGCACCCCCCGTCCCTCCCTTCCTCTCCTCTCTGTGACAATGACTTCCTCTACCCAGAGGTCGGCAGCGTCCTCGCCTGCCTCAGGTGCGCTTCTATAGAACGAACAAAGGACCCCTTCCCCTCTCTTTCCCGCACCCCCCGTCCCTCCCTTCCTCTCCTCTCTGTGACAATGACTTCCTCTACCCAGAGGTCGGCAGCGTCCTCGCCTGCCTCAGGTGCGCTTCTATAGAACGAACAAAGGACCCCTTCCCCTCTCTTTCCCGCACCCCCCGTCCCTCCCTTCCTCTCCTCTCTGTGACAATGACTTCCTCTACCCAGAGGTCGGCAGCGTCCTCGCCTGCCTCAGGTGCGCTTCTATAGAACGAACAAAGGACCCCTTCCCCTCTCTTTCCCGCACCCCCCGTCCCTCCCTTCCTCTCCTCTCTGTGACAATGACTTCCTCTACCCAGAGGTCGGCAGCGTCCTCGCCTGCCTCAGGTGCGCTTCTATAGAACGAACAAAGGACCCCTTCCCCTCTCTTTCCCGCACCCCCCGTCCCTCCCTTCCTCTCCTCTCTGTGACAATGACTTCCTCTACCCAGAGGTCGGCAGCGTCCTCGCCTGCCTCAGGTGCGCTTCTATAGAACGAACAAAGGACCCCTTCCCCTCTCTTTCCCGCACCCCCCGTCCCTCCCTTCCTCTCCTCTCTGTGACAATGACTTCCTCTACCCAGAGGTCGGCAGCGTCCTCGCCTGCCTCAGGTGCGCTTCTATAGAACGAACAAAGGACCCCTTCCCCTCTCTTTCCCGCACCCCCCGTCCCTCCCTTCCTCTCCTCTCTGTGACAATGACTTCCTCTACCCAGAGGTCGGCAGCGTCCTCGCCTGCCTCAGGTGCGCTTCTATAGAACGAACAAAGGACCCCTTCCCCTCTCTTTCCCGCACCCCCCGTCCCTCCCTTCCTCTCCTCTCTGTGACAATGACTTCCTCTACCCAGAGGTCGGCAGCGTCCTCGCCTGCCTCAGGTGCGCTTCTATAGAACGAACAAAGGACCCCTTCCCCTCTCTTTCCCGCACCCCCCGTCCCTCCCTTCCTCTCCTCTCTGTGACAATGACTTCCTCTACCCAGAGGTCGGCAGCGTCCTCGCCTGCCTCAGGTGCGCTTCTATAGAACGAACAAAGGACCCCTTCCCCTCTCTTTCCCGCACCCCCCGTCCCTCCCTTCCTCTCCTCTCTGTGACAATGACTTCCTCTACCCAGAGGTCGGCAGCGTCCTCGCCTGCCTCAGGTGCGCTTCTATAGAACGAACAAAGGACCCCTTCCCCTCTCTTTCCCGCACCCCCCGTCCCTCCCTTCCTCTCCTCTCTGTGACAATGACTTCCTCTACCCAGAGGTCGGCAGCGTCCTCGCCTGCCTCAGGTGCGCTTCTATAGAACGAACAAAGGACCCCTTCCCCTCTCTTTCCCGCACCCCCCGTCCCTCCCTTCCTCTCCTCTCTGTGACAATGACTTCCTCTACCCAGAGGTCGGCAGCGTCCTCGCCTGCCTCAGGTGCGCTTCTATAGAACGAACAAAGGACCCCTTCCCCTCTCTTTCCCGCACCCCCCGTCCCTCCCTTCCTCTCCTCTCTGTGACAATGACTTCCTCTACCCAGAGGTCGGCAGCGTCCTCGCCTGCCTCAGGTGCGCTTCTATAGAACGAACAAAGGACCCCTTCCCCTCTCTTTCCCGCACCCCCCGTCCCTCCCTTCCTCTCCTCTCTGTGACAATGACTTCCTCTACCCAGAGGTCGGCAGCGTCCTCGCCTGCCTCAGGTGCGCTTCTATAGAACGAACAAAGGACCCCTTCCCCTCTCTTTCCCGCACCCCCCGTCCCTCCCTTCCTCTCCTCTCTGTGACAATGACTTCCTCTACCCAGAGGTCGGCAGCGTCCTCGCCTGCCTCAGGTGCGCTTCTATAGAACGAACAAAGGACCCCTTCCCCTCTCTTTCCCGCACCCCCCGTCCCTCCCTTCCTCTCCTCTCTGTGACAATGACTTCCTCTACCCAGAGGTCGGCAGCGTCCTCGCCTGCCTCAGGTGCGCTTCTATAGAACGAACAAAGGACCCCTTCCCCTCTCTTTCCCGCACCCCCCGTCCCTCCCTTCCTCTCCTCTCTGTGACAATGACTTCCTCTACCCAGAGGTCGGCAGCGTCCTCGCCTGCCTCAGGTGCGCTTCTATAGAACGAACAAAGGACCCCTTCCCCTCTCTTTCCCGCACCCCCCGTCCCTCCCTTCCTCTCCTCTCTGTGACAATGACTTCCTCTACCCAGAGGTCGGCAGCGTCCTCGCCTGCCTCAGGTGCGCTTCTATAGAACGAACAAAGGACCCCTTCCCCTCTCTTTCCCGCACCCCCCGTCCCTCCCTTCCTCTCCTCTCTGTGACAATGACTTCCTCTACCCAGAGGTCGGCAGCGTCCTCGCCTGCCTCAGGTGCGCTTCTATAGAACGAACAAAGGACCCCTTCCCCTCTCTTTCCCGCACCCCCCGTCCCTCCCTTCCTCTCCTCTCTGTGACAATGACTTCCTCTACCCAGAGGTCGGCAGCGTCCTCGCCTGCCTCAGGTGCGCTTCTATAGAACGAACAAAGGACCCCTTCCCCTCTCTTTCCCGCACCCCCCGTCCCTCCCTTCCTCTCCTCTCTGTGACAATGACTTCCTCTACCCAGAGGTCGGCAGCGTCCTCGCCTGCCTCAGGTGCGCTTCTATAGAACGAACAAAGGACCCCTTCCCCTCTCTTTCCCGCACCCCCCGTCCCTCCCTTCCTCTCCTCTCTGTGACAATGACTTCCTCTACCCAGAGGTCGGCAGCGTCCTCGCCTGCCTCAGGTGCGCTTCTATAGAACGAACAAAGGACCCCTTCCCCTCTCTTTCCCGCACCCCCCGTCCCTCCCTTCCTCTCCTCTCTGTGACAATGACTTCCTCTACCCAGAGGTCGGCAGCGTCCTCGCCTGCCTCAGGTGCGCTTCTATAGAACGAACAAAGGACCCCTTCCCCTCTCTTTCCCGCACCCCCCGTCCCTCCCTTCCTCTCCTCTCTGTGACAATGACTTCCTCTACCCAGAGGTCGGCAGCGTCCTCGCCTGCCTCAGGTGCGCTTCTATAGAACGAACAAAGGACCCCTTCCCCTCTCTTTCCCGCACCCCCCGTCCCTCCCTTCCTCTCCTCTCTGTGACAATGACTTCCTCTACCCAGAGGTCGGCAGCGTCCTCGCCTGCCTCAGGTGCGCTTCTATAGAACGAACAAAGGACCCCTTCCCCTCTCTTTCCCGCACCCCCCGTCCCTCCCTTCCTCTCCTCTCTGTGACAATGACTTCCTCTACCCAGAGGTCGGCAGCGTCCTCGCCTGCCTCAGGTGCGCTTCTATAGAACGAACAAAGGACCCCTTCCCCTCTCTTTCCCGCACCCCCCGTCCCTCCCTTCCTCTCCTCTCTGTGACAATGACTTCCTCTACCCAGAGGTCGGCAGCGTCCTCGCCTGCCTCAGGTGCGCTTCTATAGAACGAACAAAGGACCCCTTCCCCTCTCTTTCCCGCACCCCCCGTCCCTCCCTTCCTCTCCTCTCTGTGACAATGACTTCCTCTACCCAGAGGTCGGCAGCGTCCTCGCCTGCCTCAGGTGCGCTTCTATAGAACGAACAAAGGACCCCTTCCCCTCTCTTTCCCGCACCCCCCGTCCCTCCCTTCCTCTCCTCTCTGTGACAATGACTTCCTCTACCCAGAGGTCGGCAGCGTCCTCGCCTGCCTCAGGTGCGCTTCTATAGAACGAACAAAGGACCCCTTCCCCTCTCTTTCCCGCACCCCCCGTCCCTCCCTTCCTCTCCTCTCTGTGACAATGACTTCCTCTACCCAGAGGTCGGCAGCGTCCTCGCCTGCCTCAGGTGCGCTTCTATAGAACGAACAAAGGACCCCTTCCCCTCTCTTTCCCGCACCCCCCGTCCCTCCCTTCCTCTCCTCTCTGTGACAATGACTTCCTCTACCCAGAGGTCGGCAGCGTCCTCGCCTGCCTCAGGTGCGCTTCTATAGAACGAACAAAGGACCCCTTCCCCTCTCTTTCCCGCACCCCCCGTCCCTCCCTTCCTCTCCTCTCTGTGACAATGACTTCCTCTACCCAGAGGTCGGCAGCGTCCTCGCCTGCCTCAGGTGCGCTTCTATAGAACGAACAAAGGACCCCTTCCCCTCTCTTTCCCGCACCCCCCGTCCCTCCCTTCCTCTCCTCTCTGTGACAATGACTTCCTCTACCCAGAGGTCGGCAGCGTCCTCGCCTGCCTCAGGTGCGCTTCTATAGAACGAACAAAGGACCCCTTCCCCTCTCTTTCCCGCACCCCCCGTCCCTCCCTTCCTCTCCTCTCTGTGACAATGACTTCCTCTACCCAGAGGTCGGCAGCGTCCTCGCCTGCCTCAGGTGCGCTTCTATAGAACGAACAAAGGACCCCTTCCCCTCTCTTTCCCGCACCCCCCGTCCCTCCCTTCCTCTCCTCTCTGTGACAATGACTTCCTCTACCCAGAGGTCGGCAGCGTCCTCGCCTGCCTCAGGTGCGCTTCTATAGAACGAACAAAGGACCCCTTCCCCTCTCTTTCCCGCACCCCCCGTCCCTCCCTTCCTCTCCTCTCTGTGACAATGACTTCCTCTACCCAGAGGTCGGCAGCGTCCTCGCCTGCCTCAGGTGCGCTTCTATAGAACGAACAAAGGACCCCTTCCCCTCTCTTTCCCGCACCCCCCGTCCCTCCCTTCCTCTCCTCTCTGTGACAATGACTTCCTCTACCCAGAGGTCGGCAGCGTCCTCGCCTGCCTCAGGTGCGCTTCTATAGAACGAACAAAGGACCCCTTCCCCTCTCTTTCCCGCACCCCCCGTCCCTCCCTTCCTCTCCTCTCTGTGACAATGACTTCCTCTACCCAGAGGTCGGCAGCGTCCTCGCCTGCCTCAGGTGCGCTTCTATAGAACGAACAAAGGACCCCTTCCCCTCTCTTTCCCGCACCCCCCGTCCCTCCCTTCCTCTCCTCTCTGTGACAATGACTTCCTCTACCCAGAGGTCGGCAGCGTCCTCGCCTGCCTCAGGTGCGCTTCTATAGAACGAACAAAGGACCCCTTCCCCTCTCTTTCCCGCACCCCCCGTCCCTCCCTTCCTCTCCTCTCTGTGACAATGACTTCCTCTACCCAGAGGTCGGCAGCGTCCTCGCCTGCCTCAGGTGCGCTTCTATAGAACGAACAAAGGACCCCTTCCCCTCTCTTTCCCGCACCCCCCGTCCCTCCCTTCCTCTCCTCTCTGTGACAATGACTTCCTCTACCCAGAGGTCGGCAGCGTCCTCGCCTGCCTCAGGTGCGCTTCTATAGAACGAACAAAGGACCCCTTCCCCTCTCTTTCCCGCACCCCCCGTCCCTCCCTTCCTCTCCTCTCTGTGACAATGACTTCCTCTACCCAGAGGTCGGCAGCGTCCTCGCCTGCCTCAGGTGCGCTTCTATAGAACGAACAAAGGACCCCTTCCCCTCTCTTTCCCGCACCCCCCGTCCCTCCCTTCCTCTCCTCTCTGTGACAATGACTTCCTCTACCCAGAGGTCGGCAGCGTCCTCGCCTGCCTCAGGTGCGCTTCTATAGAACGAACAAAGGACCCCTTCCCCTCTCTTTCCCGCACCCCCCGTCCCTCCCTTCCTCTCCTCTCTGTGACAATGACTTCCTCTACCCAGAGGTCGGCAGCGTCCTCGCCTGCCTCAGGTGCGCTTCTATAGAACGAACAAAGGACCCCTTCCCCTCTCTTTCCCGCACCCCCCGTCCCTCCCTTCCTCTCCTCTCTGTGACAATGACTTCCTCTACCCAGAGGTCGGCAGCGTCCTCGCCTGCCTCAGGTGCGCTTCTATAGAACGAACAAAGGACCCCTTCCCCTCTCTTTCCCGCACCCCCCGTCCCTCCCTTCCTCTCCTCTCTGTGACAATGACTTCCTCTACCCAGAGGTCGGCAGCGTCCTCGCCTGCCTCAGGTGCGCTTCTATAGAACGAACAAAGGACCCCTTCCCCTCTCTTTCCCGCACCCCCCGTCCCTCCCTTCCTCTCCTCTCTGTGACAATGACTTCCTCTACCCAGAGGTCGGCAGCGTCCTCGCCTGCCTCAGGTGCGCTTCTATAGAACGAACAAAGGACCCCTTCCCCTCTCTTTCCCGCACCCCCCGTCCCTCCCTTCCTCTCCTCTCTGTGACAATGACTTCCTCTACCCAGAGGTCGGCAGCGTCCTCGCCTGCCTCAGGTGCGCTTCTATAGAACGAACAAAGGACCCCTTCCCCTCTCTTTCCCGCACCCCCCGTCCCTCCCTTCCTCTCCTCTCTGTGACAATGACTTCCTCTACCCAGAGGTCGGCAGCGTCCTCGCCTGCCTCAGGTGCGCTTCTATAGAACGAACAAAGGACCCCTTCCCCTCTCTTTCCCGCACCCCCCGTCCCTCCCTTCCTCTCCTCTCTGTGACAATGACTTCCTCTACCCAGAGGTCGGCAGCGTCCTCGCCTGCCTCAGGTGCGCTTCTATAGAACGAACAAAGGACCCCTTCCCCTCTCTTTCCCGCACCCCCCGTCCCTCCCTTCCTCTCCTCTCTGTGACAATGACTTCCTCTACCCAGAGGTCGGCAGCGTCCTCGCCTGCCTCAGGTGCGCTTCTATAGAACGAACAAAGGACCCCTTCCCCTCTCTTTCCCGCACCCCCCGTCCCTCCCTTCCTCTCCTCTCTGTGACAATGACTTCCTCTACCCAGAGGTCGGCAGCGTCCTCGCCTGCCTCAGGTGCGCTTCTATAGAACGAACAAAGGACCCCTTCCCCTCTCTTTCCCGCACCCCCCGTCCCTCCCTTCCTCTCCTCTCTGTGACAATGACTTCCTCTACCCAGAGGTCGGCAGCGTCCTCGCCTGCCTCAGGTGCGCTTCTATAGAACGAACAAAGGACCCCTTCCCCTCTCTTTCCCGCACCCCCCGTCCCTCCCTTCCTCTCCTCTCTGTGACAATGACTTCC
Source organism: Closterium sp. Naga37s-1 (assembly GCA_947471745.1). Lineage (NCBI taxonomy): Eukaryota > Viridiplantae > Streptophyta > Zygnematophyceae > Desmidiales > Closteriaceae > Closterium > Closterium sp. Naga37s-1. The sequence continues at coordinate 732,003 of CANJKZ010000337.1, read as the reverse complement.
TCTACCCAGAGGTCGGCAGCGTCCTCGCCTGCCTCAGGTGCGCTTCTATAGAACGAACAAAGGACCCCTTCCCCTCTCTTTCCCGCACCCCCCGTCCCTCCCTTCCTCTCCTCTCTGTGACAATGACTTCCTCTACCCAGAGGTCGGCAGCGTCCTCGCCTGCCTCAGGTGCGCTTCTATAGAACGAACAAAGGACCCCTTCCCCTCTCTTTCCCGCACCCCCCGTCCCTCCCTTCCTCTCCTCTCTGTGACAATGACTTCCTCTACCCAGAGGTCGGCAGCGTCCTCGCCTGCCTCAGGTGCGCTTCTATAGAACGAACAAAGGACCCCTTCCCCTCTCTTTCCCGCACCCCCCGTCCCTCCCTTCCTCTCCTCTCTGTGACAATGACTTCCTCTACCCAGAGGTCGGCAGCGTCCTCGCCTGCCTCAGGTGCGCTTCTATAGAACGAACAAAGGACCCCTTCCCCTCTCTTTCCCGCACCCCCCGTCCCTCCCTTCCTCTCCTCTCTGTGACAATGACTTCCTCTACCCAGAGGTCGGCAGCGTCCTCGCCTGCCTCAGGTGCGCTTCTATAGAACGAACAAAGGACCCCTTCCCCTCTCTTTCCCGCACCCCCCGTCCCTCCCTTCCTCTCCTCTCTGTGACAATGACTTCCTCTACCCAGAGGTCGGCAGCGTCCTCGCCTGCCTCAGGTGCGCTTCTATAGAACGAACAAAGGACCCCTTCCCCTCTCTTTCCCGCACCCCCCGTCCCTCCCTTCCTCTCCTCTCTGTGACAATGACTTCCTCTACCCAGAGGTCGGCAGCGTCCTCGCCTGCCTCAGGTGCGCTTCTATAGAACGAACAAAGGACCCCTTCCCCTCTCTTTCCCGCACCCCCCGTCCCTCCCTTCCTCTCCTCTCTGTGACAATGACTTCCTCTACCCAGAGGTCGGCAGCGTCCTCGCCTGCCTCAGGTGCGCTTCTATAGAACGAACAAAGGACCCCTTCCCCTCTCTTTCCCGCACCCCCCGTCCCTCCCTTCCTCTCCTCTCTGTGACAATGACTTCCTCTACCCAGAGGTCGGCAGCGTCCTCGCCTGCCTCAGGTGCGCTTCTATAGAACGAACAAAGGACCCCTTCCCCTCTCTTTCCCGCACCCCCCGTCCCTCCCTTCCTCTCCTCTCTGTGACAATGACTTCCTCTACCCAGAGGTCGGCAGCGTCCTCGCCTGCCTCAGGTGCGCTTCTATAGAACGAACAAAGGACCCCTTCCCCTCTCTTTCCCGCACCCCCCGTCCCTCCCTTCCTCTCCTCTCTGTGACAATGACTTCCTCTACCCAGAGGTCGGCAGCGTCCTCGCCTGCCTCAGGTGCGCTTCTATAGAACGAACAAAGGACCCCTTCCCCTCTCTTTCCCGCACCCCCCGTCCCTCCCTTCCTCTCCTCTCTGTGACAATGACTTCCTCTACCCAGAGGTCGGCAGCGTCCTCGCCTGCCTCAGGTGCGCTTCTATAGAACGAACAAAGGACCCCTTCCCCTCTCTTTCCCGCACCCCCCGTCCCTCCCTTCCTCTCCTCTCTGTGACAATGACTTCCTCTACCCAGAGGTCGGCAGCGTCCTCGCCTGCCTCAGGTGCGCTTCTATAGAACGAACAAAGGACCCCTTCCCCTCTCTTTCCCGCACCCCCCGTCCCTCCCTTCCTCTCCTCTCTGTGACAATGACTTCCTCTACCCAGAGGTCGGCAGCGTCCTCGCCTGCCTCAGGTGCGCTTCTATAGAACGAACAAAGGACCCCTTCCCCTCTCTTTCCCGCACCCCCCGTCCCTCCCTTCCTCTCCTCTCTGTGACAATGACTTCCTCTACCCAGAGGTCGGCAGCGTCCTCGCCTGCCTCAGGTGCGCTTCTATAGAACGAACAAAGGACCCCTTCCCCTCTCTTTCCCGCACCCCCCGTCCCTCCCTTCCTCTCCTCTCTGTGACAATGACTTCCTCTACCCAGAGGTCGGCAGCGTCCTCGCCTGCCTCAGGTGCGCTTCTATAGAACGAACAAAGGACCCCTTCCCCTCTCTTTCCCGCACCCCCCGTCCCTCCCTTCCTCTCCTCTCTGTGACAATGACTTCCTCTACCCAGAGGTCGGCAGCGTCCTCGCCTGCCTCAGGTGCGCTTCTATAGAACGAACAAAGGACCCCTTCCCCTCTCTTTCCCGCACCCCCCGTCCCTCCCTTCCTCTCCTCTCTGTGACAATGACTTCCTCTACCCAGAGGTCGGCAGCGTCCTCGCCTGCCTCAGGTGCGCTTCTATAGAACGAACAAAGGACCCCTTCCCCTCTCTTTCCCGCACCCCCCGTCCCTCCCTTCCTCTCCTCTCTGTGACAATGACTTCCTCTACCCAGAGGTCGGCAGCGTCCTCGCCTGCCTCAGGTGCGCTTCTATAGAACGAACAAAGGACCCCTTCCCCTCTCTTTCCCGCACCCCCCGTCCCTCCCTTCCTCTCCTCTCTGTGACAATGACTTCCTCTACCCAGAGGTCGGCAGCGTCCTCGCCTGCCTCAGGTGCGCTTCTATAGAACGAACAAAGGACCCCTTCCCCTCTCTTTCCCGCACCCCCCGTCCCTCCCTTCCTCTCCTCTCTGTGACAATGACTTCCTCTACCCAGAGGTCGGCAGCGTCCTCGCCTGCCTCAGGTGCGCTTCTATAGAACGAACAAAGGACCCCTTCCCCTCTCTTTCCCGCACCCCCCGTCCCTCCCTTCCTCTCCTCTCTGTGACAATGACTTCCTCTACCCAGAGGTCGGCAGCGTCCTCGCCTGCCTCAGGTGCGCTTCTATAGAACGAACAAAGGACCCCTTCCCCTCTCTTTCCCGCACCCCCCGTCCCTCCCTTCCTCTCCTCTCTGTGACAATGACTTCCTCTACCCAGAGGTCGGCAGCGTCCTCGCCTGCCTCAGGTGCGCTTCTATAGAACGAACAAAGGACCCCTTCCCCTCTCTTTCCCGCACCCCCCGTCCCTCCCTTCCTCTCCTCTCTGTGACAATGACTTCCTCTACCCAGAGGTCGGCAGCGTCCTCGCCTGCCTCAGGTGCGCTTCTATAGAACGAACAAAGGACCCCTTCCCCTCTCTTTCCCGCACCCCCCGTCCCTCCCTTCCTCTCCTCTCTGTGACAATGACTTCCTCTACCCAGAGGTCGGCAGCGTCCTCGCCTGCCTCAGGTGCGCTTCTATAGAACGAACAAAGGACCCCTTCCCCTCTCTTTCCCGCACCCCCCGTCCCTCCCTTCCTCTCCTCTCTGTGACAATGACTTCCTCTACCCAGAGGTCGGCAGCGTCCTCGCCTGCCTCAGGTGCGCTTCTATAGAACGAACAAAGGACCCCTTCCCCTCTCTTTCCCGCACCCCCCGTCCCTCCCTTCCTCTCCTCTCTGTGACAATGACTTCCTCTACCCAGAGGTCGGCAGCGTCCTCGCCTGCCTCAGGTGCGCTTCTATAGAACGAACAAAGGACCCCTTCCCCTCTCTTTCCCGCACCCCCCGTCCCTCCCTTCCTCTCCTCTCTGTGACAATGACTTCCTCTACCCAGAGGTCGGCAGCGTCCTCGCCTGCCTCAGGTGCGCTTCTATAGAACGAACAAAGGACCCCTTCCCCTCTCTTTCCCGCACCCCCCGTCCCTCCCTTCCTCTCCTCTCTGTGACAATGACTTCCTCTACCCAGAGGTCGGCAGCGTCCTCGCCTGCCTCAGGTGCGCTTCTATAGAACGAACAAAGGACCCCTTCCCCTCTCTTTCCCGCACCCCCCGTCCCTCCCTTCCTCTCCTCTCTGTGACAATGACTTCCTCTACCCAGAGGTCGGCAGCGTCCTCGCCTGCCTCAGGTGCGCTTCTATAGAACGAACAAAGGACCCCTTCCCCTCTCTTTCCCGCACCCCCCGTCCCTCCCTTCCTCTCCTCTCTGTGACAATGACTTCCTCTACCCAGAGGTCGGCAGCGTCCTCGCCTGCCTCAGGTGCGCTTCTATAGAACGAACAAAGGACCCCTTCCCCTCTCTTTCCCGCACCCCCCGTCCCTCCCTTCCTCTCCTCTCTGTGACAATGACTTCCTCTACCCAGAGGTCGGCAGCGTCCTCGCCTGCCTCAGGTGCGCTTCTATAGAACGAACAAAGGACCCCTTCCCCTCTCTTTCCCGCACCCCCCGTCCCTCCCTTCCTCTCCTCTCTGTGACAATGACTTCCTCTACCCAGAGGTCGGCAGCGTCCTCGCCTGCCTCAGGTGCGCTTCTATAGAACGAACAAAGGACCCCTTCCCCTCTCTTTCCCGCACCCCCCGTCCCTCCCTTCCTCTCCTCTCTGTGACAATGACTTCCTCTACCCAGAGGTCGGCAGCGTCCTCGCCTGCCTCAGGTGCGCTTCTATAGAACGAACAAAGGACCCCTTCCCCTCTCTTTCCCGCACCCCCCGTCCCTCCCTTCCTCTCCTCTCTGTGACAATGACTTCCTCTACCCAGAGGTCGGCAGCGTCCTCGCCTGCCTCAGGTGCGCTTCTATAGAACGAACAAAGGACCCCTTCCCCTCTCTTTCCCGCACCCCCCGTCCCTCCCTTCCTCTCCTCTCTGTGACAATGACTTCCTCTACCCAGAGGTCGGCAGCGTCCTCGCCTGCCTCAGGTGCGCTTCTATAGAACGAACAAAGGACCCCTTCCCCTCTCTTTCCCGCACCCCCCGTCCCTCCCTTCCTCTCCTCTCTGTGACAATGACTTCCTCTACCCAGAGGTCGGCAGCGTCCTCGCCTGCCTCAGGTGCGCTTCTATAGAACGAACAAAGGACCCCTTCCCCTCTCTTTCCCGCACCCCCCGTCCCTCCCTTCCTCTCCTCTCTGTGACAATGACTTCCTCTACCCAGAGGTCGGCAGCGTCCTCGCCTGCCTCAGGTGCGCTTCTATAGAACGAACAAAGGACCCCTTCCCCTCTCTTTCCCGCACCCCCCGTCCCTCCCTTCCTCTCCTCTCTGTGACAATGACTTCCTCTACCCAGAGGTCGGCAGCGTCCTCGCCTGCCTCAGGTGCGCTTCTATAGAACGAACAAAGGACCCCTTCCCCTCTCTTTCCCGCACCCCCCGTCCCTCCCTTCCTCTCCTCTCTGTGACAATGACTTCCTCTACCCAGAGGTCGGCAGCGTCCTCGCCTGCCTCAGGTGCGCTTCTATAGAACGAACAAAGGACCCCTTCCCCTCTCTTTCCCGCACCCCCCGTCCCTCCCTTCCTCTCCTCTCTGTGACAATGACTTCCTCTACCCAGAGGTCGGCAGCGTCCTCGCCTGCCTCAGGTGCGCTTCTATAGAACGAACAAAGGACCCCTTCCCCTCTCTTTCCCGCACCCCCCGTCCCTCCCTTCCTCTCCTCTCTGTGACAATGACTTCCTCTACCCAGAGGTCGGCAGCGTCCTCGCCTGCCTCAGGTGCGCTTCTATAGAACGAACAAAGGACCCCTTCCCCTCTCTTTCCCGCACCCCCCGTCCCTCCCTTCCTCTCCTCTCTGTGACAATGACTTCCTCTACCCAGAGGTCGGCAGCGTCCTCGCCTGCCTCAGGTGCGCTTCTATAGAACGAACAAAGGACCCCTTCCCCTCTCTTTCCCGCACCCCCCGTCCCTCCCTTCCTCTCCTCTCTGTGACAATGACTTCCTCTACCCAGAGGTCGGCAGCGTCCTCGCCTGCCTCAGGTGCGCTTCTATAGAACGAACAAAGGACCCCTTCCCCTCTCTTTCCCGCACCCCCCGTCCCTCCCTTCCTCTCCTCTCTGTGACAATGACTTCCTCTACCCAGAGGTCGGCAGCGTCCTCGCCTGCCTCAGGTGCGCTTCTATAGAACGAACAAAGGACCCCTTCCCCTCTCTTTCCCGCACCCCCCGTCCCTCCCTTCCTCTCCTCTCTGTGACAATGACTTCCTCTACCCAGAGGTCGGCAGCGTCCTCGCCTGCCTCAGGTGCGCTTCTATAGAACGAACAAAGGACCCCTTCCCCTCTCTTTCCCGCACCCCCCGTCCCTCCCTTCCTCTCCTCTCTGTGACAATGACTTCCTCTACCCAGAGGTCGGCAGCGTCCTCGCCTGCCTCAGGTGCGCTTCTATAGAACGAACAAAGGACCCCTTCCCCTCTCTTTCCCGCACCCCCCGTCCCTCCCTTCCTCTCCTCTCTGTGACAATGACTTCCTCTACCCAGAGGTCGGCAGCGTCCTCGCCTGCCTCAGGTGCGCTTCTATAGAACGAACAAAGGACCCCTTCCCCTCTCTTTCCCGCACCCCCCGTCCCTCCCTTCCTCTCCTCTCTGTGACAATGACTTCCTCTACCCAGAGGTCGGCAGCGTCCTCGCCTGCCTCAGGTGCGCTTCTATAGAACGAACAAAGGACCCCTTCCCCTCTCTTTCCCGCACCCCCCGTCCCTCCCTTCCTCTCCTCTCTGTGACAATGACTTCCTCTACCCAGAGGTCGGCAGCGTCCTCGCCTGCCTCAGGTGCGCTTCTATAGAACGAACAAAGGACCCCTTCCCCTCTCTTTCCCGCACCCCCCGTCCCTCCCTTCCTCTCCTCTCTGTGACAATGACTTCCTCTACCCAGAGGTCGGCAGCGTCCTCGCCTGCCTCAGGTGCGCTTCTATAGAACGAACAAAGGACCCCTTCCCCTCTCTTTCCCGCACCCCCCGTCCCTCCCTTCCTCTCCTCTCTGTGACAATGACTTCCTCTACCCAGAGGTCGGCAGCGTCCTCGCCTGCCTCAGGTGCGCTTCTATAGAACGAACAAAGGACCCCTTCCCCTCTCTTTCCCGCACCCCCCGTCCCTCCCTTCCTCTCCTCTCTGTGACAATGACTTCCTCTACCCAGAGGTCGGCAGCGTCCTCGCCTGCCTCAGGTGCGCTTCTATAGAACGAACAAAGGACCCCTTCCCCTCTCTTTCCCGCACCCCCCGTCCCTCCCTTCCTCTCCTCTCTGTGACAATGACTTCCTCTACCCAGAGGTCGGCAGCGTCCTCGCCTGCCTCAGGTGCGCTTCTATAGAACGAACAAAGGACCCCTTCCCCTCTCTTTCCCGCACCCCCCGTCCCTCCCTTCCTCTCCTCTCTGTGACAATGACTTCCTCTACCCAGAGGTCGGCAGCGTCCTCGCCTGCCTCAGGTGCGCTTCTATAGAACGAACAAAGGACCCCTTCCCCTCTCTTTCCCGCACCCCCCGTCCCTCCCTTCCTCTCCTCTCTGTGACAATGACTTCCTCTACCCAGAGGTCGGCAGCGTCCTCGCCTGCCTCAGGTGCGCTTCTATAGAACGAACAAAGGACCCCTTCCCCTCTCTTTCCCGCACCCCCCGTCCCTCCCTTCCTCTCCTCTCTGTGACAATGACTTCCTCTACCCAGAGGTCGGCAGCGTCCTCGCCTGCCTCAGGTGCGCTTCTATAGAACGAACAAAGGACCCCTTCCCCTCTCTTTCCCGCACCCCCCGTCCCTCCCTTCCTCTCCTCTCTGTGACAATGACTTCCTCTACCCAGAGGTCGGCAGCGTCCTCGCCTGCCTCAGGTGCGCTTCTATAGAACGAACAAAGGACCCCTTCCCCTCTCTTTCCCGCACCCCCCGTCCCTCCCTTCCTCTCCTCTCTGTGACAATGACTTCCTCTACCCAGAGGTCGGCAGCGTCCTCGCCTGCCTCAGGTGCGCTTCTATAGAACGAACAAAGGACCCCTTCCCCTCTCTTTCCCGCACCCCCCGTCCCTCCCTTCCTCTCCTCTCTGTGACAATGACTTCCTCTACCCAGAGGTCGGCAGCGTCCTCGCCTGCCTCAGGTGCGCTTCTATAGAACGAACAAAGGACCCCTTCCCCTCTCTTTCCCGCACCCCCCGTCCCTCCCTTCCTCTCCTCTCTGTGACAATGACTTCCTCTACCCAGAGGTCGGCAGCGTCCTCGCCTGCCTCAGGTGCGCTTCTATAGAACGAACAAAGGACCCCTTCCCCTCTCTTTCCCGCACCCCCCGTCCCTCCCTTCCTCTCCTCTCTGTGACAATGACTTCCTCTACCCAGAGGTCGGCAGCGTCCTCGCCTGCCTCAGGTGCGCTTCTATAGAACGAACAAAGGACCCCTTCCCCTCTCTTTCCCGCACCCCCCGTCCCTCCCTTCCTCTCCTCTCTGTGACAATGACTTCCTCTACCCAGAGGTCGGCAGCGTCCTCGCCTGCCTCAGGTGCGCTTCTATAGAACGAACAAAGGACCCCTTCCCCTCTCTTTCCCGCACCCCCCGTCCCTCCCTTCCTCTCCTCTCTGTGACAATGACTTCCTCTACCCAGAGGTCGGCAGCGTCCTCGCCTGCCTCAGGTGCGCTTCTATAGAACGAACAAAGGACCCCTTCCCCTCTCTTTCCCGCACCCCCCGTCCCTCCCTTCCTCTCCTCTCTGTGACAATGACTTCCTCTACCCAGAGGTCGGCAGCGTCCTCGCCTGCCTCAGGTGCGCTTCTATAGAACGAACAAAGGACCCCTTCCCCTCTCTTTCCCGCACCCCCCGTCCCTCCCTTCCTCTCCTCTCTGTGACAATGACTTCCTCTACCCAGAGGTCGGCAGCGTCCTCGCCTGCCTCAGGTGCGCTTCTATAGAACGAACAAAGGACCCCTTCCCCTCTCTTTCCCGCACCCCCCGTCCCTCCCTTCCTCTCCTCTCTGTGACAATGACTTCCTCTACCCAGAGGTCGGCAGCGTCCTCGCCTGCCTCAGGTGCGCTTCTATAGAACGAACAAAGGACCCCTTCCCCTCTCTTTCCCGCACCCCCCGTCCCTCCCTTCCTCTCCTCTCTGTGACAATGACTTCCTCTACCCAGAGGTCGGCAGCGTCCTCGCCTGCCTCAGGTGCGCTTCTATAGAACGAACAAAGGACCCCTTCCCCTCTCTTTCCCGCACCCCCCGTCCCTCCCTTCCTCTCCTCTCTGTGACAATGACTTCCTCTACCCAGAGGTCGGCAGCGTCCTCGCCTGCCTCAGGTGCGCTTCTATAGAACGAACAAAGGACCCCTTCCCCTCTCTTTCCCGCACCCCCCGTCCCTCCCTTCCTCTCCTCTCTGTGACAATGACTTCCTCTACCCAGAGGTCGGCAGCGTCCTCGCCTGCCTCAGGTGCGCTTCTATAGAACGAACAAAGGACCCCTTCCCCTCTCTTTCCCGCACCCCCCGTCCCTCCCTTCCTCTCCTCTCTGTGACAATGACTTCCTCTACCCAGAGGTCGGCAGCGTCCTCGCCTGCCTCAGGTGCGCTTCTATAGAACGAACAAAGGACCCCTTCCCCTCTCTTTCCCGCACCCCCCGTCCCTCCCTTCCTCTCCTCTCTGTGACAATGACTTCCTCTACCCAGAGGTCGGCAGCGTCCTCGCCTGCCTCAGGTGCGCTTCTATAGAACGAACAAAGGACCCCTTCCCCTCTCTTTCCCGCACCCCCCGTCCCTCCCTTCCTCTCCTCTCTGTGACAATGACTTCCTCTACCCAGAGGTCGGCAGCGTCCTCGCCTGCCTCAGGTGCGCTTCTATAGAACGAACAAAGGACCCCTTCCCCTCTCTTTCCCGCACCCCCCGTCCCTCCCTTCCTCTCCTCTCTGTGACAATGACTTCCTCTACCCAGAGGTCGGCAGCGTCCTCGCCTGCCTCAGGTGCGCTTCTATAGAACGAACAAAGGACCCCTTCCCCTCTCTTTCCCGCACCCCCCGTCCCTCCCTTCCTCTCCTCTCTGTGACAATGACTTCCTCTACCCAGAGGTCGGCAGCGTCCTCGCCTGCCTCAGGTGCGTGCCATGCACCACTTCCCTTCCCCTCCTAAAGCCTCTCTCAAACCCCCTTTTTGAAGTCACATCTCCTCTCTCCTGTATATTTTTCTGGGAAGTTTTTTAACCCAGGCAGTGTTCTCTCCGGTTTGAGGTTTTTGCTGCTTGGTCCCCCCATCCCCCATCCCCATTTCTCCTTTCTCCCTTTCTCCTCGCTCCCCTATTTCCACCATCCGTCCTCCCCAACGCTCTCCCTCCTCCCTGGACTCTCTCCGTTCCTCACACACGATGCCTCCTCTTCGCTCCTCAGTTACCCAACTTTCAATCCCATACATGGTCAGGGAGGCCAAGTCAGGGGGGAAGACATCGGAGGCGTGTGGGCAGAAGGTGTTTGAGGCGCAGCAGGACACGGCCAACGACTTTGCTCTGGACCCTCACCTCAAGCCATCCCACCCCTTTCCCCTCAACCCCAACCCCAATCAACCCCTCCAACCCTTCCAAAATCCCCTCTTCCAGGGAGGCCAAGTCGGGCGGCAAGATATCGGAGGCGTGTGGGCAGAAGGTGTTTGAGGCGCAGCAGGACGCAGCCAACGACTTTGCTCTGGACCCTCAGCTGAACGAGACGTGCTCTGGGGACGTGCAGCGGCTGTGTGCTGACGTGCCCACTGGGGAGGGGCGCGTTCAGGACTGCCTGGTAAGTGGAGGGCGGAGAAGGGGGGGAAGGGATGGTGTAGGTGTCCATAGTGTATGTATGGTTCCGAAGTAGAATTCTTCTGGGACGTGCTCTGGGGACGTGCAGCGGCTGTGCGCTGACGTGCTCACTGGGGATGGGCGCGTGCAGGACTGCCTGGTGGGTTGCTAGGGTGCCTGGGGGGAGGTGGGAAATTTGGGGGGAAGGAGGTTGGGGGCGTGGGGGTGTTGTGCGGCCAGAGTGCGCGTGACTTTGCTCTGCACCCTCAGCTCAACCAGACATGCTCTGGGGATGTGGAGCGGCTGATGTGCCCATTGGGGAGAGGCGGGTACAGTGCAGGACTGCCTGGCGGGTGTGAGTGTGGGTGTGAGTGTGGGTGTGGGTGTGCAGTGTGTGGGTGAAGGGGGAGTGTGGGGCGTGTGGTACCGGAGGAGAAGCCTCAGCTAAAATTGCCTGGCAGGCTCCGGTATTATGCCAAAATGTAGCCACCGTTGTTCTTTCCGTCCTTTCTTCCTTGTTCTTCCCTTGTTCTTTCCGTCCTTTCTTCCTTTCCTTTGTGATTTTTGAGACGTCTAAAAAACCCATCGTTTGTGTATTCCTGTACACCCACCCACCAGAGGGATCACAGGAACAGCCTTAACTGGGAGTGCTTGGCGGAGCTTTTCCGGCAGGAGATTGAGAGCTCAGAGGACATTCGCCTCAACACGCGCCTCTTCAAAGGTGAGCGCCAGTGCAGTCCACACACTTGCCTCCGAATGGAATAACCTTCACTTCACCCTTTCCCCCCTCTCCTTTTCCACGCCCTCTCCATTTCCCACCCCCAACTCACCACCCCCCTCCCCCCCACCCCCTTTCACCATCTTTTCGCATGTCAACCTCTCCCAACCGTTGGGACCCAACGTGCTTGCGAAGCAGGCAACGGCTCTGCCCTGATGTGGCTTTTGTGTCAACTCAAAAGCGAAGGGGTCTGTTGTTTGGTCCCCCCGCTTGCCCCTCTCTCCTCCCAGCCTCCCTGGAGGACAAGCGCCGCTTCTGCCCCGGCGTGCTGCCAGGGGATGCGAGAGTGAGGGGATTCACTAAGCTGCCTCTTTCCCTCTTCTCCCATCCCATCTCGTCCCCCTTTCTCCATGCCCCTCCCCTCGGCTGCCCCTCCCCAGCCTGCCTGGAGGACAAGCGCCGCTTCTGCCCCGACGTGCTGCCAGGGGATGCGAGAGTCAAGTGTGGTGTCTGTTTAAAGTTGAAGGCTTAGAGTTGAGAGTCTTCTTTCTTTACATCTCATCTATTCCCTCTCTCTGCCCTGCCTCTCTGCCCCTCTCAGCCTGCCTGGAGGACAAGCGCCGCTTCTGCCCCGACGTGCTGCCAGGGGACGCGCGAGTGAAGGACTGCCTGGAGACCCACCTTCTCGACTCTGACTTCTCCAAGACCTGGTGAGTTGAAGAGGGGGGTGGGGGGACGGACAGGGTTTTGGGTTTAGAGATCACGGGTGAGACGAGGTGATAGATAGACTGCCTGGAGTCCCACCTGCTCGACTCCAGCAGGTGGGACTTCTCCAAGAGGTCTTGTATGACGATGGGTAGGGGAGAAAGGAAGGGGGGAAGAGGGGGAGGGGCGATGTGAGTGTTGCCCTGCGCTCCGCTCTCACCAGGTCCCACCTGCTCGACTCTGACTTCTCCAAGACCTGGTGAGAGCAGAGCACAGGGCAACACTCACGTCGCCCCTCCCCCTCTTCCCCCCTTCCTTTCTCCCCTACCCATCCCCCTCCGCCAACCCCACGGCAGCAAGGGGGAGCGCTCATGATGGAGCGCTGGGCGTCAGTTCGAGACAGTTCAACCCAATCACCACTCATGCACTCCAATCCACTCCCCTTCCTTCCTCACCCCCACCCCTCCTCCCCCTTCAACCCCCCCCCCCCCCCTTGCAGCAAGGTGGGGTTTGAGCGCATGATGGAGCGTAGGGCAACACTCATGTTGCTGCTCTCTTCTTCTCACTCCCTCCCCTTCTTCCCCTCCCCTTCTCCGCCCCCCCCCTTCCCCTCCACAGCAAGGGCGAGTTTGAGCACATGATGGAGCGCAGGGCGTCTGACTTCCGCCTGGACTTCAAGTCTCGTTGACCCCAATCCCCACCTCCCTATTCTCCCCCCCCCCCCCCCCTCCCCCCCCCCTTCCCCCACACACAGCAAGGGCGAGTTTGAGCACATGATGGAGCGCAGGGCGTCCGACTTCCGCCTGGACTTCAACCTTCGCAAGTACTGCGCTGAGGATATCAGCACGGTGAGTGGGAGGGAGGGAGGGAGCAGCACGGCGAGTGGTGGCAGCACGGTGGGTCTTGTGTGAAACGGTTCAGGGTAGAAGCGAGCAAGCATGGGCGTCTGACTTCCGCCTGGACTTCAACCTTCGCAAATACTGCGGGAGAAACCCAGTGAGTGGGTGGGAGAAACCCAGTGAGTGGGTGGGAGAAACCCAGTGAGTGGGTGGGACTCTGAGCGTGGCAGCGTGGTGATACTAATGTGAAACGGGCAGGGTGGAAGCATGGGCGTCTGACTTCCGCCACCTATTTTCGCAGCCCCTCCCTCCACTCTCCGCTTCCCTTTTCCTGTAATGCACAACCCCCAGACGTGCTACCAAGACGCGGAGGATGTAGGCGATGTAGCAAACCGCGGTGCCAAGGCGATCGAGTGCCTGCAGGACTACTGCGGGGAGTTCACCCCCCTCCCCTCACTCCCCTCTTCCCCTTCTCCATGATGCTCATCTCCTCAGACGTGCTACCAAGACGCGGAGGATGTAGTAGACGTGGCCAACAGGGACGCCAAGGTGATCGGGTGCCTGCAGGACTACCGCAGGGAGCTCACCCCCCTCTCCCCACTCCCCTCTTCCCCTTCTCCATGATGCACACCACCCAGACGTGCTACCAAGACGCAGAGGATGATCGAGGTGATCGAGTGCCTGCAGGACTACCATGGCCTATTCTCACAGCCTTTCTCCCCTCTTCCCCATCCCCTCCTTCACTTCCTTCCCTCAGACGTGCTATCAAGACGCGGAGGATGTGGTGGATGTGGCGAATCGCGATGCCAAGGTGATTGAGTGCCTGCAGGACTACCGGGGGGAGCTCAAGGACCCGCGGTGCCGGCAGCAGGTGCACCAGCTGACCAAGAGGGCTTCAGAGGATATCCGGTTCAACAGGCCTCTCGCCCAGGCGTGCAAGGGTGAGTGGCTGTTTGTGCACACTTGCATGCATTTGAGTGTGTGTTCCTGGATGGAGTGAACTGCCAGAGCTCAAGGACGCGCGGTGCCAGCAGCAGGTGCACCAACTTACCAAGCGGGCTTCAGAGGATATCCGGTTCAACCGTCCAACCGTCCTCTGGCCCACCCCGACTCCTATGCCTTCCCATCCCCGCCCGCCCACACCCCCCTATGCAGACGATTCCGCCAAGCTGTGCAAGCACGTGCCGCACGGCCATGCGAACGTGCTGCTGTGCCTGCAGGAGCACAGACGTGGTTTCATTTGAGGCTCCCCCATCCCACCCTCGCGCCTTCCCTCCCCCAACCCGTCCACTCCCCCATCTGCAGACGATTCCGCCAAGCTGTGCAAGGACGTTCCGCCCGGCCATGCGCGCGTGCTGCTGTGCCTGCAGGAGCACCGGAAGGGCCTCACATCCAACTGCAAGGAGGCACTCTTCCAGGAGGTGAGGCGTGCAGTCAGGTGTGCAGTCAGGTGTGCAGTCAGGTGTGCAGTCAGGTGTGCAGTCAGGTGTGCAAGGAGGTGTGACGTCATCAGGTGTGCAGTCAGGTGTGCAGTCAGGTGTGCAGTCAGGTGTGCAGTCAGGTGTGCAGTCAGGTGTGCAGTCAGGTGTGCAGTCAGGTGTGCAGTCAGGCGTGCAAGGAGGTGTGACGTCATCAGGTGTGCAGGCAAGTGTGCAAGGAGGTGTGGCATCAGGTGATTGAGAACTTGCATTCCACATTCCTCTTTTCTTATCCCATCCCCCTTTTCTCTCCTCTCCTACTATCATGCAGGAGGTGTGTTTGCAGAAGAAACTGTCACGTCTTGCTGTGATGTAAAGTTCTCCTCACGTCCTTCCCGCCTACCTTCCCACCGTCCTTCTTCCCTCTCCTTCAATCCCGCAGGAGGTGCGGTTTGCAGAGGACATAGACTTCAAGTCCTGCTGTGATCTCAAAGCTTCTCACCTTGTCCATGTCTCTAAACCCCTGCTGTTCTCCCTCCGCCAATCGAGCAGGAGGTGCGGTTTGCAGAGGACATAGACTTCAAGTTCCCACTCAGGCAGGCATGCGTCGACGAGATGGAGCGCCTGTGCAAGGGTGAGACTGCCTTATAACGAGTATACCATGCATGCTGTTCCTTGTGTCTCTTCTGCCACTCCTGCCCCTCCTGTCCCTCCTGCACCTCCTGTACCTCCTGCCCGTCCTGCTCATCCTGCCCCTCCTGCTGCTCCTCCTGCTGCTCCTCCTGCTGCTCCTGCTCCTTGTCTCTGTGCTTTGTCATGCGATTTTTTTTTTCCGCATGTGTGCATGCATCCTCTTTTCTCCTAACGCCCACAGACCAGCCGGACGTGATAAAGTGTCTGCAGGACAAGGTGGAGGACGCGGACATGTGATAAAGTGTCCTGCTACGTATCTGTGTTGTGTTCATGCCCACAGACCAGCCGGACGTGATAAAGTGTCTGCAGGACAAGGTGGAGGACGCGGACATGGGCAAGGCGTGCAGGGAGGAGGTGAAGAAGGATGAGACGCGCGCAGCAGAGGGTGAGTGCTCCTGTGTCTGTGGTGCTTCTGGGACTGGTGGGTTGTTTGGGATGGTATGATGTGGACACGGGCAAGGCGTGCAGGGAGGAGGTGAAGAAGGATGAGACGCGCGCAGCAGAGGGTGAGTAGGTAGTTCAATAGAGGGGTAGGGAGTGGGGACAAGGTACGGCCCTAGTATGCGGGTGGGCGGACACGGGCAAGGCGTGCAGGGAGGAGGTGAAGAAGGATGAGACGCGCGCAGCAGAGGGTGAGTAGTCTGTGCATTCATGGGGAGCAGAGCAGAGCAGCGTGAGAGTAAAACGTGTTTTGAGACAGCAGCAGAGGGTGAGTAAGATTAGGGTGCATTGAGACGTCTCAATGTCCTCCGCGTGACTTTTGAGTCGACTCAAAAGGCACCTCAATGCCCGCCTGCCTTGCTGCCCTTCCCTTCCCACCCACAGCATGGGCCGTCTCAACTTCCGCTTCAACAAGGAGTGCTTTGTTGACGTCGAGCGCCTCTGCCTGCACTCATGTGCTGCTGGGTCTACCCTCCTACCCACCCACCCATCTGCCCTTCGTTCACCCACTCACGTCCCCACAGACTACCGTCTCAACTTCCGCTTCAACAAGGAGTGCTTTGTTGACGTCGAGCGCCTCTGCCTGCACTCGTGCGACACTGGGTTTTAGCCCCATTCCTCACCCACTAATCTGCCATGTTACCCACTCACCCATACACCCCTCACAAAACAGATTATCGTCTCAACTTCCGTTTGAACAAGGAGTGCTTCGTTGATGTTGAGCGTCTGTGCCTGCACTCGTGCGATGCTGGGTATAACCATCCGCTCACCCACCCACCCACACATTCCTCCATTGACCCCTCCATCCACAGACTACCGTCTCAACTTCCGTCTGAACAAGGAGTGCTTCGTGGATGTCGAGCGTCTCTGCCTGCACTCGTGTGATGCTGCTCTGGAAACTGGCGGCACGGAGACAGGGGTGACGTGTGGGGGGGCAACGCTCAAGTGTCTGACGGAGAACGAGAGGAAGCTGTCTTCTAAGACGTGCCGGCAGGAGCTGTTCTACTTCAAGAAGCGCATGGTGGCTGATATCTCGCTCGATATCCCCCTGCAGGTAAAGGGAGGGGGGTTAGCGGGGCCTACAAGGGGCACAACAAGTGGTGCAGTGTGGTGGTATGGGGTTGGGTTGTTGGGAATAAGCAGTGGCACCGAGACGGGGGTGACGTGTGGGGGGGCGACGCTCAAGTGTCTGACGGAGAACGAGAGGAAGCTGTCTTCTAAGACGTGCCGGCAGGAGCTGTTCTACTTCAAGAAGCGCATGGTGGCTGATATCTCGCTCGATATCCCTCTGCAGGTAAAGGGAGGGGTGTTAGCGGGGCCTACAAGGGGCACAACAAGTGGTGCAGTGTGGTGGTATGGGGTTGGGTTGTTGGGAATAAGCAGTGGCACCGAGACGGGGGTGACGTGTGGGGGGGCGACGCTCAAGTGTCTGACGGAGAACGAGAGGAAGCTGTCTTCTAAGACGTGCCGGCAGGAGCTGTTCTACTTCAAGAAGCGCATGGTGGCTGATATCTCGCTCGATATCCCCCTGCAGG
Source organism: Closterium sp. Naga37s-1 (assembly GCA_947471745.1). Classification (NCBI taxonomy): domain Eukaryota; kingdom Viridiplantae; phylum Streptophyta; class Zygnematophyceae; order Desmidiales; family Closteriaceae; genus Closterium; species Closterium sp. Naga37s-1. The sequence goes on along the minus strand of CANJKZ010000337.1, from coordinate 715,254 downwards.
TAAGAGAAAGAGGGGGACACAAGGTGCACTACAAGGGGTGCAGTGTGGTGGTAAGGGAAAGGGGGTGCCGGCAGGATCTGTTCTATTTCAAGAAGCGCATGGTTGCTGATATCTCACTGGATATCCCCCTGCAGGTAAGGGAATGTTGCAGTTTGCTGTGCGGTGCAGTGCGGTTGAATGGGGAGGGGGGTGCCGGCAGGAGCTGTTCTATTTCAAGAAGCGCATGGTTGCTGATATCTCCCTCAATATCCCTCCACAGGTAAGAACTGTGGGGGAATGGGGTGGGGGAGTGGGGTGGGGGAGTGTGCTGTGCGGTGCAGTGCGGTGGAATGGGGAGGGGGGTGCCGGCAGGAGCTGTTCTACTTCAAGAAGCGCATGGTGGCTGATATCTCGCTGGATATCCCGCTGCAGGTAAGGGAGGGAGGGGGTGGTAGGGGTGACGCACGCACCAAGGGGTGCAGCGCGGTGGTATGGGGAGGGGGGTGTTGGCACAACAAGGGAGGGGGGTGTTGGCACAACAAGGGGTGCATTGCTGTGCTGTTTTGAGATTCTAAGGAGCCAGCTTGAGGCTATTCATGCAGCTTCTTCCTAATCTGCCTGCCCCCACTGACCCCCTGCGTACCCCCTCTGCCTGCACCTCCTTCCTTCTGCCGTTCCAGATGGCGTGCAAGAATGACGTGGAGAAGAGGTGTGGCGGCGAGAGGGACCACTCCAAGGCGGAAGGAGAGGGTGTTTGATGGCCCTTTCCTCATACACGAACGACCTGCATTTTCCCCTGCATGCCCACGCGCCACTCGCGTACCCCCCACCCTTGCCAGATGGCATGTAAGAATGACGTGGAGAAGAAGTGTGGCGGCGAGAGGGACCACTCCAAGGCGGAAGGAGAGGGTGCCTGATGCCTCTTCCCCCATGCAACCCCTTCCCTTGTACTTCCCTCCAGATGGCGTGCAAGAATGACGTGGAGAAGAAGTGTGGCGGCGAGAGGGACCACTCCAAGGCGCTGGCGTGCCTGCGGGCCAAGAGGGACGAGCTGACAGAGGAGTGCAAGGAGGAGGAGCTGCGGTTGAGTGAGATGGAGGTGGGTGTGGTGGGTTGGTAGTGCAGGGACTGTGGAGGTGTGACTGTAACGCAGGGGAAATGGTGACAAAAATGGATGTTATTGTACTCTCCGTGGGCGGGTTATTAAAAGCATCCGTCTCACCCCAACGCTCATGAACGCATATGGCTTGGCGCTCAGCCACTTGTGCGTCCTCCCTCACTTTTACTTACTGCCTTTCAAACTATGCCCCTTCACATCACGTCACCCCCCCTCACAGGCGCCGGACATCCGCCTAACCCCAACGCTTATGAACGCGTGTGGCCTGGAGCTCAACCATTTCTGCCTCTCACTACCGCACCCATGCGCCCACCCACTTCCCCCTTCTCAGGCATCTGACATCCGCCTGACCCCCACGCTCATGAACGCGTGTGGATTGGAGCTCAACCATTTCTGCCGCGGCGTGCACCCCGCAACTGGGCTGGCCTTCCGCTGCCTTCAGATGAGCATCAACGAGGTGAGGCAGGTGGGGGGGTGTGTGTGGGTGGTACAAGCATGTGGTACAAGCATGTGGTACAAGCATGTGGTACAAGCATGTGTATTGACATGCACCCCGCAACTGGTCTGGCCTTCCGCTGCCTGCAGATGAGCATCAACGAGGTGAGAGTTACAGGGTAACACATAAAGAGGTACGCTTGCTGCTCTGTGGTTGGGGTAACGGTGCAAAGAGCATGTGCAGGGTGTGCACCCCACGACTGGGCTGGCCTTCCGCTGCCTGCAGATGAGCATCAACGAGGTGAGAAAGAGAATGTTACAGAGTAGCCGTGTAACCGTGTAGGTTTGATGCAGTGCGGTTGGGGTAACAGTGGAACAAGCACGTGCACCCCACAACTGGCTGGCCTTCCGATGCCTGCAGATGAGCATCAACGAGGTGAGGCACTTTCCAATATTGACTGTAGCTATAATAACTATACCCTGTACTGCACCCCACAACTGGGCTGGCCTTCCGCTGCCTGCAGATGAGCATCAACGAGGTGAGATTGGAAGGATTGTTACAGGGTAACAGTGTAACAAACTGGCAGGTAGGTTTGATGCAGTGCGTTTGGGGTGACAGTGGAACAAGAACAGGCAGCCCACAGCTGGGCTGCCCTTCCGCTGCCTGCAGATGAGCATCAACGAGGTGCGGTTGGATGGGGTAAAGGTGGTGTTAGATGTGGTGGGGGTAAAGGTGGTGTTAGATGTGGTGCTACAAGGTAAAGGTGGTGTTAGAGGTGGTGGGGGTAAAGGTGGTGTTAGAGGTGGTGGGGGTAAAGGTGGTGTTAGAGGTGGTGGGGGTAAAGGTGGTGTTAGAGGTGGTGGGGGTAAAGGTGGTGTTAGAGGTGGTTGGGGTAAAGGTGGTGTTAGAGGTGGTGGGGGTAAAGGTGGTGTTAGAGGTGGTGGGGGTAAAGGTGGTGTTAGAGGTGGTGGGGGTAAAGGTGGTGTTAGATGTGGTGCTACAAGGTAAAGGTGGTGTTAGATGTGGTGCTACAAGGTAAAGGTGGTGTTAGAGGTGGTGGGGGTAAAGGTGGTGTTAGAGGTGGTGGGGGTAAAGGTGGTGTTAGAGGTGGTGGGGGTGAAGGTGGTGTTAGAGGTGGTGGGGGTAAAGGTGGTGTTAGAGGTGGTGGGGGTAAAGGTGGTGTTAGAGGTGGTGGGGGTAAAGGTGGTGTTAGAGGTGGTGGGGGTAAAGGTGGTGTTAGAGGTGGTGCTATAAGGTAACGGTGGTGTTAGAGGTGGTGCTACAAGGTAACGGTGTACTACAAGGGGTGTGCTTGGTGGTGCCCTGTACAACAACCACAGCTGGGATGGCCTTCCGCTGCCTGCAGATGAGCATCAATGAGGTGCGGGTGGTGGGGTTGGTGTTGTTACCGGGTAACGGTGTAGCAAGCAAGCTATGCTTGTGCAGTGCAGCTGAAGTGACGGTGTAACGACCATGTGACTCCGGCAACCCCCCCCACTCTCTCACCCCCCACCCCCCCACCAGGTGGCCATGTCAGTGGTGTGTGCAAGGCAGAAGTCGACTTACAGACCTTCCGCCACGCCTCTTACTACAAGCTCGACTCGGCGCTGGCAGAGCAGTGCGAGGGGGACGTGGACTCCTCCTCTTCCCCTCAACCCTCCTCCTCCACACTCTATCCCCCACCCACCCCCCACCAGGTGGGCATGTCAGTGGCGTGCAAGGTAGAGGTGGACCTGCAGACATTCCGCCATGCCTCTTACTACAAGCTCCACTCAGCGCTGGCAGAGCAGTGCGAGGGGGACCCCCATTCCCCCTTCTTCCCCTCAACCCCCCTCTTGTACCCCCCTCCCCCCCTCCCCCCCTCCCCTACCCCACCAGGTGGGCATGTCAGTGGCCTGTAAGGCAGAAGTCGACCTACAGACATTCCGCCACGCCTCTTACTACAAGCTCCACTCAGCGCTGGCAGAGCAGTGCGAGCGGGACGTGGGCTCGCTCTGCAAGGGTTAAAAGGCACAATCTCTCACTCCCTCCCCAACCTCCCCTTTCCCCCCCCACCAGGTGGGCATGTCAGTGGCGTGCAAGGCAGAAGTCGACTTACAGACCTTCCTCCACGCATCCTACTACAAGCTCGACTCGGCGCTGGCAGAGCAGTGCGAGGGGGACGTGGACTCGCTCTGCAAGGGCGTGGATGAAGGCAAGGAGGCCCACTCCTTCATTTGAACCCCACCCCACTCCCCCTCTCCCTTTTCCCTCCCCGCCCCTCTCCACACTCCCTGACCCCATCCGCCCTGCCTCACCAGGTGGGCATGTCAGTGGCGTGCAAGGCAGAAGTCGACTTACAGACCTTCCGCCACGCCTCCTACTACAAGCTCGACTCAGCGCTGGCAGAGCAGTGCGAGGGGGACGTGGACTCGCTCTGCAAGGGCGTGGATGAGGGCAAGGAGGCCCACTCCCTCGTGCTGCAGTGCCTGGTGGAACACCAGGAGAACCTCTCTGGAAAATGCCTCACTGAAACGGCGTATGCCGTGCGAATGGCCCTCTGGATGTATCATAAGGATGCTGATCTGGTCAAGCCGTGCAATCCTGTGGTGGAAACCCTTTGCGGGAATCGGACGGGGGTGGTTGCGGGGGAGGGAGCGGGGAAGGCGGCGGCGGCGGCGGCGGTGGGGGTGGTGGGGCAGTGTTTGTTGGAGCAGCCGAGGGAGAAGCTGGGGGAGGAGTGTGGGCGGCTGGTGGGGCTGATTGGGCAGCCGGGCGGGCATGTGGGCGGGGTGATTGACACGAGTCAGCTGGAAGAGACTCTCGCGCGACTGGCACAGGTACAGGTGGGTGCAGAGCGGTGAGGGGGGGTGGGGGAGGGGGGGGCGAGGTTAGGGGAGGAGTGTGGGCAGTTGGTGGGGCTGATTGGGCAGCCGGGCGGGCATGTGGGCAGGGTGATTGACACGAGCCAGTTGGAAGAGACTCTCGTGCGACTGGCTTAGGTACAGGTGGGTGCAGAGCGGTGGGGAGGGAGGCGGAGAGGCGGAGGTAGGTACAGATGAGTGCCAAGCTGAAGGAGGGAGGGATGTTCAAATCAAAATGGGGGAAGAGTACCTTTGTTTTTCATTTCCCTTTACATATAAACTATAGCATTCAGCAGAACGCATGTCGTGTATTGATATGCATTTTCACTTTACCACATATTTACTCCCCCACTTTCCCCCCCACTCCCCTCCATCCGCCCTGCCCCAGGGGAGGCAGAGAGAACGCTATAAGGTTCAACAGAACGGTTGTGTGGAGAATTATGGCAATTTTCTCTAAACCCTCCTCCCCCCCCCCCCCCCTCACATTCCCCCCTCCTGCCATCCCCACAGCTAAAGCATGAGGAAGGGGCAGAGACAGAGAGCGAGGGAGGAGGGAAGCTGGTGCTGACAGGCGCTACAGCCTTTGCGGCGGTTACCGCACTCACTGCGGTGCTGCTGGGTGCTGCCTATCTGGTGTATCGCAAGTGCTTCGACCCCACCAGGAACTACACTCTCATGGTCAAGGCTGGAGATGTTTGAAACGGTGATGCTTATAAGGAGGGCGTACTCTTTTGGAGAGGTGACAGTTAGATTGAATCACACTTAGGAATGCGCAAGCTGGGTTGGATTGACTGCTGCCAAAGTGTAGCAATTAGAGTGATGGCGGCACAAACGCCGTGGAGAGTGATTCAAGTGGATAGATGATGCAGAAGCGTTCGTACTGCCTCTTGCAAATGCATGTGAAATACGGTAGCATGAGCAGCCTTCTCACGTGATTCCTCTGTTGTAACATCCTGTAGATTCTTTAACCCGTTTGACCTGGATGTTGTGTAGAAATGATATACCGGTACTGGTAGCAATACACTACTTTAGCAGCTTGTGTTCAGGCTTGCACTGCTGTGTGTCACAGCACTGTGCGTGCACCTGCAGAGTGGCACACACTGCTCAAATACTTGTGGTTTAGGTGAAAACGGCAAGGTTTCTTCTGAAAGTGAGAACGTCTCAGGAAGTTGAAAGAAAGAGAAGGGGAATGTAATTGAAAAGAGGCAAGCTAGTTGTGTTCAGGCTGCTGTGTGTCACAGCTCTCTGTGTGTGGGCCTCCAGATTGGCACACATTGCTATGTGGGCCTGCAGATTGGCACACATTGCTGTGTGTGGGGTGGGGCTACTGTATAACAGACATAAGGTTCCCTTCAGGACTGTAGAGTGCATGGAGTTGATTTTTTTGGCGCCTAAAAAATAACCCTAATGCAGAGTAGCGCACAAGCCTGTATGAGGGTCTGCTGTATCACACGCATCAACTTCCATTCTGCTCTGTAGAGAGCTTTGCCCCCATTCCGGGCCATCTCCCCCCCTCCCTTTTTCTCCGGCCAAGGAAAGTCAAGGCTCAGAAATGGCTCCTTCAAACAGGGAAGTCACATCAGAGAGAACGACGTAGCGGAATCAAACCAGGGGGGTCAAACAAAAGAAAGTACTTCAGGGACTCTTGAGTCTGACTCATTATCCACCTGCTTTCCCACCCACCCCCTCAGTCAACCAGAATCAAAGCCACAACTTCAATACACTAGCACTTCAGACCAGGAGAGACAAAGTGACTATTGAGTCGACTCAAAAGTCACCTCAGTCAGCCAGAATCAAAACCACAACTTCGATACACTAGCTCTTTAGACCAGGGAAGTCAAACCAAGGGAAATGAATCGGGAAACAAAGCAGGGGGGGTAAGCAGGGGAATCAAGCACTAGAAAGACCACGCAGGTATCCCTTTCAAGAATGTGAAATGCGATGGGATGGCCATGAGGATCAAATGCGTTGGCCTGGAATGAGACGGGCATCTGAAGGGATGGGTGGGATGGCCTCTGGTCGGTGCTGTTCCGAGCAGGAGGAACTGAAGGGGAAAGCTTGCTCCCTCATAGACGTCAGCCACACAAGCGTTGCGCACTCACAAGTGTTGCTCACTAGAATGCGTTGGCCAGGAATGAGATGGGCATCTGAAGGGATGGGTGGGGTGGCCTCTGGTCGGTGCTGTTCCGAGCAGGAGGAACGGGAGGGGGAAGTTCGCTCACTCATAGACGCCAGTCTCACAAGCGTTGCTCACTCACAAGCGTCGCTCACTCACAAGCGTCGCTCACTCACAAGCGTCGCTCACTCACAAGCGTCGCTCACTCACAAGCGTCGCTCACTCACAAGCGTCGCTCACTCACAAACGTCGCTCACTAATATGTGCAGGTCACTCCTCGGGGTGACACGCGGAGCACCCTACATGCCTCAGATTACAGTCATGCCGAGTAGAGCAAGTGGCTCTGGCAACATGGGAGTCACTTTTGAGAGTTTTCTGGAGTGCGTCAGATTACAGTCATGCCGTGTAGAGCTGGTACTTCTAACTGCCGGTTGATCGTCGTCACGTTTTGTAAGGCGATGGCCATTTCGCGAGGCTTTTGAGGCGCATCAGATGGCTATTCTACAAAATACGAGAAGAGCTGGTACTTCTAACAGCCCGTTCAGTGTGACCACGTTTTGGAAGGCGATGGCCATTTCGCGAGGCCTTTCGAGGCTTTTCAAAAGTGAGAATTCTCGGCTAGTATACAGTCATGCCGAGTAGAGCGGGTACTTCTAACAACCGGTTGATTGTGACCACCTTTTGTAAGGCGATGACCATTTCATAAGTCGTCTCAAAATCGAAAGCGGTGGAACGACCAGAATCGCATGGTTTGACATTTGCTCGATAGGTACGTGGCTGCGCCTGCTGGAAAGGTTGACCACAATCCGTCGCAAATTTCGAGCATAATCGGTTCTTAGTCGTCGGATACGGATACTCTAGGTGCATAATCGTCCCTTATAAGGGTCTCGCTTTAATCTCCTGCGCGGGCTACCGCCATCAGTGTCACCCTTCACTGCTAGGAGCTGTTGGCTAAGAAACGAGAGACGCGCACTGCAAATGCTCGGTGCAGGAGGGAGGAACTCGGAACTTGAGTTGAACTCGGTCAAAGGAGGATGGAAGGAGGGGTCGCTTGTGTGGCACGCTAAAAGCACAACCGAGCAGATGCTCGTCAAAATAAATGCTTCCAAATCTGCCACGTTGGCAGGAAGCCAGTTTTTATCCCACGACGCGAACATTTACGGAAGCCGAGGCTGAAATAAACTTTGCAAACTGCATTTAGTAGTTATCTTTACGCTTGGGGCAATGACGCAGTTAATGAGGTTTATCCGAGACGCGTCAATTGCTGGTTGAAAACTATTTCCAAACCCCCTCAGCGGCCCGGGAGGGCCACTGAGAATTTCTGGAAAGGCTGATTTGCTCGGCCTACAAAAACAAATCGGAAATGGGATTTAGTAAACGCGATGGTCATTTGGCTAGGCGCATCAACATCGGAAGTGGTCGAATGACCAGTATCGCATGATTTGACATTCCCTCGATAGATACGCGGTTGTACTCCTGGAAAGGCTTGACCACAATCTGTCGTTAATTCTCGTGCATAATCGGTTCTTAGTCGTCGGATGCCAATACTTAGGTGCATAATCGTCGCTTAGTAGGGTGTCGCTTTAATCTCCAGCGAGATCTATCGGCATCAGTGTCCCCCTACACCACTAGGAGTTATGATTGGAACAAGTTGTTGAACTATGAACTGGTTCTGTCGAAGGCGGGTGGAAGTAGGGATCGCTTGGGTCCAAAGCAAACGCTTGTCAGAATACACGCTTCAGAGTTTGCCACGTAAGCAGCATGCGACGCCTCTGTCCCACAAAGCGAACATTGACGGAAGCCAAGCCTGAAATAAACTGTGCAAACAACACGATATTATTATCTTTGCGCTTGGGGCAATGACGCAGTTAATGAGGTTTATCCGAGACGCGTCAATTGCTGGTTGAAAACTATTTCCAAACCCCCTCAGCGGCCCGGGAGGGCCACTGAGAATTTCTGGAAAGGCTGATTCGCTCGGCCTACAAAAACAAATCGAGAATGGGATGTAGACAAGTGAAATATAACCCCAATAGGTGGAAAATGTGTCAATTGGGGGAGGATCATTGTATGGAGAGCATGATCTCGTAAAATCCCAGGCACGTGATTTGTCTTCAACAAATTAAGGGATATTACCAACGATGCCCCCCTTGTTTTTGTCCCAGAAACAATATTTAGCTATACAGAATTCCACTCCATAACCATCTATAGCACCCGGTAGAGAAGACTTCTAGTTTGTTTCACACACAAGTCCTAGCCTAGTGATCCTCGTCCCAATGTGCTGCTCTCAAGAATATCATCAGCTGCACCACCACCATCATCTCCTGTCAATCCCACACCTTCCACCAACTCGTACCCAGACGAAAGACTTCTGCTCGACGGTGAAAACATCCCCTTGAGCGGCGAACACCCCCTAGATCCGAACCTAGGCGGGGAGGGATGGCAGGAGCCAGGCCTTGGGGTCGGGGAAGCATGTCGTGAGGTTGGGCGAGAGGAGGGTCGGGAACAGGGTTGGCAGGAGGTTCGGGAAGAGGGTCGGGGCGAGGTCTGGGAGGAGTGAATGGTTCCCTGTGATGGTAGAAGGATGCTGTCTGGAATGGCAGCAGCTGTGCTTGCTGCTGCTGCCAGTGCTGCTGAAGCTGGTGCTATGGCTGGTAATGGTAATGGTAATGATGGTGATGGTGATGGTGATGCGGCTGCTGCAGCTGCTACTGTTGCTGCTATTTTTTCTCTTGCTGCTGCTGCTGCTGCTGCTGCTGTTGCTCCCGCTGCTGCTGGTGCTGTTGCAGCCCCTGCTGCCTCCGTCATTGCGGGAGCAGCAGTTGCGGCAGCAGAACTTTCTAGACCAATGGGGTGAGTGGTGGGTGGTGCAGAAGCAGCAGCAGGGTCAGAGGAGGGTGGGGGAGAGGATGGCAGAGCAGGAGCGTGCGAGGCAGTAACTGGTACCACAGCTTGTATCGCGTCGTACCCTCCTACTGGTCCTATAGCTTGTATCGCCTCGTACCCTCCTACTGGCCCCACAGCTTGTATCGCCTCATACCCTCCTACTGGTCCCACAGCTTGTATCGCCTCGTACCCTCCTACTGGCCCCACAGCTTGTATCGCCTCATACCCTCCTACTGGTCCCACAGCTTGTATCGCCTCGTACCCTCCTACTGGCCCCACAGCTTGTATCGCCTCATACCCTCCTACTGGTCCCACAGCTTGTATCGCCTCGTACCCTCCTACTGGCCCTACAGCTTGTATCGCCTCATACCCTCCTACTGGTCCCACAGCTTGTATTGACTCGGCTGATGTAGCGCCAACAGGCACATCCGGAGAGGAAGAAGACTCATCCTCCTTCTTACTCTTATCAGTCCCATCGCTCACACCACCCTCCCAACCCCGACCACCTCCCCCATCCTCCCCACTTTTTCCACCCTCCCCACCCTCCTCCCCCTCCCCATGCAACGCGTACTGTGACAGCAGGGCGGCATATGCTGCTTCAAACGCGGATGAGGAGCTGCCCATGTCGTCCCTTCCTATCGCATCACTGCGGATAGGCTCACTGCTAGCCATCCATCCACTCGCAGCAGAACCACCAGCAGCACTATCAGCAGCAGTAGCAACAGCAGCACCAGCAGCAGCACCAGCAGCAGCAGCAGTGGTGCTGGCAGTGGTACCAATCGTGTCTGAGATGGTAACCGGTGTAACAGTGGCAGAGGCAGCGGCAGCGCCTGTGGCAGATGAAGCGGAGTGTGAGGAGGAGCCCCCAGGGGGTTTGACTGGTCGGGGCGCCTCAGCTTGAAAGTCGATTTGGGAAGGCGGGACCGGGCTGCAGAGAATTTCCCGGAAGTTGCGCGGAATGCCGAGGTCGTAAGGGTTGTTCTTTCGCTTGTAGCGCATCCGGAAATTCTCATACGTGGTCTGGTGGAAGGGAGGAGGGTGGGGGGAGGGGGTGGAGGAAGGGACGGTGGGTGGGTGGTGATATAAGATATCCTTCATAACTCTTTCGATTGTAGCGCATCCGGAAATTCTCATATGTGGTCTGGCGAGAGGGGTGGTTGGCAGGAAGGGGTGATGCGAGGGAGCGGTTGGCGAGCTATTCAAAGTCTCAAAAGTCTATCTCTTGTAGCGCATTAAAAAATCCCCATCTGTAGTCTGACGGGAAGGGATGGAGGGAAAGGGAGAGGGGGGGGGGGGGGGGAGGGGGGTGAGGATAGGGTGGAAGGAGAACCCTCTGAGAATCACACCACCACAGAGGAGTAAGCAAAAAAAAAAAAAAAAAAAAAAAAAAAAAACACGAGTATGCCATGAGAAAACAGCACCACCACTGGTGCCTTTGCAGCTAAGTCACTCAATGCATACTTGATTTGTAGCCATGAGGAATGTGTGGAACGCTGTGAGTCCCCCAACGAGCCACACCACTATGAAGGTGTACGCCATGAGAATCACCGCCACTGGCGCCTTCCCCATCCCATGCAGCAATCCCCACCTGATTGACTCTGAAACGTCTCAAAGCGCAAATCTCACCTGATTTGTGGCCGTAAGAAAGGTGTGAAAGACCGTAAGCCCTCCCACGAACCACACCACTATAGTGGTATACGCCATGAGAATCACCGCCACTGGCGCCTTTCCCCATGCAGTCCGCTGCCCACCAGACAGGTGGTGCCATGGGACAATCGGGGACGCTGAGCATACCTGATTGGTGGCCATCAGGAACGTGTGAAAGGCCGTAAGTCCCCCCACGAACCACACCACTATGAAGGTGTACGCCATGAGAATCACCGCCACCGGCGCCCCAACCCAAGACTCTCAAGCCTTACCTGATTGGTGGCCATCAGGAACGTGTGGAAAGCAGTGAGTCCCCCCACGAACGAACCACACCACTATGAAGGTGTACGCCATCAGAATCACCGCCACCGGCGCCTTCCCTTACCCATGGAGCATCCCCTGCCTGATTGATTCTGAGATGTCTCAACACACAATGCTCACCTGGTTGGTGGCTGAGAGAAAGGTGTGGAAGGCCGTAAGCCCCCCCACGAACCACACCACTATGAAGGTATACGCCATGAGAATCACCGCCACTGGCGCCTGCCCCATGGCCTCCCACAGCGTTCTGGGCTGCCCTCCGGGCTCGTAGGTGTTATTCACGAGTAGGGCGAGGAGGAGCGCGCTGATGGCGAATACGAAGAGGCAGAGAAGTGTTGTGGTGGCGGTGAACATGTAAAAGAACCGGTAGTTGCGCTGACAGGGAAGAGGGTGGTGGGGTAAGAGCGGGGAGGGAGCAGGGAAAGAGGAGAGAGGGAGGGGGAGAATGGGGGAGTGTGGGAAGAGAAGAGTGCCTTTCCGATGGCCTCCCACAGCGTTCTGGGCTGCCCTCCCGGCTCATAGGAGTTGTTCACGAGTAGGGCGAGGAGGAGCGCGCTGATGGCGAACACGAAGAGGCAGAGAAGGGTTGTGGTGGTGGTGAACATGTAAAAGAACCGGTAGTTGCGCTGGCGGGAGGGGGAGGGGAGGGGAGTGGGAGGAAGAGGGACCGGAGGAGGCGGGCGGGAGGCGGGAGGGGAGAAAGGAGGAATAAGGGGAAACGACCAGTGATGGGGAAGAGAGTGCATTCCCCATGGCCTCCCACAGCGTTCTGGGCTGCCCTCCCGGCTCATAGGAGTTGTTCACGAGTAGGGCGAGGAGGAGCGCGCTGATGGCGAAGACGAAGAGGCAGAGGAGGGTTGTGGTGGCGGTGAACATGTAAAAGAACCAGTAGTTGCGCTGGCGGGGGGTGAAGGAACGGGATGGGGAGGGATGGGGGGCAGGAAGAACAAGAGGCAGAGAAGGGTTGTGGTGGCGGTGAACATGTAAAAGAACAGGTAGTTGCACTGGCGGGAGGGGGAGGGGAGGGGAGTGGGAGGAAGAGGGACCGGAGGAGGCGGGCGGGAGGCGGGAGGGGAGAAAGGAGGAATAAGGGGAAACGACCAGTGATGGGGAAGAGAGTGCATTCCCCATGGCCTCCCACAGCGTTCTGGGCTGCCCTCCCGGCTCATAGGAGTTGTTCACGAGTAGGGCGAGGAGGAGCGCGCTGATGGCGAAGACGAAGAGGCAGAGGAGGGTTGTGGTGGCGGTGAACATGTAAAAGAACCGGTAGTTGCGCTGGCGGGGGGTGAAGGAACGGGATGGGGAGGGATGGGGGGCAGGAAGAACAAGAGGCAGAGAAGGGTTGTGGTGGCGGTGAACATGTAAAAGAACCGGTAGTTGCGCTGGCGGGGGGTGAAGGAACGGGATGGGGAGGGATGGGGGGCAGGAAGAACAAGAGGCAGAGAAGGGTTGTGGTGGCGGTGAACATGTAAAAGAACCGGTAGTTGCGCTGGCGGGGGGTGAAGGAACGGGATGGGGAGGGATGGGGGGCAGGAAGAACAAGAGGCAGAGAAGGGTTGTGGTGGCGGTGAACATGTAAAAGAACCGGTAGTTGCGCTGGCGGGGGGTGAAGGAACGGGATGGGGAGGGATGGGGGGCAGGAAGAACAAGAGGCAGAGAAGGGTTGTGGTGGCGGTGAACATGTAAAAGAACCGGTAGTTGCGCTGGCGGGGGGTGAAGGAACGGGATGGGGAGGGATGGGGGGCAGGAAGAACAAGAGGCAGAGAAGGGTTGTGGTGGCGGTGAACATGTAAAAGAACCGGTAGTTGCGCTGGTGGGGGGTGAAGGAACGGGATGGGGAGGGATGGGGGGCAGGAAGAACAAGAGGCAGAGAAGGGTTGTGGTGGCGGTGAACATGTAAAAGAACCGGTAGTTGCGCTGGCGGGAGGGGGAGGGGAGAGGGGAAACGGGAAAGAACGGAGGCGGGGAACGGGAAAATTAAGGGAAAACGACCAGTGCCAATGCACGGCCCCTCTCTCCGCCCCTCATCTTGCAATGCACACCCCCTCTCTCCGCCCCTCACCTTGCAATGCACGGCCCCACCCAAGGACAATGGTGGTCGAATCGCTCCGCACAGTTGCTGTGAAGCCCTTTTGAGTGCCTCAACAATCGTCTCTCCCTCTTCTATCTTGCATATGCACTGCCCCTGTCCTCACCTTGCCAATGCACTGCCCCATCCACGGGCAGTGGTGGTCAAATCGTTCCACACATTTGTTGCTGTGAAGCCCTTTTGAGTGCCTCAACAATCGTCTCTCCCTCTCCTATCACGCCTATGTTGATGGTACTTTTGAGAATTCTCAACTCAAAAGCTCCACACAGTTGCTGTTGACAAGCCCTTTTGAGTGCCTCAACAATCGTCTCTCCCTCTCCTATCACGCCTATGTTGATGGTACTTTTGAGAATTCTCAACTCAAAAGCTCCACACATTTGCTGTTGACAAGCCTTGCAGAGAGCCTCAAAAATCGTCTCTCCCTCTCCTATCATGCCTATGCAATCTTTCTCTCACACTCACCTTGCCTATGCATTGCCCCACCCACGGGCAGCGGTGATCAAACCGCTCCACACAGTTGCTGTTGTCAAGCCTTGCAGAGCGCCCATCAGTCATCTCAGCACCTTGCCTGTAAACCGTTCCACTCTTTGACTCACCTTGCCTATGCACTGCCCCACCCACGGGCAGGCAGTGATGATCAAACCGTTCCACACAGTTGTTGTTGTCAAGCCCTTTTGAGGGCCTCAGAAATTATCTCAGCACATTCCCTGGGCACTGCCTGTCCCTCTTGGCCTTACCTTGCCTATGCATTGCCCCACCCACGGGCAGTGGTGGTCAAACCGCTCCACACAGTTGTTGCTGTGAAGCCCTTTTGAGTGCCCCAACAATCGCCGATCCCACTCCTATCTTGCATATGCACTGCCCCTGTCCTCACCTTGCCTATGCATTGCCCCACCCACGGGCAGTGGTGATCAAACCGTTCCACACAGTTGTTGCATACGCTGCAGTGGGAGCAGCGGGGGGGTCTGCAGGGGCAGGAGGGGGATAACAGGAAAGGGGATAAGAGAGCACGGGCGCAAGCACATATTGGGGACTGCAGTGCAGGCCTCTAACCCCCACCCCACCCACGGGCAGTGGTGGTCGAATTGTTCTACACAGTTATTGCACACACTGCAGTGGGAGCAGCGGGGGGGTTCTGAGACATGGGGGGACGCGGGGAGGGAGCGGGGAGGGGGAGGAGGGGGAGAAGCAGACTGGAGCTTATGACTTTAGAACCTTTCCACACAGTTGTTGCATACGCTGCAGTGCGAGCAGCGGGGGGGTCTGCAGGGGCAGGAGGGGGATAACAGGAAAGGGGATAAGAGGGCACGGGCGCAAGCACATATTGGGGACTGCAGTGGTGGGCCTCTAACCCCACCCCACCCACGGGCAGTGGTGGTCGAATCGTTCCACACAGTTGTTGCATACGCTGCAGTGCGAGCAGCGGGGGGGTCTGAGACATGGGGGGACGCGGGGAGGGAGTGGGGAGGGGGAGGAGGGGGGAGAAGCAGACTGGAGCTTATGACTTTAGAACCGTTTCACACAGTTGTTGCATACGCCGCAGTGCGAGCAGCGGGGGGGTCTGAGACATGGCGGGACGCATGGGGGGGAGCAGAGCGGGGAGAGAGTGAACGGACGGAAGCCTATCACTTTGTAAAACGTCTTTACACTCTTCTGGAAACCCTACCAGCAAACCCACTTCCACACCTTTCCACACCAACACACACCTATCACCCCACCCACCTATACAGCAGGCACGTGTCGCAGTATTTAACTTTCACTCGGAACCCGTTAATCTCCAAATCTTTAGTTCTGGGCAGGCTGAATCGCCCCCCCGTGGCAAGCCCCCCTCCAGGCAAGCGCATGGCTTCTAGCATGTCCGGATCAGGGTCTGGCGGAACGAGGCTGACCCTGTCTGTCCCCCCACCCCCACAGCACAAACGCGCCCCCCCCCCTCCCCCTCCCCCCCCCCCCCCGCCCCACCCACCTGTACAACAGGCACGTGTCGCAGTATTTAACTTTCACTCGGAACCCGTTAATCTCCACGTCTTTAGTTCTGGGCAGGCTGAACCGCCCCCCCATGGAAAGCCCCCCCCCCCTCCAGGCGCATGGCTTCCAGCATGTCCGGATCAGGGTCTGGCGGGACGAGGCTGTCACTGTCTGTCTGTCCCCCCAACCCCACCCCCACCCCCACAGCACACACACGCCCCCCCCCGCGCACCTGTACAGCAGGCACGTGTCGCAGTATTTAACCTTCACTCGGAAGCCATTAATCTCCACGTCTTTAGTTCTGGGAAGGCTGAACCGCCCCCCCATGGCAAGCCCCGCCCCCTCCAGGCGCATGGCTTCTAGCATGTCCGGATCCGGGTCTGGGGGGACGAGGTTGCGAGGCACGATACCCGGGTCTCTGCACGCTGTGAAGACGAGAATGAAGAGGTTCTGTATGGTGTGGGCAGACGGGGGAAGGGACGGGGTGCAGAGGGGTGCAGGGGGGTGCAGAGGAAGATTGAACCTGGGAAGGCTGCACTGCACTTGCTTGCTCCCCTTCCCCCCCCTCGCCCCCCCGCCCCCTCCAGGCGCATGGCTTCTAGCAAGTCCGGATCCGGGTCAGGGGGGACGAGGTTGCGAGGGACGATGCCTGGATCTCTACATGCCGTGAACACCAGAATGAACAGGTTCTGGAGAGGATGGGGGGGGATGGGGGAACGGGGGGTGGAAGGAAGGGAGGGGTGCAGAGGTGCGCATGTCTGGATCAGGGGTCGGGCGGGACGAGGTTGCGAGGCACGATGCCCGGGTCTCTGCACGCTGTTAACACTAGGATGAACAGGTTCTGGCATGGGAGGGGGGAGGGAAAGAATGGGGCGCAGAGGGGCACAGAGGGGTGCAAAGGAAACTTGAATCTGGAAAGGCTGCACCTGTCTGCTCTGCTCCCTCCCCCCTCCAGGCGCATGGCTTCTAGCATGTCCGGATCAGGGTCTGGGGGGACGAGGTTGCGAGGGACGATACCCGGGTCTCTACATGCCGTGAACACCAGAATGAACAGGTTCTGGAGAGGATGGGGGGGGATGGGGGGACGGGGGGTGGAAGGAAGGGTGGGGTGCAGATGTGTGCATATCCGGATCAGGGTCTGGGGGGACGAGGTTGCGAGGGACAATGCCCGGGTCTCTGCACGCTGTGAAGACCAGGATAAAGAGGTTCTGGAGGGAGGGTGAGGAGAGGAAAGGCAGGGAGGAAGTGGACGGAGGGTCAGGTGGGACGAGGTTGCGAGGCACGATGTCCGGGTCCCTGCATGCTGTGAACACCAGGATGAACAGGTTCTGAAAGGGGGTTGGAGAAAGGGGGAAGGACGGGGTGCAGAGGGGTGCAGAGGGGTGCATGTCCGGATCGGGGTGAGGCGGATTGAGGTTGCGAGGGACGATGCCCGGGTCCCAGGTTCTGTATGGTGTGGGGGGGGGGGCAAGGTTGCAGAGGGGTGCAGAGGGGTGCAGAGGGGTGCAGAGGGATGCAGAGGGATGCAGAGGAGGAGTGGACTTGGGCAGGCTGAACCATCCACGCCAACTAACCTCTCCACGCATCCCCCCTGCAGCTCCACCCACTCATATGGCTCCCCATGCGACTCCCTCACCCATGCGACTCCCTTACACGACTCCCCCATGAAACTCAACCCACCCATGCGACTCCCCCATGCGACCCACCCACCCATGCGACTCCCCCATGCGACCCACCCACCCATGCGACTCCCCCATGCGACCCACCCACCCATGCGACTCCCCCATGCGACCCACCCACCCATGCGACTCCCCCATGCGACTCACCCACCCATGCGACTCCCCCACGCGACCCACCCACCCATGCGACTCCCTCCCCATGCGACTCAATCCACCCACCCACCCATCCCCCCACGCACCCATGCTAAGTAGCAAATCGCGACGGGAAGCACGACGATGCCTCCGGGAATCTTCCCAGGAAGCTGCGCGGCCACGAAGACGCAGAAGAGTATCCCCGGTATAAGGATGAGCAGGAACGAGATCACCAGCGAACGGAAATCGGGACCGAATATGAACCAACCGTAGCACAGAAACACCTGGGGAAGGGGGGGGAAGGGGGGGGAAGTGGAGAAGAGGGAGGGGGGAAATGGGGGAGGATGGAGGGGAGTGGAGAAGAGGGAGGGGGGAGATGGGGGGGGAGGGAGAGAGCGGTTGGGGAAGGTGGGGGGAGGTGAAGTTGCGGAGGTGAAGCGGGGAGTTGGGCTTTTAAGGGAAGGCGGGAAGTTGACGATAGACGACGAGTGGAGAGACGTATTTTGAGGCGCCTCAAAATACACCTCACTGCTCGGTGAAGCGGGGAGTTGGGCTCTTGAGGGAAGGCGGGAAGTTGACGATAGACGACGAGTGGAAGAACGAGGAAGAAGGTGACTATTGAGGCGATTCAGCAACATCTTTATCGCGCTGAAATGCGATGGAATGCGACGGACTGCGATGCGACGAGAAAACACCGAGTGCGACAGAAAACACGAAGTGCGCGTTATAAGGATCCTCACTATCAGCATATAATGAAATGCAACTCACGTTATCGCCTTTCCAGGCCTGGTACACCTTCGCCATGCCTGTCCGTCAGATGTCTCTACTTTGTCTAGACCGTACGGCTACAGATTGACGACGAAACGTCGCGAGGATAGTTGACAACCCTTGGATCGACGCCATCCTCGCTTTAAATTACACGGACTTGTCGTCGGCTCATTGTCTATCCGTTCGAATAAATAAAAGTAAATCAATTGAACACCAGTACGAGTCTAAGTCACAAACGGATAACCGTTCGACAAATTACTGTGTCATACCAAGCGAACGACTTTCAGGCGACTCCTGCGGCAAAGCAGTCGAGCTCACAAACAACTAGCTGGATCACCTGGTATCACCAAGTGTTAGAGACCAAGCGTTAGGGACCAAGTGCTAGGGACCAAATGTTAGGACCACTACGTAGCGAAGGATCACAGTAGTAATAACCGTAGGAAAATTATGACTGAGCCAATCTCTGTGGACTGACCGTTAACTACTTCGGGGATGGTTCCTCAAGGTGACGTGGCACGTCTGTGGGGGTGCTGCACTGTGTGAGTGAACCTACACGTCGCCCGCCGTCAAGATTCACGAGAGTGGAAGTGATCATGCGGTCCGAATTCCGTCGCTAGTGTGGCTGGGGTTTTCGTGATGGACGGGTTACGGGGATTCGTGTAGGTGCGATGCACGAGCTGTTGTATACCCGTACCCGTCATTGCTGAACTCTTTAGAGAGTACTCGCCACTACATTGAAAAGTGTAGAACTCTGTATATAGCATATATACTCGTCGACCGACCTGTTACCGAGTTTTCTTTTGGCTAAGAGACATTATTAATAATGATAATATAATTATCATTAATAATAGCAATGAGAATACTAATAGTAATAGTAATAATTATAGTAATATCTCTTGGTATTATTTCCTCCATGTGTTTAGGTTCCCGTCTAGTTCACCCACCTCTATGAAAGGTCAGCACTAGAGTGTGCTGTTGAAGTCTTGACAGAAGGAACGGG
The DNA here is from genome assembly GCA_947471745.1 of Closterium sp. Naga37s-1. Taxonomy (NCBI): domain Eukaryota; kingdom Viridiplantae; phylum Streptophyta; class Zygnematophyceae; order Desmidiales; family Closteriaceae; genus Closterium; species Closterium sp. Naga37s-1. The sequence continues at coordinate 696,279 of CANJKZ010000337.1, read as the reverse complement.
GACAGGTTCCATTACTGTTGACCAGAGCTGTACACGTGACGTGACTAACTGTCGCACTCATGTTCAAGATGCCTCATAATTGCTGACGTGGGAATGTTGACGTGGTTTCGCTGTAGAAACAGCGCTTTTGCTTTTCTGTTGGGTGACCACTATGCTCAGAACAGCCCTAATCCCCCAAACTTCACACAGAGAAACGCTGCAGCGTGCTAGAAAGTCTGCAAGACACACTTCAGTGAGAAATTTCCAGCATTGGAAATCGAATGGTTTTACTATACAGAGCATTCCGATTATGGCTTGTTCTGTACATGGTGTAATCTTTGGATTATCTGGGTGTGCTGAGGGACAACCCTACATGATACGCCATCTCGTTCTCGACCCCCATAGTGAAGGACCCAATCAGATCAGGGCAGACGGCCCTGCCCGAACAGCCAAGAAGAGAGCATCACGAAAGGGCCGCATCATTGGCATGCAAAACATGCCTGTAACCCTGCAATACCACCCTAATCGTGGAGCCTTTCTTGGAATCAAGGTCTGGATGAAACAATATACGCGAACCCGATCTGAGCTGGTGCGGGTATTTCTTGCTCTAGAATCTCTAGAAAGGTTCCCCGTCTAAAATACGACCTTGGTTTTCGCAGTAAAAGCTTTTTGAAACAGAATTACTCTCTTGTCGCCAGACACTTTTCCCAACCAACTCATCGGCTCATCCCGTCCGTCTGTTGCTGCGCTAGCCTCTGCAAGCAACCCTCGAACCCAATGTCCCGTACGTCCCACACGATTCGACTCTCTCCGAGAAAGCTCGCTTCGAAGGACAGAGCAGGTGCAGAGCAGAGCAGACAAGAGTGCGGGGCATTGCAGTGCAGTGCGTTGAAAAGCGGTGCAGTACAATTCAGCACACCCAACAAGAAAAGCCACCACTAGAAGCACTCCACTCCACCACTGAATTAGCAGCTGTACCGACAGCCAATCTTGCGCGCAGGCAGCGAGCAAGCACACCAGTTCAGCCAATCAATCCTCCTTGACACTGTACAACCATACCCACACACCCAGCCCCCTTGTCAATCAGGGAGAGGAGACGAGCTAGGCAATTGTTCGTACTTGCCCCAACCCATCTGTTCCCCTCACCCCACTCCCCCTTTGTCCTCCTCAGCTTTAGGTTTTCTCACCCTTTCTTCCGTCATTTCCTACCATGCGGCTGCCCCCTCTCATTGGATAAACTCTCGACTGCCGCAGCGCGGCTTGCTATAAGCCCGCTGAAATGTCCTCTCTTGAGCACTCGGCGAGCCACAATGCGACATAATACTCGCGGCGACTCTTTCCACCGCAAAGCGAATGACTGTTTACAGCGGACTGTCGCCGCCTCGCCTTCCGTATCGCCAATCCCGTCTTCCACGTGACTAATAGCAAGCTCTCGCTCTGTAATCCATTCGCTATAAATAGCCCCTATTTCAACTAGAAGAATAAATCCAGGCTGAAACGCCGAAACGCCTCACACCCGTTTTTACATCCGTACCTGTTGTAACCCTCCTCGTTAGAGCGCATTGCGGTCATCATGGGCCAAGCGCTGTCCGCGCAGCCAATACACGAGGAGCCACAGCCGCAGCCGCAGCTTTGGCCTATCTGCCTCTCCCCCTCAGATCTTTTCTCCAACAACCCCCACCACTTCGGCCCCTACACGCCCGCCAATGGCGGCCTTATCCGCGCGCGCCAAATCATGGCGCAACTTCCGCCGGGAGACGCGCTCCCGGGGCTTCTTTCTATCTTCCTCGACCGCCTTTCCTCCCCGTCTCTCTCCCCGTCCTCGGAGTTTTCCGCCTATTCCCCCCGCTTGGCTCAGGCTTCCGCGCCTGTTTCATCCGCCTCCTCCTCTTCCTCCTCCGCGTCTTCCGCATCTTCCTCCTTCTTCGTCTCCTCCCCTTCCCCGCGCACGCGCGCGCTGCCCCCGCCGTACTTCCCCCTCGTGCAGCCGCAGCCGCTGACCCCGCGCTCGCGGTCGCTGCTGCTCCCCCTGGGCGGGGCGGATGACGTCATCCGCGCGGGGCTTCTGGACGTGCAGGCGCGCGCGGAAGCGGAGTATCAGCGCCTAGTGGAGCGGATAGAGGAGGCGGCGGATCTCGGCGCGGAACTCGGCGGGGGGGATGGCGCGGAGCTTGGCGAGAGAAGCGGGAGCGGAGGCGGAGGCGGAGGGGGAGCCCGCGGAGCCTATTGGGGCAGCGTGCGCAGTCCTGGCGGAGACGGGGTGTATGGCAGGGGGGAGTATGCTGGCGGCGCTTTTGGCAATGCCGCAACTGCGGATGGGCGCAATGCTACGAGGACGGAGAGCGGAGAGGCGGTGGAGAGCGGTGTTTATATAAACGTGGAGCGAATGGAAGAGGCTCTGCTGGTGGGAATGGCGTTTTGGATGGAGTTCTGGGAGCAGTGGGGGGAAGACCCGAGCGCATCGCTAGAAGCGCCCAGGGCGCGGCGGAGATCCCTGGAATCTCCGCGCACGATGCTCTGGCGCGGCGGAGAGGCTGTGCCAGGCAGGGGGAAATGGGGCGCGGGCGCGGGCGCGGGGGCAGGCGCTGCGCCAATGCCTGTGATGGCGCTGACTAGGTCCGCGCACGCGGAACGCGGTCCCCCCAAGGAGCGGAAGCAAGTGAGCATTGTATTGGCGGTAGGGGAGGGTGAAGGAGAATGCGGAGAGGGGAAAGAGAAGGAAGAGAGAAGAGGGCAGGGGAGGGGGAAAAAGGGAGAGAAGGAAAAAGAGGGGGGTCCTGGGGAGGTGGATGGGAGGATGGCTGAAAATGTGGAGGAGGGGGAAGGGAAGAGAAGGGAGGCTGAAGAGGAGAAGGCGGAGCAGGAGGGTGGGAGTGTTATTGTGGCAGACCACATTGTTGAAGCACCTGAAGCACCTGAGGCACCTGAAGCACCTGAAGCACCTGACACACCTGAAGCACCTGAAGCACCTGAGGCACCTGAAGCACCTGAGGCTTCTGATGGCGTGGATTCTTCAGGTGCGATGCCAGCAGCAGCAGAAGCTCCAGCGTCCCCATCCCTTCCTCCACCAGCCATCCCTGTGACAGCGGCAGTCCAACCTTCCCCAGTCCCCCCTTCCCCAGTCCCCCCTTCCCCAGTCCCCCCTTCCCCAGTCCCCCCTTCCCCAGTCCCCCCGTCCCCAGTCCCACCTTCCCCAGTTCCCTTCTCCTCAGCGCCTCCCCCGGCCGCTGCTGGGGGGTGGTTCAGGGCGAGTCTGAGGGAGAGGGAGTACGAGCAGTGGCAGGATCTATGTCGGGCGGCGGGGCGGGCGTGGGAGGAGAGAGAGGAGGCTGTTCAAGCCAGGGGGTTTCTCAGCCATAAACGACGAGCATTGGGTGTCTCTGCTGTTTCAGGTGTTTCTGTGGCTTCAGGTGTTTCTGCTGCTGTTTCTTCTGGTTCCGGAGGTGGTTCTTCTGCTACTACTCCTGCTGCTGTTGGTGGTGCTGCTGCTGCCAGTGGCGCTGCTGGTGGTGGTGGTGGCGCTGCTACTGCTGCTGCTGCTGGCACCACCAATGCCACCACGAGCGTTTCAGTTCAGCCGCAGCGCCGGTCGTCTCTGCCTTCTCGCAGCTTGAAAGAAGGCAGGAGAAGAAGCGGCAAGGAAGCTTCTTCTGCTGCGCAAGGAGGAGAGGGCGGTGCAGGGGAGGCCGCTGCTGCTGCTGCTGCTGCTGCTGCTGCTGCTGCTGCTGGTGGCAGCACGGGCAGGAACCGGAGTGCTGAGGCACCCAGCAGTGTGTCTTCAAGCTGGTTCCCTGTAGGCTTTGGTGCTGCTGACAGTTTCCTCGCTGCTGCTCCAGCAGCAGCAGCAGCAACCACACCAGCATTCGGCAGCATGACTGGTCTTACTCTCATGTCTCCTCTGACCGGCATGGGCAGCAGCAGTTTCAATACCATGCCATCCCCTTCCTCCTCGCTTCGGCCCCCTCGCAACCGCTCCCGATCAGCTGCTTCGACCGTTGACAGCAGCAGCACGAGCAGCTTGAGCGCGGTCAGCCTCCTGCCCACTGTTGACGTGACCAGCGTCGCCGGCAGCATGCTCCGGAGTTTTTCGGGCAGCTTGACGCTTTCGTCCCGCCCGAGCGAGGACGGGTCGGTTTCGGGCAGGAGCTTGAGGAGCAACGCGAGTGCTGTGGGGCATGGGAGGAGGAGGTGGAGATCCACCACTAGAAACGGGCTGCAGCAGAAATTGGTCCAAGATGTGCTTTTACTGGATGGGACTGAAACGGATGTGCCGCCGAGCTATGCTGACGTGGCGAGGATGCTGGGGCTTGCGGGGTCGTTGGCGGACCGCCAGCCTGTCAGCATGGCGCTGTGTATCCTGCGCGTGTTAGATATGGTCGGCCAGACTCGGCCTTTTATGCGCGTGGAGGAAGGGAGTGATGTGAGTGATTTGGAGAGAGAGGATTGTGAGGAGGGAGAGGAGGAGGGAGAGGAGGGAGAAGACACGGAGAGAGCGGAGAGAGAAGAAAGAACGGAGGAGGGAGCGAAAGATGGAGCGTTTAGGGAGGGAAGTGAAGTGGGGCAGGAAGGGGAGTGTGTGTTGCGTTCAGAGGAGGTTGGGGAGGGACGTCCCTATAACGAATCCAATCACCAAGCTGAAAGCAATGACCGTGGCCAAGAGAAGGGTAGAGAGGCAGCAGGGGTGGAAGAGGCAGAGGAGCAGGCCGGGAAAGAGGCATGGGCCGAACCAGAAACGCCTGCCAACGACCGCAGCAACAGCGTCAGGAACCGAAACAGGTTCGGCGACGACAGGCTCGGGGACGACAGGTTCGGCGCGGGGGGGAGGAGGGAGCTGGTGAATGTGGAGGGGGAGATGGAGAGGTACGCAGTGGACAAGGCGTGTCGGCACTTCATAGTCTCGTGCCTGCTGGATCTGCTTCAGCTGCATGCTCACCACGCCTGCCGCCCCCAGCAGCCCTGCTTCAACCTCCCTGCCACTCCTGTCACGCCTGCGGCAACAGCAAAGGGCGCCTTTGAGCTGGTGGCATCCAATCGGGTGGTACCTGAACAGGTGGTATCTGAGCAGGTTGTATCTGAGGCAGGAGCGCCCTACCGGCTGGGAGAGCTAGCAGAGGTGCTACTAGTGGAATCCACAGTGGCAACCAACGGGATGAACCCCATCGAATGCGCTCATCTGGACAGGCTGTATCTGACCCACGGTACCGTCCAGGGGGGGCTGCATCTGGGCCCGGGTATTCTCGCTCTAGCTGTCGCTCTCGCCATGCAGTCGCTCCCGAGCCTCTGGCCTGATGACGTGGCGGAAGTGGCTGAGTTTTTAGAGGAGATGGGGTGTGAGGAGGCGGGGTACCGGGCTCGCGTGCGGGTGCTTGGCAGCGTGTATGCTACTGAGGCGGACTGTAAGGAGGTTATAAGGAGGACGGTGAGGCCGAGAGGGGTTGAGCCGGTGAGGCGGAGGATTCAGAGAGTGGTGGGGGTGGCGGAGACGGCGCTAACCCATGCGCCGACTGAGGCGTCGCGATCGTCGTATGTGAGGAGGTTCTGTGATGCTCTAATGGAAGAGTTGCTGCAGGTGCTTCCCGAGGCTCTCCCGGAGGCTTGGCCCGAGCCTGCTCCCATGCCTCCCCCTAGGAGTTTGAGTGGAGGGAGGGTGGGGAACGGGGAGAGGGTCAGCACGGAGGTATTTTCGCCTCCACCTCTTTCCTGCCCTGCCGCCCTGCCTGCCTCGGTGTCTCTTCCCAATGGCCTCACTGCCGGTTCACCAGCAGCACCAGCAGCAGCTGCTGCAGCAGCAGTTGCTGTCGTTGATGCCGAACAGACCTCACACTTGTGCCACACCACCACCACCACCATCACCACCACCAGCCACACGCCCTTCACCACCAACCCGGATCCCCCAACAACACCTCCCGCCACCACTAGACCCCCCAAACCAGCCGCCCGGCTTCTGAACATCCTTCCCGTAATCCCAGACGCTGAAGCAGCGCCCATGATCCCGTGGGTGCGGGATCTAGCAGAGGCGTACCTGCGCCTGAGCCGGCACCTGTCGCTGGACTCAGAGGGCGTGCGGCAGCAGCACGAGCGGCACACGGACGTGTGCGCGTGTATTATTCTCAGGTGCCTGGTGGCGGAGGTGGCGCGGGAGAGGGAAGAGGCGAGGGTGGCGGCTGCTGCGGCGGCTTCGCCTGGGTCGCCTGATGCTGCTGGGTTGTCAGAAGGGGATGGTTTGACTGGTTCGGCTGCTACGGTTGAAGCTGCTGATGGTGGTGGTGCTGCTGCTACTGATCCGGCTGTTGCTTTGCCAGGAAATTCAATGGAGGCCTTATTGGGAGGGAGGGGAGGGGAGGAAAGCAGCAGCACAGACGCACAGCAGGAGACGCAGGAGAGGAGGGAGAGGGAGGAGCGGGATGCGGCGATGGCGGCACTGCTGGTGCATCTGGACAAGGCGCCGGGGGGCACGGGGTCGCTGGCATGGAAGGCCATTGGGCGCATGCTGGAGCGGCGGAACCCCACGCACCCTGTGTTGCCTGCTGTGTGGGTGCGGGCGGTTCTCAATACCCACCTGGTGAGTGAGTGAGTGAGTGAGTGAGTGGTGTGTGTGGGTGCCACAGTGCATTTGGAGAGACAAGGTGCCCGGGGGCCACGGGGTCGCTGGCATGGAAGGCCATCAGATGCATGTTGGAGCATAGAAACCCCACCCGTCCCGTGCTGCCAGCTGTGTGGGTGCGGGTTGTGCTCAACACTCACCTGGTGAGTGTGTGTATGTGCTCTGTTGCCTGTTGTGGTGAGTGCTGTGTGTATGTGCTCTGTTGCCTGTGATGGTGAGTGCTGGAGTGCTGGAACCCCACCCACCCCGTGCTGCCCTCTGTGTGTGTATGTGCTCTGTTGCCCCGGGCAATGCTCTCAAAACACTCACCCTTCCGCCGTCCCCTTTCCTTTCCACTTGCCGGTTGTCCCCACTCCCCGTTCCCATTCCCCAGGCTGTGAACGAGGAGGGAACGGGCACAGACGTTGACGCTCTCGAGCTCTTTGATTGGTCGCTCGAGTCCCTCCTCGTGACTCTCCCAGGAGGCCCCGAGGCTGCCTCATCCCTTCTCAAGGTCATCGACTCTGCCGCACAATGGGACTCCGCTGCAAGATTAGAGAATCCTGCTGCACAATTGGGGAATTCCGCACGATTGGAGAATCCTGCTTCACTATGGGAGACGTCTGCTGTCGGCGGTTGTTGCTCTGGCGCAGCGCGGCTGTCGGATGCGACACGTGTCGACGTGCTACTGGCCATTGCTGCTCGCGTGGCGTGCACTATTTATTGGCGCTGGCCAAGGAGAAGAGACGCGCCGAGATTTGTGGCTCAAGTGCTGACCCTGGCGCATGGTACAGGTGAGACTGCTTGTGCTGCTGACCCCGCACAAGAAAGGTGTTGTGAGTACCTGTGCTGTTGTTGTATACGGCAAGGGTAGGGACGGAAAGCAGTCAATGATTTCCTTGAAGTGAGCACCAGTAGGTGCGATGATGTGGCGTGCACTATTGATTGGCGCTGGCCCAAACAAGACGCGCCGATTTTCTTGTCTCAAGTGCTGACCCTGGCGCACGGCACAGGTGAGACCGCTTGTGCTGTTCCTGGTGCACGTCACAGGGAAGGACATTGGTTACCCAGTAGGTGGAGTGGCGTGGCGTGCACTATTTATTGGCGCTGGCCAAGGAGAAGAGACGCGCTGAGATTCGTGGCTCAAGTGCTGACCCTGGCGCATGGCACAGGTGAGACTGCTTGTGCTGTTCCTGCCTGATGCACGGCACAGTTAAGTTGTTGTTGACCACTGGCGGTGGCCCAGAAGGAGGGATGCGCCAAGATTTGTGGCTCAAGTGCTGACCCTGGCGCATGGTACAGGTGAGACCGCTTGTGCTGCTGCTGGCGCAAGACACAGGCAAAGTGCTTGAGACTGCTTGTCCTGTTGGTGTATGGGCATGGTGGGAAAGGGCACGAATAAGACTCTTTGCACGATTAATGAACAGCGTGTGTGGAGGATGGGAAGGGTGAGCGTTGAGAACGAGTGGGAAATGGAATAGTGTGGGGGATTCAAAATGGGACAGGGATGGGAAAGTGCTCATTAAATCTATCTGCCCCTTGTACTTCCCACCACGCCCACACCAGTGGGCATGACCCCAGAGCAATTGCAGCGGGCTCTCAAGATCGGGGGGCGCCTGTGGGGACGGGAAGGTGGTATTTATGATCGCATTCAGTATCCTGAATACTCACCTTTGAACCATATCGCCTGTTGTTTTCCGCCCACCCTCGCCCGCACCAGTGGGTATGACCCCAGAGCAACTGCAGCGGGCTTTGAAGATCGGGGAGCGCCTGTGGGGATGGACCATGCCCAGCCCGGCCTCCCTGCAACAGCGGTGTGAGGTGAGTCAATGCGAGGTCACGTGTCAGGAATGCAAGTCAGCATGAGTCAACCCAGTCCATGCCTGTGGGGATGGACCATGCCCAGCCCAGCCTCCTTGCAAGCCAACACAAGGTCATATATTGTCAATGCGAGTTAACACAAGTCATTCCAGTCCGTGTCAGTAAAAGCCAACACACCTGTGGGGATGGACCATGCCCAGCCCAGCGTCCCTGCAACAGCGGTGTGAGGTGAGTCAATCCGAGATCACATGTCAGGAATGCAAGTCAACACAAGTCAAACAGTCCGTGTCGCTAACAGTCAATACACCTGTGGGGATGGACCATGCCCAGCCCAGCTTCCCTGTGGCAGTGGTGTGAGGTAGGTGAGTCAGTGCGAGTCAGCGCAAGTCAATGCAGTCCGTGTTGTTAAAACAGTTAGTCAGAATGTCTGTGGGGATGGACCATGCCCAGCCCGGCTTCCCTGCAGCAGCGGTGTGTGGTGAGTCGTTTCAAGGTCACATGTCAGGAATGCAAGTCAACACAAGTCAATGCAGTCGGTTTCAGTAAAAGCCAACACGCCTGTGGGGATGGACCATGCCCAGCACGGCCTCCCTGCAGCATCGGTGTGAGGTGAGTCAGTGCGAGTCAATCCTTGCATCCCGTGTCACTGCACAGACGCCAGAGGAGGCGCGGGAAATTAGGGAGAGCTGCATCATATCACAGAAGCAGACAGTGTCTCACCATGCCCCTGCACCCTCATCACTCCTCCTGTCCCCGTGTTCAATGCGCAGACGCCAGAGGAGGCGCGGGAGATCAGAGAAAGCTGCATCATATCAGCATGGTACTCGACATCAGCGTTCCGAGGCGAGGAGCCCATAGAGCTCATTGGCTCGCAATGGCCCTACAGGTAGATTCGTTGGCGCCTCCAGGGATGGCTTTCGGGAGCTTCAAAGGGAGAGCTGCATCATATCAGCATTGTATTCAACACCGGCGTTCCGAGGGTAGGAGCCCATAGAGCTTATCGGCTCACAGTGGCCCTACAGGTAGATTCCTTTGGCGCTGTTCTCAAAGGATGACTCTCAGGCGCTTCAAACAGTGAGCTGTATCATATCATATCATATCATATTCACACAGACGCAAAAGGAGGCGTGGGGGATCAGGGGAGAGCTGTATCATATCAGCGTGTATTTGACATCGGCATTTCGAGGAGAGTCGCCTATAGAGCTCATGGGTTCACGCTGGTCGTACAGTGAGCAGCGTGGTTTCCAGGTGAAAGCTGTCAACGGTGGCTCACTCCAGGTGATTTCATATTCGAACTTGGTTTGATAGTGCCCCTACAGGTAGGTATGCGTGATACCAAGTAACAGCTCGGTTACCAGGTAACAGCACAGTTGCTACCAGGAAGCAGCAGGAAAGGCAGGGATGGAGCGAAGAGGGAGAAGGGTGTCTGTTCTGGGTCCGCAGGAGTTTTGAGGCGTCGCAGAGGTACATTATGGGGGTGCAGAAGCCGTTGGTGATGAACAGGACTTCAGCAATAGTGTGGTGGATGGAAAAGACGCAGTGGTTCCAGAGAAGGTGGACGGAAACCGTGAAGTGGACTTCATCCAAGGCTGAAGCGTCTCTGCGTCAAAGCAGGGGGCAGAGCGTTGAGGGGGGTTGACACGACTAACCTGACCTGATATTTGAAGCCGTGCACAGGCTTGAAGCGGTGGTGTGGAAGTGCAGGAACTCAACAGTGGAGGAAAGCAGAAGCAGAAACCGACCTGACCTGACCTTTGAAGCCGTGTACAGGCTTGAGATCCCGGCAATCTGGTGATGAAGCGGTGGTGTGGAAGTGCAGGAACTCAACAGTGGAGGAAAGCAGAAGCAGAAACCGACCTGACCTGACCTTTGAAGCCGTGTACAGGCTTGAGATCCCGGCAATCTGGTGATGAAGCGGTGGTGTGGAAGTGCAGGAACTCAACAGTGGAGGAATGCAGAAGCAGAAACCGACCCGACCTGACCTTTGAAGCCGTGTACAGGCTTGAGTTCCCAGCAATCTGGTGATGAAGCGGTGGTGCGTAAAAGCACAGGAATTCGAATTCGAAAGCGGAGAAAAATGGAAACAGCGGGAACGGCACTGCAGCAGTCGGACTTCTGCACGAGCGGATCGAAAATGCTGCAACAACTGGATTTCTGCAGTAGGCTTTCAGCGAAGCAAAATGAGTTGACGGATGGGGGAAAGGCGGGGTGGGGGAAAGGCGGACTCGAGGAATGAGCCGTTTGGAGCAGCCACAAGAACCCACGCAAGCATGGCTTGAATGGTGGAGGCAAGCTGACAGGTTATGAGGGAAGAATGTTGCAGTGCAGAGACCACGTGCAGCGAAGCTGCTCGTGAAAGGGGTGTCAATAAACGTAACTGGGAGGGTGCGGGGGAACCATGAGTAGTTTTCTGTGTTTTCTGCTATTTGATTTGCTTTACTAAATACATATATGCGTGTATACCTTCTGTTAAACCAATATATGCCTAATGTTATACCAAATTGCTTGGTGGACTTGACCATGTCTCAGTACCTTCGCTGTGGTGTTCCCATCGAGGCACCATGCAACATCACGACAAGGCCTTGTTTCAACTCGCTGCTCCAATGTCCCTCTCAATCAACCATCACCATCCTCCCAGCACTCCATCTTCTATCCTATCGTGTCTGAGGTGGTGTCCAGCTCGTACATTTACTGTTCGTAAAGCCGCTCAGTTACCACATTTTATGGTGTAACACTGTATTGAACGTGTCCTGCGGACACGTTCAGCTTTCGTTCACAAGACGGCACGCCCCCTGGACGTACCTCGAGTCGCCTGACTCACGTTACTGGAATCAGCGGGGACGCGAACAAGGGTACAGCACCGCGTCCTGGCCACTACAGTAACTGCCCTTGTATCGCTTGCACGATTTCGCCAGTGACTCGCTACACTCGCCAACACCCCCTGCGCCTGCCCGAAAATTCGTTAGCTATGATTGACGAGGGAAACTGTTACCTCGTTTCGAACGCGGTCAGAGCACTGTTGATTCGAGTGGCGGGGAACGTGTCCACACTCCTGAAATTACAGGTAGTTTGGACGTAACTCACAATGCATTCGTTTTTAGGTACAGTGATTATTTTTGAACCTCGAGACGTGTGTCGGCACTAAAAAACCCGAAATGAACGAACTGGACACGCCCTGATCGTCCTACCTGATCCATACCACGGTTCGAATCGTCAAAGCCGCGACCCTGCAGTTTTTTGTAGCCTACACATGATGCCTGTTTGAGCCACTCCCGGTTGCCTTGTGAAGGGGGCTTATAAGCTGTAATGTGCATTTCGCAAAAGTTTCGTCAATTCGCAGCTGGCTAAAAAGGATTAGCAGGTGCTTATATAAAGGATCTGTAACCTTATCCGTTGACATTTTGACTTCAGTCTCTTCAGTTTGACTTCGGTATGTTCGTTACTATTGGTTCATAACCACGCGACGCGCTTGTAACGGGGGTGCAGCAGGCTGGGGAAAAAACCTCGGGTGCAGCGTTTCCATCCGGTGCAGAGCAAATTCGCGTGCATGGGGTGGGCATCACCTGTACTTTGGATGATGCGGCGGCGTATTGGATAGGGTAGTGTTTTTCGCAGAGAGAGCAAGCAGCAACCGTCACGGCCTTTTGAGGAGCTTGTGTTCAATTGCTGCGCACGTGGCCATCACGCCCTAACCACTACCGGCTCCCACGCCGCAGCTGTTCAATCGTGGCCATCACGCCGTAGCCGAATTTTATAGGCGCATAAAAAATCGCTGCAGCTGTTCAATTGCAACTCATCACGCCATAGCCCCTCGGGCTGTCAGAGTGCAACACTTAATTTTCTTCTCGTTCGTTCCATTTAAAGCTAAGGACATCCGGAGTGTTAATGAGAGGGAACTCCTCTCAGTGTCACCGTCGGCACTAGCCCGCTCCCCCCCTCCCTTTCTGCGTACCTTCGTTTTTCGTCTCTTTGCTCCTCGCTAAGGGGCGGCCCGCGCTTTGCTCACTCCGCCCCGTCCGTCCTTCTGGTCGGCCGCTTTGGTTGCTGGCAGCAGAGGTGGAAATTGTTGGTGAGGTTGTTGCGAAGATGAGGCCAATGCCGTCTGTAGACATGCAGCAGCAACAGCAGCAGCAGCAGCAACACCAACAACAGCAGCAGCAGCAGCAGCAGCAGCAGCAGCAGCAGCAGCAGCAGCAGCAGCAGCAGCAGCAGCAGCAGCAGCAGCAGCAGCAGCAGCAGCAGCAGCAGCAGCAGCAGCAGCAGCAGCAGCAGCAGCAGCAGCAGCGACAACAACACCAACAACAACAGGAGCGTCATCAATTGCCACACCAAGAGCAACCGCGTGGGATATTACAACAGCAGCAGCAGCAGCAGCAGCAGCAGCAGCAGCAGCAACATCATCATCAGCAAGATAAGCAGCAGCACGAGCAGCAACAACAACGACTGCACTCTCATTATAATCATCAACAGGAGCTGCAGCAGCAGCAGCAGCAGCAGCAGCCATCGCAGCAGCCACCAGTGCGAGAACAAGCAAAAAAATCAGGGCAAACAGGACCGAGGCCTACCCAGGTGCTCGGAGCTGTTCCTGCATCGATGAAGAAAAGGCCCTCTGCAGGAGTCTCATCCTCGTTAAAGGGCATGGCGTTAGCAGTTAGGCAACTCGCTGCAGTGTACGAGCAAGTGGAGCGCGCCAAACTGGAGCGGCTGCTGGAAACGGAGAGAATGCGGATGGAGCTGAGCAAAGACATGGAAGCGCAGATGATGCAGATGCAAGTCGACATGGCTCGAGCAAGCGGTGCTCCTAGGTACAGTTTTGATGCTGGTGGTGGTGCTGCTGCTGCTGTTCCTGTTGGTGCTGGTGGTGCCGGTGGTGCTTGTGGTGGTCTTACGGATGGGCTGGTGGGTGGCAACCATGAGGAACGTCTTGTGGGTGGTAACCAGAATGACGATGTTGGCGATGGGACTCAAGGGTTAGCAAGCGGCAGCAGGCTAGATGATACTGCTGGACGTGCAGCTGGTTTTGATGGCAATGCTGCCAATGGTGGTCAGGGCCTAAGTGGTTCAGGGAAAGACGAGGAGACATTCAACTTCTCAACGCCTGCAGGGAACATGTTGAGTCCGTCAACTGTTGAGAGCGCACAGACAACAGCAACACCAAATCCATTGTTAAATCTGTTCCGCACTCCTCCTCGCGTCCGCATTGCTGAGTGCATGAGTGCCCGCTTGGAGCTTCTCATTGACCCATTGGATAGCTTTGACTTATTGTCGCCTTCACTCATGTAGGCTCTTGAGCTTGAGCGTGGAAATTAGAATACTGGAGACTATCAGGCCATCTTCATTGTACATTGCACATTGCACATTGCCAGCATGAACCTGCAATGCAGACAATATCATACAACCTCCTCCAATCCAATCCACAGACAGTTGACAGATCTTACAGGCAGTCTGACATGGAGTTTCAGCTATACCATGTACCGTAGTACCAGCTTGATCTGCACAGGACACCACAGCACTTGCATCACTGACATTTTAGTCTCTGGATTGGATGACTTGGTGGTCACACTTTACTGGTGTTTCCATCCTGCAATACCAGGAACCATATTCAGTAATAAAACAGTGGATCTTAAACATGAGCTGCAGTTGCCTGACCACCGGAGGATATTGTTGTTTGGGTTACGTTGAAGCCCGAGCTTCAGAATCTGGTTGCTCCATCATCGTAAGAAACATGCCAGCCAGATCTGCAGGGAGCACCCTTCTCATCATACACCCCGCAGCATGTCCATCTCCTCTTCCAGTTTTTGTGTCCTGTATTTGGTCGGTCCTCCTTGTCGTTCCACACGTAGACTATTACTCCGCTCTTTTCTGACCAGTCACCGTCTACACCTTGATGAGGCGGTGCATATGCGAACAATCCCTTGTCTCCTGCTCATGAAAGTATTCGTTAGCGGAGCAGCAATGCAGGGAAGGCGGGAAGGAGATGAACAGCAGAATGAAGAGGATGACCGGAATGTCATGTCACCACAGATGTCGTAACAGAAGCAGGATGGGTGTAAGCACGAGAACAAGTGGAACCATGTTGAGAAATGTGACCATGACATTCGCGATGACGTCTCCCTTGACCAAGAATCTCTCAGAAATGCCTGACGTTAAAACACCTGGCATGTGATCGTAAAACACTTGAAGAGGCTAGAGACTCGATGGAAAAGAGGCATCTAACCTGTCATATGGCCATGATATTTGCAAGCTACAGGAGAGTTGTCATCCGGATTGTAAGGATTTCCGCAGCGCAAGCAGGTCTGTGAATTCTCTGCTCGAGCGGATGCAGAAGCCCCCACGTTGGTTCTAACCGAGTTGGTAGCTGATGACGCGGGGCAGACGCTAAGAAACCTCACTTCATGGCGAAGCCTATGCTGTACCATGGCGCCATTCTGGATAATACTATTCATGGCCAGAGACGCCATGGTTTTGGGATAACCTGAGCGACACAAATCTTAGTGACACTGTGATGGTTCAAGCGGGGATGGGAACGCATAAAGTTTTATTGCATACCTTTATGTTTTGCGTACGTGTACTAAACATATCGGTTTACACTGTATCGAGTTGGCTTACGGCTGTTTCCTTGATTGGTTCCCTGGTGCCACGTTGATCAGCACACGTGAGTTCTGATGCTACCGTCGGGAGCTGGAAAATGCTTGGCTGTGCAAATCTCGTCAGATGAAGCGTGTGTGGGACCACATTTCTCCAGCCTGGCAGCAGTGACTGTGCTGAGAGGGATTGAGGAATGCCAATTAGCGCATTCCGTCCCTCTCAGCCGACCAATTACAGGCAGAGGGTTTTCCCATGTATTATCGAACGGCTCTTTATCCGTCCCAATCTTTCGGGCCTGGCCTGACCCCTGGTCCGTTTGAACAAACAAGTCTTCGAGGATGCCCTGGAGTTCTGATCGAGTCCATCCCCAAATCTGACTTCCTGGCTTGTTGGAATGCATTCCTAGAAACCATTTTCTGAGAGTCTGGTCGCAGTGCTACTTTATTGGGGTCTCTGTATAGTCGTGCCTGATCATCTCTCCAGGTGCTTTCTAACTTGGCCGAATCCCAGACCAGCGTCTCATTATGGCTGCCCTCGAAGATTATGGCGACAGGGACCTTATGCACGAGCTCTTGAGGCGAATGAAATGCGCTCCTAAGCCAGAGAAGAGAGTTATTCTGATCGGTAAGTTTTTTTTAGGTTTCTCCCCCATGTGAACTTTCGCAGTCATCCTGTCCATGCCGCCCTCTTGAACAGATCGTTTCGATAGTGGGTTGTGCTTTCTGATTCTCTTATCTTCCTGTTTCCAGGTCCTCCCGGTTGCGGGAAAGGTACACAGTCTCCCATCATCAAGGAGGAGAACTGCCTGTGCCATCTAGCCACCGGCGATATGCTCAGAGCAGCCGTCGCTCAGAAAACGCCGCTGGGTATAAAGGCAAAAGAGACCATGGAAAAGGTGCGTTGCATGAATGCTCGCGTCGCGATGCACCTGGTCTGTGATCGTCTGTTATTGTATCTCCCCCGCTTCAAGCATTCCACTCGACCATTTGCGATGCATTCTGACCAATCTCAATCTACCATCCGTATCCAACCAGGGTGAGCTCGTGTCCGACGAACTCGTGGTGGGCATTATCGAGGAAGCGATCAAGCGGCCGTCCTGCAGCAAGGGTTTCATCCTTGACGGCTTCCCGCGCACCGTCGTCCAGGCAGAGAAGGTAAGCGAAGCCGTCTATGTCTTATTCGTATCACGTCGCCATTGGGATGGGATTGCACGGACCATGCCTCCAATACAACATAAGACCGCATTCCTATCTTGCTTGCATCCAACGACATCTTGACGCGGTGATTGGAGAGAAATGGTCAGGATGTAAATAAGATGTTCCAGCTTCTAGGTCCTGGTTCTACCCTCGGAGGGGAAGATCGCGTGCACGTGGATTATATCTTCAGGCTTCGTTTTTGTGTCTCATTCTGTGTTAACAGCTTGACTCGATGTTAGAGAAGAAGGGTCAGAAGATCGATAAGGTGCTTAACTTCGATCTTCCTGACTCCGTCCTGGAGGAGAGGATTACCGGCAGATGGATCCACCCTGCCAGCGGACGCTCCTACCACACCAAGTTTGCTCCTCCGAAGTTTCCTGGCAAGGATGATGTGAGTGGTTTTTTAATCAAAACTAGAGGGTTGAATATGGTATTTTTATCTACAAGAGAAACGGAAAACGATGCGGGTTGACTAAGGCGTTTCGTTCTCTCTATCCTCTCACACATTCAGTCACACTCACCTTCAGTCACACTCACCCACACTCGCTTTCGCTCGCTTTCATTCTCTCTACTCGCTCTCACTCTCGCGCCAGAAAATCGTCTTTGTTTGATGTCGTCCTCCTCCGATTTCCCATTCGCCTTTGTTGACTGTCAGCTCACTGGCGAGCCCTTGGTGCAACGGAAGGATGACAATGCAGAGACTCTTCGCAGTCGATTGGCCGCATTTCACAAGCAGACCTCACCGGTAAGTAACTTGACACCCTATTTTCCATCTCTATAGTTTGTCTATGGTATTGAAATCCTCCTCAGACCTTCTGGCCTCTCGAACTTTCATTCCTGAATTGTTTGACAAGGAGGTTTGTTTTGTTTTCTCAACACCAATTGTCATTTGCAGGTCATTGATTACTACGCTGCTAAGGGCAAGGTTGCCAACCTGCATGCAGATAAGAAGCAGGAGGAAGTGACTGCTGAGGTTCGTGCAGCCTTGAAATGAGGCTACGTAACAAGACCTGCTGGGTTCCTTGGCACTGTAGGTGAATAGAGCAGTCATGATACTCCCAGACCACCGAGGACCCATGTGTGCATCCACTTTTTCGCAGCACAGCGGACTGGGGAGGCTGGCTCTTGGAGTTGAAGTTATTGCTACAGCTTAAGCCCCTTCTATCAAGGCAACGGTTCCTCATATACCCAGGCAACATTTCCATGTCATCACGTAGTCAGGAAATGCCGTTTACCGTATTTCCAGGCAACGATGCATCACTTGTATACCTAATCCTAAAATATAAAATTTCACTCAGTAGAACATGGCTAAACCAGTCATCAATACTGAGCTGCTGCACCAATACAGTTGGAGTAACGACGACCGAGGGCGCGTCCCCTCCCTCGATCGATCTTGCGCAGGTTTCGTTTTTTTGCTTGGTTTAATAAGGTTCGAAAAGTTGTAAATGCAAAACGCGGGATTTTAGTGCGGTGGAGGTTCAATTTTCCTCGATTTTGCACGATCGACTCTTCCGATTTTCGTTCCCACTAGCGAAAAGACCGACCAAAAGTCCTCCCACGATCGAGTCCGTCGTCAGATTCCATCGACGCAAATTCCTCCCACGATCCCGCCAGATCCGCTCCCATATGCCTTGCGGTAGAAACGCGTCAACCCCTTGAGAAAAAATGGGAGAAAAGCTTTACGTGACAACTCGCTGGTTTCCGCTTCTGTGCAATCTCGTCTGGGACGTGCGTGCAGGAGGAATGTCCCATGATTCGCTCGCAATCTCTGCACTCTGTCGGTGTCAGCCGCGGATTCAGAGGGAGCAAAAGCGGCAAAAAAATATATGTTCGTGTTCCGAGCAGTTTCAGCCGGGACGGATGTGCCCAATAAAGGGCTGAAACGTGATAATATGGTACGGCGAATAGGATACTAGGGTTATAGAATCCTAGGATCCTAGAAACTGGCGACATTGGCCGTGTTCCTCGATCCTTCGTCAGAGAGCGACGCGATGGATATTGGGGTGTGCAGCTCTTCACGCTGGAACCTTCGTTGAGCATGACATTGGGCATGACACTAAGCATGACACTAAGCATGACACTGAGCATGACATCGAGCATGACACTGAGCATGACACTGAGCATGGCATTGAGTATGACATTGAGCATGACGTAAAGGTATGCAGAAGTTCACGCAGTTAGAAGGGCGCTCGGTTCCTAACATGCTCGTGAGCATGCAGACTCCAAAACAAGGGTCAAAATTTCATCAGCCTTTCTGGTCATCTCTTTCATTTCGTTCCTCATTTTCATCAAATTTTCCACTTCCAACACATGCTGCACTTCCATCTGATTCTTAGTGGTGCTTCGCTTCTCCAACTCCACCTGCATGCTTCTCACCGATGCCTTCTCTCGTATGGCATCGATTTTCCAATCAATGAAAATGGAAAATCTAAGGGTTCTCCAACTCCACCTGCATGCTCCGTGTCTGACATCTCTCCAGCTGATTACTCAGAAGACACAAGCATGGAACTGGCTGGGAGGGCAGGCGTAGGCACAGGCAGGAGGGGAGGAGCAGTCAGTGTGTGAGTGTGTTAGGAGATGAAGGGAAGAGGGGGAGGAGGGCGAAAGGGGAGGAAGGGAAGGAAGAGGGATGAAGGGGAAGCAAGTAGGGATCACCTCACATCACAGCTCCTCGATTTATATCATCTTTCAAGCATCCATCCCTCGAAGCAAGTAAGTATTTCTCGTTCCTCCCTCCCCCCGGCCTCCCCACCACGCCGCCCTTTCCAGTATCCCATTTCTCCCCTCGCATCTGACACATCAGCATGTTGAACCTTTCCTTCTGCTCTGCTCACCCCACTCCCCCCACTTCCACAATTAGCATGTTCGCTTAGAAAGCGTAATAACATCTCTTTATTCATTAAGGTCATTGCATACAGCATACTACATCAGCACAACCTATTTCCATCCCTCCAGCTAGCCACCCGAATTCCAGCTAGGTGCTCGCCCACTGCTGCTTACCCAGCAGCTCGATTATTCACACTGAGCAGCTAGCTGTTGCTTACTGCTGCTTGATTATTTACTTCCCCACCATCCTCCCATCCGCTACTGAAAAGGGCAACAGCAACCGCACCTTCTTGCTGCTGTACCCACCGTCTCCTCTCATCCCCCCCTTACTCTGTCACTCCTGAAACAGCGCCTGAGCCTTCATCATCTTCCCCTGCTGCTTGCTCCTGCACCCATCCTCCCCTCGGCTCCCCCCCCACCTCCTCCAAAGTCACCACGCTGTTATCCAGCTGCTCCCGCACCAACTCCCATTCCTCATCGCTCACTCCTGAAACAGCGCCTGAGCTTTCATTATCTCGACTCGAGCCAACCCAATCATCCCCCCCGCAGCTTGCTCCTGCACCCACCCTCCCTGCAGCTCTCCCCCAACCTCCAAAGTCGCAACACTGTTATCCAGCTGCTCCCGCACCAGCTCCCGCCTCCCCTCATTGATCAACACCTCCGCATCCCCCAGTGCTGTCACCACATCCCACAGGTCCTCCTTCTGGGCGTCGTTACCAGGGGGGAGGATGCCGTGTGCCTTGCGTACTAGAACCGCTGCACCCTTCAGGAGGATGATGATAAGGTGGTCTTTTTTGGACGGCTTGCAGGGTGGCGGAGGAGGCGGAGGAGGCGGAGGAGAGGGAGATGGTGGGGGCGGGGATTTTTTCTCAGGGGGAGGAGGGGACTTTTTCTCGGGGGGAGGGGGCGACTTTTTCTCGGGGGGAGGGGGCGATTTGTGCTTGGGCGGAGGGGGCGACTTGTGCTTGGGGGGAGGGGGCGACTTGTGCTCGGGAGGAGGGGGCGACTTTTTCTCGGGGGGAGGAGGCGACTTGTGCTCGGGGGAGGGGGCGACTTTTTCTCGGGGGGAGGAGGCGACTTGTGCTCGGGAGGAGGGGGCGACTTGTGCTCGGGCGGAGGGGGCGACTTTTTCTCGGGGGGAGGAGGGGACTTGTGCTTGGGTGGAGGGGGTGATTTGTGCTCGGGGGGAGGGGGTGACTTGTGTTCGGGCGGCGGGGGGGACTTTTTCTCCGGCGGAGGAGGAGACTTGTGCTCGGGCGGCGGGGGCGACTTGTGCTCGGGCGGAGGGGGGGACTTGTGCTCGGGCGGAGGGGGGGACTTTTTCTCAGGCGGAGGGGGGGACTTTTTCTCAGGAGGAGGGGGGGACTTCTTGGGAGGGGGAGGAGACTTTTTCTTGGGTGGAGGGGGGGAAGGAGGAGGAGGGGAAGCGGATGGAGGAGGAGGGTGTTGTAGAGGACTCTCCTCTACTTTGCAGGAACTGGGAGTTGTTCTAAACGATAGAGCTCTGTCTTAGCTTTCCAACGAGCCGTCAAACACGTCGATCGCCTAAGTATTCTCCGAGATATAGGCGTTCACGTGCTAGGTGGTGCTCTTGAATGCAAGTAAAGAAGCTCTCTGGAATTTGTGTTCGAATGTACCTTGTACAAAGAACTCTGAGTTTCACTATGATGGCATGCAATACAAAGAAAACAGATTTATAGCATGCAAACAAGATTGAATCGCACAAGTAACCTCGAACCGCTACACTCGCGAATGTTCGAGTAACATCGAAAGGGTGAAATTCGACTCTCGAATTTCACCGATCCGAATTCTCCTTGGGTCTCGAATGTTCCTGGTGCTGCCATGTGGCACCGAATCGAATGGGTCTTCCGAAGTCAATCCTCAACCCCACGCAAACCTGCAACTCACTCGAAGGTGAGCACAAGTCACACATTCGGTGGGTTGGGGGCATACAAACGCCCCACCACCACCTTGCTTCCAACACACGTAATCTCCAACACTCCCCCTTGCACCCAACCCACTAGGTGTGCAAACCAACATGCTCATAGCATGCACGGGATGAATCTTTAGGGGGTGGTTCCATGAGAGATTTCGCGTGTTCATCATCACCCTTGGTTGCGAAGCAAAATGCCGCGCCCTCCTTATCCGTCTCCCCAACGGCTACCGTAGCGTAGTCGTTGTACTTGGAGGGAGGACGAACCTCACGACGCTCGCGGGTCAAGGCCAATGGTAGGGAGGAAGGTGTGGAGGTAGTTGCCGCCTCGGTTGGTGACACCTCCACGACATCATCAATGCTCTCCTCGTTGTTCGCTCCCCCTCCATCGGCTTCCTTCTCCACTTGAGGTGGAGTCTCACTCTCTTCAACCTCCTCTCGTGGCGGGAAGATGAAGGTGAGTTGTTGAGTGGGTTTCTCCTTCGACGGGAACTTGTCTTCATCGAAGACCACGTCCCGAGACGTGACGACGCACTTGTCGCCCAAGTCCCACACTCGCCACGCACGCTCGTTCGCCGCAATTCCCAAGTAGATCGCCGCACGAGCCTTCGGTTGCAACTTGTGGCGAAGGGGATCCGGTACATGGTAGTAGCAAAGGCACCCAAAGGTGCGAAGGCGGGATAGGTTCGGCTTCGTTCCGGTCCATGCTTCGAACGGAGTCATTCCCGGGAGCACCTTCGTCGGCAAACGGTTGCGAATCCACGCCGCTAGCGAACTCGCCTCGCCCCACCACTCTTTCCCAAGCTTGGAGTGTTGAAGAAGAGAACGAACGGCTTCCACCAACGTGCGATTAAGCCGCTCCGCCGCTCCATTTTGTTGGGGTGTGTAGGGTGTTGTGACGTCGTGCTTAATGCCCTTGCACTTCATCCATTTCTCGAGCTCCGCATTCACGAATTCGCCACCACCATCGGTGCGAATACACTTGATCCACTTCTTGTCATCGTCGCAAACTTCGAGCGCCCACTCTTGAATCGCCTTGACCGCATCTCCCTTAGCCTTCAAAAGTCGGGTCCAACACATCCGCGTCGCGTCGTCGAGCATCACTAAGAGGAACCGCACTCCTCCCTTTGATGCATGCCGCATCGGTCCACACACGTCCATGTGAACAAGTGCAAGCGGGTCCTTAGCGAGGGGTGACGTTCGGCTACCGAATGGCTTGCGAGCCATTTTTCCTTCGACACACGCCGCGCACACGCCCTTCTCGTCGTCGCCGGCGATCGCGTCGACTCCCTTCGCAAGTCCTTTGTTGGCCAACTCCTTGACCGAGTCGTAGTTGGCGTGCGCAAGCCGATTATGCCACGCCTTGAGAGTCGCCTTGGAGCCTTGCGCCACGTTGGATGAAGCCGCTCTCGGGTACGTCTTGAGTTGGTAGATATCTCCGTTGAGAACACCTTGCGCGAATTGCTCCCCTTTCCAAAAGAGGTTCATTTTCGCACCGTCGATCGTGGCGATCACTCCCTTCTTCGCAAGTTGCGGGACGGATAGAAGGTTCACCTTCACCCCCGGGACGTGAAACACGTTCGTCACGTCCACCGGACCGCTATCGACGATGAGGCGCGTACTCCCAACTCCGACCACCGGTAGCAGTTCGTTGTTTCCGAACACGATGCTCGTGACGTCTCCCGGAGCGCCAATGTTGTTGAGGAGCGACGCCGAGTGCGTCATGTGTTGCGTTGCGCCGGTATCGAGGAACCACGCGTCGCTTGGAGTTTTGTTCCCGTTGCCGGCCACTAACACGAGCGACTCCTTTGAATCATCGGCCTCGCCGGATGCCGTGTGCGCGTTGCCCTCTTGGTCCCGCGCCATCGATGGAGTCCAATCGCTCGGCCGCTTTCGACACTCACGCCAAAAGTGTCCCGGTTTGCGGCGATAGTGACACTTGCCGCGATGCTCGCTCCCACCGGACGATTCCTTCGTTGCGTCCTTGCTCCACTTGGACTTCTTTCCGGAACTCCCTCCGGAGTACATGGCGGCACCCTCGCTCTCATTAGCGAATTGTCGGCGACGCGATTCTTCATGGAGAAGCCGACCAACCACCATTTCCTTCGTCCAAGTGTCTTGCACGCTATCGAGTGTCGTAATCACCGTCGACCACTCTTCCGTAAGGCCGCAAAGCAAGGTGAGAATCCAATCCTCCTCCGTGACCGTTCCACCAAGGTCCATGAACGTTTCCCCGAGTTCCTCCACACGAGTCGCAAACTCGTGCATCGATTCGCCCGCGCGCATCTTCACCGTGTAGAACGCATTCCGGGCTAGGATCTTGCCGTGGAGAGTCTTGTTCACGTGGATGGTCTCGAGCCGCTTCCACGCTTCATGCGCCGACGCTTCGAGCTTGATGCACATGCGCACCGAGCTCACGAGATTGATGCCGATGCGCGAAATCAACGTAGCGAACGCCTTTTGGTCCTTCTTCTTCCATGCCGCGATGCCGCTCTCATCGTCCGGCTTCTTCTCCGTTCCATCGAAGAAACCCCAAAGTCCCCGCTCCATCATGAGCACTTGGAACTTAAACTTCCACGCGGAGTAGTTTTGTCCCGTGAAAATCGGTACCGCCGACGTGTCGAACATCGTCGCGGTTGCCCAGGGTTCGACGGAATTTACAACGACACCATCCAAGGAAGTGCGGGAGGCCTCGTTTGAAGTCATCATGCGTGCTCCTTGTCGCGCGCGTAGACTCCTCCGACCAGCTCTGATACCACTGTTGTAGAGGACTCTCCTCTACTTTGCAGGAACTAGGAGTTGTTCTAAACGATAGAGCTCTGTTTTAGCTTTCCAACGAGCCGTCAAACACGTCGATCGCCTAAGTATTCTCCGAGATATAGGCGTTCACGTGCTAGGTGGTGCTCTTGAATGCAAGTAAAGAAGCTCTCTGGAATTTGTGTTCGAATGTACCTTGTACAAAGAACTCTGAGTTTCACTATGATGGCATGCAATACAAAGAAAACAGATTTATAGCATGCAAACAAGATCGAATCGCACAAGTAACCTCGAACCGCTACACTCGCGAATGTTCGAGTAACATCGAAAGGGTGAAATTCGACTCTCGAATTTCACCGATCCGAATTCTCCTTGGGTCTCGAATGTTCCTGGTGCTGCCATGTGGCACCGAATCGAATGGGTCTTCCGAAGTCAATCCTCAACCCCACGCAAACCTGCAACTCACTCGAAGGTGAGCACAAGTCACACATTCGGTGGGTTGGGGGCATACAAACGCCCCACCACCACCTTGCTTCCAACACACGTAATCTCCAACAGAGGGGAGGGCGGAGGCGACTTATGGAACTTGTTGAACTTATCCTTCAACTTGTCCTTGAAGGGAAAGGGCAGCTGAGGCAGGCGAGGCAAGGGGATGTTGAAGTCGAAAACGTTGAGGTAGGACTGTGCAGGGAACACGTTGAACGGGCCGCCAGCACCACCACCGTCACTGCATGGGATGCAAGGTGATGGGCAGAGCGAGAAGAAGGGAGGGAAATAAGAATGCTCGGGGATATAAGAGCAGGGTGTGTGGATGGTGTTTTGAAACAGAGAGCCACAGCCACTGCAGCTGTGTCGAAAGCGTAATAATGCAGCCCGATGGTGATGCTGAAATGAGCATGATGTTGCTGAGCTCGTCTCGGCTGGGGTGTCTTGTGAAAGTGTGGCCTCACCTCAATTCCCTGGAAGTCCGCCTAGCATCCCTCCCATTGGGCGATGGCACATCACCTGCAGATTCAGGTCAAGTTTCACGGGGTGATGATAGCCGTGCGGGCAGGGTCAGTGCGTTTCCAGCAACAAACGTAAGATGCGAAGTGAGTATGGATTAACAATAGAAGACCCTGCAGCGTTCAGGAAGTGATGTTGTGCAAGAAGGACAGCTTGTTCTTAAGTGAGTGAAAAGGTGAAACCTCATCATCTGAAATGGTGGTTGCAAAAAACTTCTCAGAGGGATTCTGATAAACGTACCTGCCGCGCAAGCACTGAAGAATCCAGTTGCAATGATCCACAGGAGGGTCACCCTCTTCAGATTCACGCTGCACGCCGCCATGCTCCCACTCGTTGCCAGCCAGGCAGCCCCTGCCAATTCTAGCTGCTAAAGCTGCGGCACCGATGTCAGCAGCTCTGCAGGCGGGCGGACAGAAGCCAACGGAAGGCAGCCACGACCAACCGGGAGAACTCGAGAAACGAACCTAATCAGAGGCGGCGAGGAGTAGGCGTTTTCGACCTCCAGGAGATGGTTTGTTGTGCTGAGGTGAGCTGACATGGGATGAATTCGTAAGGCAGAAAGAGTTGCATTTGTAGTTCTGCTGTTGCTGCTGCTGGGACTGTTGGGTGGGTTGGGTGTGTGAACTTCGAAAATCAGGGATTTGAGAAATGCGGTTCGGGAATGCTGTTGCGACTTGCCTTGGCATGACCCGCGTCGCGCTGTCGTGGTCAATCGGGTCGTCGGGTCCGTCGGGAATGGTGATGTCGGTTGACGTGGCGACGGTAGAGGCGATTGGGTCCTGTGCACTTTGTCAATCGCTGGGATTTGCTTGGACCTGTGATGCTCAAAAGTCAGCGACGATGATCTAGTACACTCAATAATTGCTTTACGTTCCTTCCACCGTAATTGATATCATGCATCAAGATTTGGCTACAATCTACAAATGCATTTGTAGCTGTAATAACGCTCTCAAATCTCACAAATGTTGGGCTGAAAAGCCCTTAGGATCTTTGCAAGGCTAAACTCTGGGTGGGACTTGTTGTAAGTGCGGAAGCGTGTAATGATAAGTCTTGAACCACCTTGCGCTGGTGTGTGAGGGCAAAGTAGATTAATTAATCAAAGAAATACACGGCTTTTATAAGAGTACAAGGAATATGAAAAGATGCAACTAATAACTGTTTTACTGTTTGCTGTTGCGGTTCGATACAGAGACGACTCAGGCAACTGCTCGATAACGAGTCAGTTGTTTGTCCTTGCTGTCGCGCTATACTTGTCAGGTCAAAGGTCGCTGACCTTTGACTTTTCCGTAACCTCCAGCAGTTGCTCAACCTCCGAGGGTTGACTCGCTGATGCTTCGCTGTGTTTCGCTTCGTTTATGACTTAGTGTTTCGACGCGACAGAGGTGTAAGAATCTAGCAGCAGGGATGAATGAACTATGAAAGAGTTGGGTACAAGTATGAAACCCTAAAAGGGGCTGTACCCCATATTGGCTACCCCACTACAGCCTACACATAGGTAACATGCATATACTTTGACACACCCCCATAGGCAAAGTGGGGGAGAGCAAGGGGTCACAAGACCAGTCAAGCGAAGCAAAGCAAGCTCAGGGTGGATCACAACGTCACCACACACACTGAGCACAAGCAAAGGGCCACAAGGCCAGTTCACATGCAGAGGTATATATGTAAAAACAACAGCACAGTGATCTCTACCTAGCAGAGCAAGCATGCAGGTATATATATAGATCACAGTACAAGCAAAGTCTACAGCAAGTGAGGAAACGTGGGCACAAGGCCTAACAGAGTGCAGAAACGCTGATGATCACCAGACGGAAGCGCCTTGGTGAATATATCAGCAGTGTTGGCCTGAGTGGCCACGTGAGCAAGACGAAGCTGACCACGCTGCTGCAACTCTCGAGCCAGGAAGTAACGCAGAGCGATGTGCTTCGTTCTGTGCTCCAGTCTGTGCTCCTGACACAAGGCAATGGCGGCCTTGTTGTCGACGTACAGCACTGGAGGAGAACGAGGCCGCTCTCCCAAGTCGGTCAGCAGGTAGGTGAGCCAGCGTAACTCCTGTGCAGCCATGGCTGTGGCGTAGATCTCAGCCTCACAACTGGAGCTGAGAACTGAAGACGAGCGTGTAGAACGCCAAGAAACCGAACCAGAGCCAAGGCTGAAGGTGTAACCCTGTGACGACCTGTGCGTAGCCTGGTCGTCAACCCAAGAAGCGTCCGAGTGCCCAGTGAGGACAACGTCGCCCCGTCCTCCAAGCACGAGCCCGATGCCCGATGTACTGCACAAGTAGCGCAGTACCCTCTTAGCAGCATCCATGTGCACCTTTCGGTGCCGACCAGGAGCCACGTAGCGAGCCAGAAGGCAAGAGGGTACGCAAGGTCAGGACGAGTGCAGGCATCAGGTACATGAGGCAGCCCACTAGCTCTGGGTAAGGACCACTCGGCTCTACGGACTCGTTCGAAGGTGGAGCTGAGAGCGAGTGACCTGTAGCCAGAGGAGTGGCCTGTGCCGAGGACCAGGTGAAGCCGAAGCGCTGAAGGACCTACTGCACCATGTGTGACTGAGTCAGTGTGATGGTGCGGCGTGCTCTGTCCCGGGTGATCTGCAAGCCAAGGTAACTGCACAGCTCACCCAGGTCTGTGCACGTGTGTCTCTTCTGCAGCTCCGACTTCACCAGGGCGAGAGCCTCAGTGTCAGCAGTGGGAAAGACCAAGTCGTCGACGTACACGAGGATGTAGAACGGCGGCAGCGAAGTGTCGGTGCGCAGAAACAGCGACGGGTCAGCAGTCGACGGAGCAAACACAAGAGCCGCAAGTGTCGTCCTCAGTGTGTCGTGCCACTCACGTGGCGCCTGGCGGAGACCGTAGACCGGCCGCCGGAGGCTCCACTGGGTACCAGGAGGGAACGACCCAGTGAAGCCAGGTGGGCGGCGCAGCCAGATCTCCTCGTGCAGGCTGCCCTATAAGAAGGCTGTGCTGAAGTCAAGAGAGTGAAGCTCGTAGTCACGCTGAGCGGCAACGTGCAGCAGCACCCGAAGAGTGGTCATCTTCGGGGTGGGGGAGAAGGTACAAAAGAAGTCGACTCCCTCACGCTGACTGAAACCTCGTGCAACGTAACGCGCCTTGAAGACAGGCGGAGAACCCGGCGGCCGCTTCACCCTGAAAATCCACATGCCATTGACGATGTTCGCCCCAGGTGGGGGAACCTCGTCGACGTAAGTGCCTGTTGACTTCCAGGATGCCATCTCTGCGTCCATGGTTGTCTGCCACTGAGAGGAGTACTCACCCGCTATCGCCTCAGCGTAAGAGCGCGGGGTCGGGATGTCTGGAGCATCCGAGTCTCCCTCAGGGGCAAGCAGCATGGACACGAGATGAGGCGCAGCGGCTGCAAGACACTCAAGGTCCTCCTGTCTGTCCTCAAGGACGTCCGTGCCAAGAGCACACTCACCCCTGACGGACGGAGGACAGACAGATTCAGACTCAGCAACAAGACTAGCGGTGTAGTCTAGATGACAGGCAGCAGCAAAGTCAACAAGCTCAGCGACTAAGGCAGACGCAGCAGCAGACTCAAACGACGGGTCAGTGACAACAATGGCTAGCAGACGCGTGACAGTAGGGTGCTCAGCACGAAACCGGTCAGACTCAGGGTCCGCAAGGACAGGCAGAGAAGACGCAGGAGGAGACGGCAGAGGAACACGCTGCGAAGGAGAGGAAGGACGACGGACTACGAGGTCGGGCTGACGCGGACGAGGAACACGAGGACCGGACCAACCAGAACGGACAGGCGAGACAGGACGCGACGCAAGCTCACGACGCTCAGTAAGACCCCCTATCTACTCAGTGTAAGGAGAAGGAGCAGGCAGCGGTGAGCCAGGCTGTAACGGAAGACCAGTAGACCAAGGGAGACTAAGAACCTGGCGAAGCACAGAGTCAGGCGGTGGCTGAGACGACGGAGACGGTGGAGCGAAGAACAGGCGCAGCTGTGCAGTGACACCTGCACCAACAGCTCCAGTACCCCCAGCAGCTCCAGCACCTCCAGCAGCTCCAGAACCCTCAGCGCCACCTCCTCCAGGACCAGCTCCACCAACAGCAGCACCCCCAGAACCGGCACCTCCAGTCCCAGGGTCTACAGCCTCCGTGTCTCCAGCAGCAGCACCCCCAGACCCAGGGTCTCCAGCAGTAACACCCTCAGGCTCAGCACCCCCAGCCTTAGCAGCTCCAGTACGTCCAGTACGAGCACCTCCGAGACCAGCACCACTCCTAGCTCCAGGGACGTCAGCAGAAGTACCTCCAGCGGCAGAGCCCCGAGCTCCGGAAGCGCGACCCTGACGGCGACCGTACCAGTCGTGCAGCTGCTGTGAGGTGAGAGGCACACGCGGACGAAGGCGGCTACTCCCAGGAGACCGCGTAACAGCAGACTCAGAACCCTCAGCGACAGCACCCGCAGCAGCTCCAGAACCTCCAGTGTCAGCACCCTCAGCAGCTCCAGAACCTCCAGCTCCAGCGCCACCAGCGCCAGCACCTCCAGCAGCTCCAGAACCTCCAGCTCCAGCACCCTCAGTAGCTCCAGAACCTCCAGCTCCAGCGCCACCAGCGCCAGCACCTCCAGCTCCAGCGTCACCAGCGCCAGCACCTCCAGCAGCTCCAGAACCTCCAGCTCCAGCAGCCTCAGCAGCTCCAGAACCTCCAGCAGAAACAACTCCAGTAGCAGAGTCACCAGCTCCAGCGTCTCCCGCAGCAGGGCCTCTAGCTCCAGTAGCGCGACCCTGACGGTCAACGTACCACTCAAGCAGCTGCTGTGGGGAGAGAGGGAGTCGACGACGAGAGTGCAGTGGCGAGGCACCAGCGGAGCGACTACGGAGACGGCCGCTCCAGGGAGACTGCTCACCAGACGCCTCAGCGCCCCCAGGTGCAGCACCCCCAGACTCAGTACCCCCAGGCTCAGCACCTCCAGTCTCCGCACCCCCAGGCTCCGCACCCCCAGTCTCCGCACCTCCAGGCTCCGCACCCCCAGGCTCAGCACCCCAAGGCTGCGCACCCCCAGGCTCAGCAACCCCAGCAGCAGCACCCCGAGCAGGACCACCCTCAGCAGGACCTGAGTCACCAGTGACCTCAACCGGCTCAGTCAAGGGAGGAGGGTCTACCTGAGACACACCTGAAGGAGCAGGTCCGGGAGCGGGGAGGGGGTCTACCTGGGGAGCACCTGGAGCGAGGAAGAGCGGCGGGGGGGGGAGAGGGGCAGTGCGGTAGGGGAAGAGACGGTAAAAGGGAACCGACTCGTCGAACGTGACGTCCTGAGAGGGGAAGACACGGCGCGAGGTGGGGTGGTAAAACTGCCAACCAGGCGCGTCAGGGACAAAGCCAAGGAAGACACAGGGAACAGCGCGGGCGGAGAGCTTGTCCGCGGTGGTATCGCGGACAAAGGCACGAGCACCCCGGACTCGGAAACGCGACGCATCGCCAACCTTCCCCGTCCACAGCAGTGTGGGCGAGGTCTCCGGTAAGGAGACACGGGGCCAGAGGTTGAGCTGATGCGCGGCGTACCAGACCGCAAACGGCCACAGAAAATGGGGGGCAGCCGCATGGATCATGGAGGTACGAGCGACCTCCATGACTAAGCCAATGCGGCGCTCAGCAACCCCATTCTGTTGCGGAGAGGCCGGAAGCGTGAACGTCTGGCGGATGCCGTGCTCCGCACAGAAGGCTGCCAAGAGGTCTGAGGAGAACTCACCACCTCTGTCAGAGTGAAGACGCAGGACAGGAAAGTCCGACTGGAACCGCTCGCGGAGCTGGAGACGAACCGCGCGGATCCAGGGGATCAAAACATCAGGGACCTCCCCCTTGCTGCGCAAGGGGAAGACCGTGGTGTAACACGTGTAGTCGTCGACGACCAGCAGGAAGTACCGCTCGTGGCCCTGTCCACGGACGCGGGCTGGGCCCCAGACGTCCAAGTGGAGAGTCTGCAGGGGAGCCTCTGTGGGAGGGAACGAGGAGGAGTGAGGAGCAGCGCGCTGCCGCCCCTCGACACAGGGAAGACAGGGAGGAGCAGGCGAGGGTGGTAGAGGAGGCAGAGTCTCTGGAAGTCCAGAGACAAGGAAACGGCGGTGCATGCTACGAAGGCGCTGCACCGAGGGGTGACCAAGGCGGTGGTGCCAAAGGAGGGTCTGGTGCGACAAAGCGCGACACGAGCAGGGGGCCGCTAGCTGACCTGACGCAAACGCAGACGCAGACGCAGCTACCTGAGGGGACACAGTGGTCAGTTTGTACAGACTCGAGCCAGGCGCTCGGGTGAACGTGGCCATGTGCCGACCAGTCCGGGAGCACGTACAGTGGGTCACACGCTGACCTCCAGGGGTGAATTGGTCAACCCACACATCCTGTAGGTAAGCTCCACTCACCAAGTTCATAGAGAACGAGGGGAGGTGAAGACCTGACAGGGAGCCAGACGGGACCGCCGGACACGGCAGGACCGTGGAGGAGTGCGCAAGGACTGGACCCCCAGAGGGGTCTGCCAGGGAGACTGCAACCGGCCGACGGAGCGGCGTGAGGGTGGTGCTGTCGCGAAAGAAGGAGCGGGAAGCACCTGAGTCAAGTGTGAAGGTGTACATGGCCTCAGCAGGCGCAGTACCAGAGAGAGCAGACTCACCAGCACCTGGAGCAGCAGCCTCACCAGTACCTAGAGCAGGAGACGCACTAGCACCTAGAGCAGCAGCCTCACCAGCACCTAGAGCAGCAGGCTCTATACCTGGGTCAGGCGGTACGCACAGGGAACAGGCACGGTCAGCACTAGTAGGCAATGCATACATGGCAGTGAGAATAGCATCATAGTCAAGAGCAAAGATATCTACCCTCTGTCCAAGCAGCTCCAGCCAGGTGGGGAGCTCAGCCTCGTCGCCAAACTCGGTACGCCAGGCGTCGCTCAGACGGGCGAAGCAGCAGGACTGTGTGTGACCAAGCGTCCCGCAAGCCTGACCGGCCCGATCACCTGTGCGAACGACGTACGGGCAGCGAACGGTACTCAAAGACCCTCTACTCTGAGCGTACCACTCGTGAAGCTGCTGGGACGTAAGTGTCTCGTGTGGACGCCGCTGCAGCTGCAGCTGGCCACTGCCAGACGCTCCCAACTGACCAGCTCCAGGGCAACAGCTACGACGGCGACCGCCACAACCCCAACTAGAGTACCACTCACTAAGCTGCTGGGGCGTGAGAGACTCGCGTGAACGTCGCTGGAGCTGCATCTGGCCACCGCCAGTAGCAGCAGTAGCAGTAGTAGCAGCAGCAGCAGCAGCAGCAGCAGCCTAGCAGTAGTAGTAGCGCGGGCAGGGCAGGCGCGGCAGGCAGGCAGGTAGGCAGGCGTGGCAGGCAGGCAGGCAGGCAGGCAGGCAGGCAGGTAGGCAGGTGCTCACCAGTGGCGGGAAGGGCAGGCGCACGACGGCGGCGACGGCGGGGCCGCGACAGCTGCGGCAGAGCAGGACCGCGTCGGAGGTAGGGCAGGTCCGCGACAGCTGCTGCAGGGCGGGGACGTAACGGCGGCAGAAGGCTCCGCGGCAGCTGCTGCAGGGCAGGGCCACGACGGCGGCAGGAGGCTCCGCGGCAGCTGCTGCAGGGCGGGGCCGCGACCGCGGCAGAAGGCTCCGCGGCAGCCGCGGCAGCTGCTGCAGGGCAGGGCCGCGACGGCGGCAGAAGGCTCCGCGGCAGCTGCTGCAGGGCAGGGCCGCGACTGTGGCAGGGCGCTCCGCGGCAGCTGCTGCAGGAGCGACGGCGGCGTCCAGGGGCAGCCGTGGCGCGCGGGGCTGCAGCGCGCTACGCGGGCTGCAGACGCGGCGCGCGAAGCCGCCGCGGGCTGCGCAAGGACGGCAGCCACGGCGCGCGGGGCTGCAGCGCGACGCGCGGGCAGCGGACGCGACGCGCGGGGCTGCAGCGCGACGCGCGGGCTGTGGGCGCGACGCGCGGGGTGGCTCGCGGGCCTAACGTGTCTGCAGGGGCGGCGCGTGGGCCTTTCGGGCCTGCAGGGGCGGGGCTCTGGCCTAGGGCAGCAGTAGGCAGCACGAGGGCTGCAGGACGGCGCGCGCAGCGCAACACGTCACAAGGCAAGGCACGCAGGCAGGCAGGCGCAGGACAACACGTGGGGTAGCGCGGTAACCGCAACGGTAGGTGGGTCCGAAAAAAAAAAAGCGGTCCTACGGACCTAGTGCTCTGAAACCATGTCAAAATCTAGCAGCAGGGATGAATGAACTATGAAAGAGTTGGGTACATATGAAACCCTAAAAGGGGCTGTATTCCATATTGGCTACCCCACTACAGCCTACACATAGGTAACATGCATATACTTTGACAAGAGGCGCTTAAATCACTTGTTTCCAACACTCCCCTTCGCTTCTGGAGTGTCGCTGCTGGTGACGTGGCTCTGTCCAGTCAGCAGCATGCAGTACTCGAACTTCTGCTTCCCGAGCTTCTTGGTCAAGTAATCAGCTGCCATCTCAGACGTGGGGCAGTAGGACAGCTCGAGTCTCCCCTTCTCGATCTCGTCCTTCACGAAGAAATATCGCAGGGCGATGTGCTTCGTCCTGTTCGCGAATCCATTTTTGTTGGCTATGCGAATTGCTGACTGGTTGTCGCAGAACAGGGAGAAGCTGGGTAACTGAGCCAGCTTTGCTTCCTCCAGGAGTTCGCGAAGGTACAGTCCTTCCTTGGTGGCTGAGCAGAGTGCGATATATTCTGCTTCAGCTGAGGAGAGGGCGATTAACTCCTGCTTGCTCGACTGCCAGGAGATGGGTCCGATAGGTTCGAAGCGATAGATGTAGCCGGTGCGCGAGCGCCTGTTGTCGGAGTCGCCGGCGTGATCGGCGTCGAAGTAGCCGATTAACTTAGGTGTCGAGGTTCCGTTCTTGTGATAGGTCAGGCCGATCGTCGTAGTGCTAACGAGGTAGTGAAGAGCGCGGTCGAGCTCCGCCATGTGTTCTGCTTCAGGCTTTTTGAGGTAGGTGGCGAGTTGACTCGCAGAGTACGACAGATCCGGACGGCAGGTGACGGCCGCGAAGAGGAGGCATCCCAGCTTTCTCTGGTAGTCGCGTATGCCGGCGGGCTTGAGTGGAGCGGAGCTTTCTTTATGATTTCCGACGGCGTAGCGATATGGCGTGGAGATAGTGGTCGGGGTGAGACCGAAGCGTTTGGCGATGGTGTCAGCGTATTTCGCGGCGTTGAGATAGATTGCGCCTTCCTCTTCCTGGATGTTGAGGCCGAGATATTGCGTGACGGTCGATGACACTGTGAGAGTAAGGTCCTGCTGCAGCTCCCCTTCGAACCAGGTAGTGACGCCGTCAGTTGAGCCGATGTAGAGCAGATCGTCCACGTAGACGATGAGCAGAATGTAGTCGTCACCTTTTGTGAGCCAGTACATGCCCTGGCCGTGCGGTAGTTGGCGGAATCCGATGCGGATAAGTCTAGCGTATAGGTACTGTTGCCACAGTCTCGGAGCCTGTTTGATACCGTACAGGGACTTCAGCAGCTGACAGACTTGGTTAGGTTCTCCGTTTGATCCGTGTGGCAGTTCGACGAAGATTTCGACGTCAACAGGTGCGTAGAGAAATGCATTAGCGACGTCGATTTGCCGCAGCTTCTTCTTCTTTATGGCGGCGAAAGCGAGGAGAATTCGAAGCGAGGTGTGTCGGCTGACCGGGGCGAACGTCTCGGTGAAATCGCGTCCGTGCTCTTGGTCGAAACCGCGCACGACCCAGCGCGCCTTAAATTTGTCGATGGTGCCGTCTGCCTTTGTTTTCACACGGAAAACCCATTTTCCGGTGAGTACCGTTTTGTTGCGTGCCACGCCGATGGGAACGATTTTCCAGGTGTTCCGTTCTTCCAGCGCTTTCAGCTCCCTGTCCATGGCTTCGCGCCATTTTTCCTTATGCTCCCCCCCCAGAGCCTGCTGAACGGTGGCAGGCTCCTTAGGAATCGCTGTGCCGTGGACCGCGGTGACGAGGCCGAGTATCTGGAAGCCACTCTGTGTGTAGCGGGGAAGTGTCGTGTCCTCGGGATAAGCTGCTTCGTCTCCCGCTTCTGGGTCAGGTATGAAATTGGGCCCTATGCGTTCTGCTTCATTGGTGTTGACTCTTGCAGGTGTAACGTAACCGTTGTCGGCGAAGTGGTAATATACTTCGGCGTTGACGCTTTCGCGAGGATTTTCGTCATCCATTGGGACGTCGACGGAGCAGTAAGGGAGAGGTCCGGCTTCCTCCGAGGCTTCATCCACGTTCTGCTCGTCCCAGTCAGCTTCGTCTGTTGCCGAGGCGAAGGCTCGGTCACCATGAAAACCACCTGTGGGGTCTCGGTCTTCTTCCAGGTTGGCAAGGTACGTCGGAAGTGTGAGTCGCTCGTAGAAAATGACATCACGTGCTGCTACTGTTTCCTTTGAATGGACGTCGAAAATCTTCCACGCGTTGTAATTTTTTTCAATGCCCAGGTGTAGTCCCCACTGTGCGCGTTGGGAGAATCGGCCGGCGCGTGCAGCTGGGGGTCGGTACTGTACCATGCAGCCGAAATTTCGCAACATTTTTGTGCTGCCCTGTTTTCCTGTCCACAACAGGTGCGATGATGCGTTGTTCGGGAGCGATGATGATGAGAGCAAGTTGTGCAGCATGACAGCGTGGTCCATTGCTTCGGGCCATTGGTGGTTGGGTAGCCGCATGCCACGTAGCAGCTTGCGCATGGTGTTCTGGAGAGTCCTGATCATCCTTTCTGCTACGCCTTGCTGTTGGTGGGCGTAGGGAAGAGAGTTGAGCCGCTTGATTCCTCTCTCTGCCAAGTACTGCTTGAACCTCTGTGAGGTGTATTCTCCTCCCCCGTCAGACTGGAAGCTCTTTAGCTTAACTCCCGATTCCCGTTCTGCTACTGGGAGCCAGGCAACGAAGGCTTCGAAGGCCATGTCGCGTCTTGGAAGGTTGAGATGCCAGACATAACGAGTGGCGGCGTCGATGAACGTGATGGTGTAGTTGTATGCTCCTTGACCGGGTTCGCGATTGTAAAGTATATCGCTGTAGACCTTCTCCAAAGGTGCGTACGCTGGTGCACTTGGGTTGTGGTGGGAAACGAAGGGCTGATGCGGTAAGTCAGCTTCTGGGCAGGTGAAGCAAGTTCCTCGCATTCGTCGAAGTTCTCTGCCGTCGGGTAAGAGTAGTGAGTCTTTATCAAGAACGCCTGCTCGTATCGTGTTGTTTAACGTCGTGTTGCTCGGATGTCCCATTCGTTTATGCCAGAGATCTTCGTCGGCGCGATGTCCGGGTGAGCGTCGGTATAAGTCGGAGTTGGAGTAGAAGCCTGCAGTGAAATTTGCGCTTCGATGGACTTCCCGTGGTGTCGGATTTAGTTGCTGCGCAGGAGTCGGTGGAGTGTCATCGTCAATTGGAGCTGGTGCAGTTGAAGGACCCGCGATTGGTGCCGATGCTGTCTTTGCTGCTGCCGATGTTGTCTCTGCTGCTGCCGATGCTGTCTCTGCTGCTGCCGATTGAATTGTTGCTAATGCTCTCGTTCTTTCTGTTTCAGGTATGGTGTGCGAATACCAGAAGCCGCCTGGACTAAAGTCGGGATCAAGATCCGGTGGGTGCGTCCAGGAGGTGAAGGTGACGATTCCATCGCTGTCGGCGGTGCCGAGATCTGGAACGAAGTCGAGGACGAAGACATTGTTCTTCAACACAGCCTTTCCGATGTAAAGTCCGCCTTTCCCGTGATACAACTTGAACTCCTGGGTGGTGATGTCTGCTTCGAGGTGAATGCCTTTCGCCATCAGTTGACTGACACTCAGTAAGTTGTAGCCGAGTCCCTCCGCGATTAAGACCTTTGACATCTGTAGTATCACGTTTGTTTCACTTGACTGAAGTTGAACAACTCCTTGCCGTCGTGTGCGCAGGTTCTGGTTGTTGGCGACGGTGATGACGACTTCGCGCTGGAGTTGGTGTTCGCGTTGAACGAATCAACCCGCAGAGCACATATGCTGCCCGCAGCAACTGTCCAAGAACCAAGTGTCTTTCCCGGACGGCTCGCTTTGAGCGATGGCTGCATACGTCGGGTTCGGTTGAAGTGACTCGCGGCGAGGGGTACTGTTGTCGAGTTGCTCTTCCGGTGAGTAGTGCGGTGGTGACTCGGTGATGCAGGAGTCAGTCAATCCTGCCATGCAGCTGACGATGTTTCTTGCTCCTTGTGCAGATTGTGTTGACGATGCTGTTGAAGACTGCGGCTGGCTTGTGGGGTGCGCCTGTGTGGACGCTACCTGACTGCTTGAAGGGCGAAGTTGACGTTGTGGTGGTGTTGATTGCTGTCGATTTGGGCAGTGTGTGCGAGGGTGCCCTGAAGTCTTGCAGAGATGACAGAATGGAGGTACGGGTTTTGGTTGATACCGGTTGTTGTTGTTGTTGTAGCGCCGTTATGTGTGGAACGCAAATTCGGGTACTGGCGTTTTCTTCTTGTGTCGCTCCTCTTGCAGGTCCATGTCTTGCTGCTCAGCGTGAATTTCGGCGCAGAGTGCTGCTTCGGAGATCTTCCCGTGAGCTCGGAGTATGGCGCGAGTGGAGCGCCAGTGAGGACCAAGACCGCCAATAACAACTGTGACGAAGGCGTCTTCCGATATCGACCCTCCACATCGAAGGAGTTTGTCGCGCAATTCGCGACAGCGACTGATATACGCCATTCCCTTTTCGCCCGGTTTCATTTCCACTGTTGTCAGTTGTGCCATTAACCGACTCTGGTTGACGCTGTCTGTTGCTTGATACAGGTTCTTCAAGTGGTTGTACGCAAGCTCGGCGGAGTTGCCGTATCCCCGATAAGACCGGATGTTCTGCTGCTGGTTCGGTGTGACGTTGCGCAGTAGAATTGTGTACGCCATCATGGACTGATATGTATACTGTTGTTTGTCATATTGTGTCCCATGTGTTGGGTATGGCAGGGACCCGTCGAAGAATCCAAGGATTTGCGCGCCTTTCATCATCAGCTCGAATTCGAATGACCAGGTAAAGAAGTCTTTGCCGTCGAATGGCCTTGATGTTTGCAGTTTTAGGACGTGTGCAAACTGCGACTGAACTTGAAGTGCATCCAATGTCTTCTCTTGCTCAGGTGAAGGCTGCTGGCGCGGCATGAAGCTGACGGAACCGCGCTGGGGTTCGTACGGGGCGAAGGTAGGTTGTTGTTGCTGATTTCCTCGCGCGTAGGATGAACCGTCGAGGCTCATCGGTGTCACGTCATTGTTGTTGTTGCTGTTGTTTGACTGCGCAGGTGGTGCCCCTTGCTGGTGTTGTTCGTAAAAGGACATGAAGGAGAAGAACTTCTCCATCATACTTGGGTCGAAGCCCGCGGCTTGATTTGCGGGAGTTTCAGTAGAGCTGCTGGTCTTGTTGCCGTGCCCTCCTCTGTTTGTAGGCCAGAGGCAGGAGGTGGAGTAGGAGTAGTACCGGGAGAGCCGTTAGAGGAGCTTCTCTCCTTCTGAGTTGCCATGTCTTCTGATGTTGTAGGTGTCTTTGAGATAGTTGAGTTTGCCCTGATAGCTCTCATACCATGTTGGGCTGAAAAGCCCTTAGGATCTTTGCAAGGCCAAACTCTGGGTGGGACTTGTTGTAAGTGCGGAAGCGTGTAATGATAAGTCTTGAACCACCTTGCGCTGGTGTGTGAGGGCAAAGTAGATTAATTAATCAAAGAGATACACGGCTTTTATAAGAGTACAAGGAATATGAAAAGATGCAACTAATAACTGTTTTACTGTTTGCTGTTGCGGTTCGATACAGAGACGACTCGGGCAACTGCTCGATAACGAGTCAGTTGTTTGTCCTTGCTGTCGAGCTGTACTTGTCAGGTCAAAGGTCGCTGACCTTTGACTTTCGCGTAACCTCCAGCAGTTGCTCAACCTCCGAGGGTTGACTCGCTGATGCTTCGCTGTGTTTCGCTTTGTTTATGACTTAGTGTTTCGACGCGACAGAGGCGCTTAAATCACTTGTTTCCAACAAAGAATATGATAACATGTAAAAGATACGAAATTCAAGCTAATCATACATGGTTGTGTCCTAGCAGCGGGTCAGGTGAACGATAAGAGTCGGGAAATAGAGTAGAGCTATGTAAAGCCGGAGGGGAGGGCACAGGAGAGGGGGATAGGTTCGAGTACACTGGCACAGGATCAGCTGCGACCGGAGTGAACGGTGCTGGGTAGGGGTGCATTGTGGGCAGGCTATGGGTTGCTCCTGCCGGAGAGGGGTATGTTACGGGTTGCACCTGCTCACTTAGTGCATGCAAAGTAACCTCGAGAACACTCATCTCCATATTTGGTCCATCCCTCCTGCGCTGCCTCCTGTGCCCGTGCCTTCTTCTCCCCCTCTCCTGCCCCCTCCCCTCCTCACGCCCTCTCTCTCCCTCTCCCCCTCCCCCCCACCCACTCCCCCACAGGCCCAACATGTGTTGCTGCCTTCTGTGCTGTGATCTCCCCTGCTCCCTCCGCTGCCCCTGTTGCTCTCGACCCTCTTCCCTTCCCACACCCACTGCTGCCACTCCACCTCCCTCCTCCTCGCCCCCACGCCCCCTCTCATTGCTCTCTCGCAACCCGTCCCTCTCCTCCTCCGCTCTCCTTGCTCTGTACCGCACTACAATCTCCTGGTACCACGGGTCACCGCTCGCTCTGAATCTCGACACTGGTGTGTGCCTGAGCATATCCGAGAAGCTTCCAGGAAACATTTGCAGACGCTATTGGGTGGAGGAGGGGAGGGGGTGGAGAGGGAGGGGGGGGGGGGGGTGTTGGGGGAAAGAGGGGGGTTAAGTGCACGACAATCTTGCACCCTCTCCCTCTCCTCCTCCGCTCTCCTTGCTCTGTACCGCACTACAATCTCCTGGTACCACGGGTCACCGCTCACTCTGAATCGCGACACTGGTGTGTGCCTCAGCATGTCTGAGAAACTTCCAGGAAACATTCGCAACCGCTGGAAATTCAGGAGAAGCCATTGGTTGGGGAAGAGAGGAAGCGAGAAGCACATGGAGGGGGGAGGGGTTGGTTGTGGGTGAGTTGAGAGAGAGGGAGGGAGTTTAGGGCGAGTAACAAACGTCTGGGGGAAATATTAGGAGAAATATTAACAGGGATGATTAGTGAAACGCAATTGCAGTAGCCTGGAAAGGAAGGCGTGGGTTTATGAAGGCTAGGCAGACATGAACTGATGAGAGGTGCTGCGATTTGAGAACTCTCAAAAGCAACTCTGACATGCTTACGTGGCCCATGATTTTGTGAGCGACATTCTTACGTAAGGCCATGTATCGGTGCGAGGAGGGGGAGCAGGTCGGCTGACAAGCCTTGCAAGCAAACGGCGTTCAGCAAGTTCCATCTGCAGAAAGAGAGGATGGGAAAAGAGCGGGAGGGTAATTTTTTGAGGCACCTAGAAAATCAACCCATCGGCCTGCAAGCCTTGCAAGCAAACGGCGTTCAGCTAGCTCCATCTGAAAGAAAGGAGGAGAGGGAGAGAAGGGAAGGGGGGAAGGTGGGGAGGGTGGAAGGGTGGGAGATAGGCAGATCTGCAGGTCCGCTAACAAGCCTTGCAAGCAAACGGCGTTCAGCTAGCTCCATCTGTCCGGGAGGTCGGTAAGGTAGCAAAGGGAGGGAGGCGGGAGGTGGGAGGCGGGAGGCGGGAGGCGGGAGGCGGGAGGAAGGGAACAGCGGAAGATAGGGTGGGTTGGGGAAACAACCATGCTGATCAGCGGGCTCAATTGGCCCACACGCCTTGCAAGCAAGCGACGTTCAGCGACGTTTCCATCTGCCAGAAAGGGAGTGGAGTCGGGAAGGAGAAAGGGGATGAGTGGGTTGGGTGAGGAACTGGTCAGCGGGCTCCATTGGCCCACACGCCTTGCAAGCAAGCGACGTTCAGAGATGTTCCCTGCCAGGGAAAGGGAGTGGAGACGGGTACGAGAGGAAAGGAGATGAGTGGGTTGGGTGAGGAACTAAACCTCTCAGCGAGCTCAGTCTGAAAGTAATCGGGTAGGGGTGAGGAGGGGAGGGGGAATCCGGTACAGAGAAGTGGGGTCCGGGGACAAGGGACAGTGGAAAAGGAGGACTCTAGCAAACGGAACGAGGAAACCTGGCGTTGCAGAAAGGCTATATAGAGGACGAAGCGTACCCACTGATGCGAAGGGGAAGCAGAATTTGGTGGTTGGAGGAGGGTGTACATTATATCGAGTGCAAAGTGTACTTACAGATAGCATATGGAATCTGATGTGGATGGCGAGAAGGATGAGCAGGATGCAGAAGAGGAGGAAAGGACGAATAGAATCGAGGACTGATATGATTGTCACTGTAGTCTGGATCAAGATGTACAGCGTCATCATGCTCTGTAATGGGGAAGGCAATAACGGGGATGAAAAAGGCAGTGAGTTATTGCATAAATAAGGGATCTACGACAGAGCACAGAGAGAAGAAACCGGAGGACAGACCAGCAGAGGGCAGAGTTCAGGAAACTGCATTGGGAAGGAAGGAAGACAGAACGAAGGAGAAAAGAAAGTAAGGAAGTAAGAAAGGCGGTGGATGGGCAGGGATGGAGCCATGCAGGAAAAGAGGTGAGGTGAGGAGGAACAATGTGGGAGGGGATGGGGGCCGAGGGGGGGCGGATAACGGCAGAAGGGAGGAACAGCATTGGAAGGAGCAGGGATGGGGCAGCAGAAGCAGCAGTAGCAACAGTGGTGACTTTTGAGTCGACTGAAAAATCAGCAGAGCATACTACGTTGTTGTAATGAGCACCAGCCAAACCAAGGCTTGCAATCACCGGAAGGGAGGAACAGGAATACAAGGAGAAGGGATTGGGCAGCCGCAGCAGCAGCAATAACAGCAGTGGCAGCAGCAGCACATACCACGTTGCTGTAATGAGCACCAGCCAAGCCAAGGCTCGCAATCACCAGGTACAGAATGCTGGGGGCATGGGGAGGAGAATCAAGGGGCGGAAGGGGGAATTAATGTTGTAACTTAGAGTTAGGCAAAGGCTTGCA
Organism: Closterium sp. Naga37s-1; assembly: GCA_947471745.1. Classification (NCBI taxonomy): domain Eukaryota; kingdom Viridiplantae; phylum Streptophyta; class Zygnematophyceae; order Desmidiales; family Closteriaceae; genus Closterium; species Closterium sp. Naga37s-1. The sequence goes on along the minus strand of CANJKZ010000337.1, from coordinate 654,606 downwards.
ACCACCAGGTAGGGAATGCTGGGATGTGGGCAAGGGGGGTTAGGAGGGGAGGGAGGGGGGAGAAGAAAAAATGGGAATAAGGACATAGTTCAGGGCTAGGGCACAACATATAACTGCAAGAAAGCTCCCAGAAGTTACAGAATAACAAGGTCGTTTACTCCTAGGCTCAGGCACTCACAGGTTCGGCCATGCACAGGCTCGGCCACTCAAAGGCTCGGTAACTCACAGGTTCAGTTCGGCAACTCACAGGTATGACATGGCGATCCAGAGGGTTTGTGAGGTGAGCATGGATGCTGCCATGCCATCGAGCAGGGTGGCAATAGGTACATTCTCCCTGCTGCTACCACAGGCTCGGCCACTCAAATGCTCGGTAACTCACAGGTTCGGTTCGGCAACTCACAGGTATGACATGGCGATCCAGAGGGTTTGTGAGGTGAGCATGGATGCTGCCATGCCATCGAGCAGGGCGGCGATCGGCACATTATCCCCACTGCTACCACCATCACCACCACTGCTACCGTCAGCAGTGGTGTTGCTGTTGCCCGGAATGCTGCCACTGGAACTGCCGCTATTGCTGCTGCTGCTGCTGCTGCTGGTGCCGCCAGTGGTGCTGCTGCTGTCCGAAAGGTAACTGTACCCATTAAGCGACATGTCGGGATTATAATCGCCACCAACACTGCTGCCAGCACCGCCACCAACACTGCTGCCAGCACCGCCACCAACACTGCTGCCAGCACCGCCACCAACACTGCTGCTGCTGCCGGTGGTACTGCCGGTGGTGTCGTAAGTATGATCGGTAGGCGACATGTCGGGATAATAATTGCTACCAAAACTGGTGCCAACATCGCCACCAACACTGCTGCTGCTGCTGCTGCTGCTAGCATGTGAAGGAAAAGCAGCAGGAGGGTTGCCGTTGGTGGTGTTTGCAGCAGCAGGGGCGCCAGTGGTGCTGTTGACAATGATGCCAGCTGGGAGGCACAGGGAGACACACAAGGGGAGAAGCAGGGGGAACAGCATTGGAGACACACAAGGGGAGAAGCAGGGGGAACAGCATTGGAGACACACAAGGGGAGAAGCAGGGGGAACAGCATTGGCGACACACAAGGGGAGAAGCAGGGGGAACGGCATTGGCGACAGTAGCAAATATTGCCTTAAGTGGTGCTGTTGACAATGATGCCGGCTGGGAGGCACAGGGAGACACAAGGGTGGAGGAATGAACGGGGATCAGTAGGGTGAAGAGAGGTGGCGAGAGGCGAAGAGGGGCTCACCAGGTAAACGGTGTTTAGAAAACACTTTTTTATTTTTTTTTAGGAGGAAGAGGAGGTAAAGTTTGAGTCAAATCAGAGAGAAAGGCAGAAATATAGAGGAGGCAACCCAGCAGCAGCAGGCACGTAAGCCCGCCTCCCACTTGCCGTCCAGCAGAGGCTCCATGCCAGCTGTGCCGTTCTGAGGCTTGTTCTGAGTCACGTTCTGAGGTAGATTCTGACGTCCGTTTTGAGGCCCGTTTTGAGGTGCCGCAAACATTGCCTGAAAATGAGACGACCACCATCTCCTGGTTGTGCACTCACAGGTTCGACGTGCACTCACAGAGAAAGGCGGCGATATAGAGGAGACAGCCCAGCAGCAACAGGCACGCGAACGCCCTCTTGGTCCTCTTAAAGCCCGCCTCCCATTTGCCGTCCAGTATAGGCTCCATGCCAGCTGTGCCGTTTGGCGCCTGTAGCGCATCCCACGTGGCCTGGGAGGAGGAGTGCCGGATGACAGGCGCTCACCTTGCAGTCTCACCCACCGTGCACTTGCTCGTCCGGACTGGATGAGCACTTACAGAGGAAGGCAGCAATGTAAACGAGGCAGCCCAGCAGCAGCAGGCACGAGAACACCCGCTTGGTCCTCTTAAGGCCCGCCTCCCATTTAGCGTCCAGCAGCGGCTCCATGCCAGCTGTGCCGTCTGGCGCCTGTAGCGCATCCCACGTGGCCTGGGAGGAGGAGTGCCGGATGACAGGCGCTCACCTTGCAGTCTCACCCACCGTGCACTTGCTCGTCCGGACTGGATGAGCACTTACAGAGGAAGGCAGCAATGTAAACGAGGCAGCCCAGCAGCAGCAGGCACGAGAACACCCGCTTGGTCCTCTTAAGGCCCGCCTCCCATTTAGCGTCCAGCAGCGGCTCCATGCCAGCTGTGCCGTCTGGCGCCTGTAGCGCATCCCACGTGGCCTGGGAGGAGGAGTGCCGGATGACAGGCGCTCACCTTGCAGTCTCACCCACCGTGCACTTGCTCGTCCGGACTGGATGAGCACTTACAGAGGAAGGCAGCAATGTAAACGAGGCAGCCCAGCAGCAGCAGGCACGAGAACACCCGCTTGGTCCTCTTAAGGCCCGCCTCCCATTTAGCGTCCAGCAGCGGCTCCATGCCAGCTGTGCCGTCTGGCGCCTGTAGCGCATCCCACGTGGCCTGGGAGGAGGAGCGTCTGGGGTGTGAACTCACAGAGAAAGGCACCCCCAAGCCCTTTTTCCAGGTGTGAACTCACAGAGAAAGGCACCCCCAAGCCCTTGTTCCAGGTGTGAACTCACAGAGAAAGGCACCCCCAAGCCCTTTTTCCAGGTGTGAACTCACAGAGAAAGGCACCCCCAAGCCCTTTTTCCAGGTGTGAACTCACAGAGAAAGGCACCCCCAAGCCCTTTTTCCAGGTGTGAACTCACAGAGAAAGGCACCCCCAAGCCCTTTTTCCAGGTGTGAACTCACAGAGAAAGGCACCCCCAAGCCCTTTTTCCAGGTGTGAACTCACAGAGAAAGGCACCCCCAAGCCCTTTTTCCAGGTGTGAACTCACATAGAAAGGCGGCGATATAGAGGAGACAGCCCAGAAGCAGCAGGCACGAGAACACCCGCTTGGTCCTCTTAAAGCCCGCCTCCCATTTGCCGTCCAGTATAGGCTCCATGCCAGCTGTGCCGTCTGGCGCCTGTAGCGCGTCCCACGTGGCCTGGGAGGAGGACCGCGGGATGACAGGTGGCAGCACCAGGTGCACCGCCTCTATCCACGGGGAACCCTCTGATTTGCCCGACGCGCTCACTGGGTGGGGGGGATTTGGGGGCGGAGGGGGGGAAAGTTGGGCTGGTGGGGAGGGGGCACATTGAGTTGTCTAAGGGCGTAGGTACAGGGGGGATACACTGAATCAAGACCGGCTTGAAGGGTATTAGAGTTTTATAAACGGATTCAGTGAACTGGGATATGCTAAATTGGGTCACCGCTTACATAAGATTGTACTACTATTTCTGGCAATGCTACTATATGTGGCAATATTACTATCACTTTCAGTGCTCTTATATCCTTACCGAATTGGAAGTCTATCAAATCGCCCCCGTCCACGCCCCCAACGCCACCACGTTTCTCTCTAAGCCCGCCGCCCTTGCCTCCCCCGCCGCTACAGCTGCTGTCGTCGCTACAGTAACTGCTCCAATTGCTGCTACAGTTGCTGCTACAGCTGCCGTCACTCTCCTCCCCTTCCCTCGTGTGGCTGCCTTCCGCCGGGTCATAGTACGCGTTTGTCACAGCCCCGTTATACGCCTCAGCGTGGCAGGAAGTGCTGCAGGATTTCTCTAATATAATACACTCCGAGGATGCTCCTGTATCCCCGTTACAAGCCCCTGTATCGGCATCAATTTTGTGCTTATCCTTCATCTCTTTAACGGGACTTTTACTCTTGCTACGTTCCCCTTTGCTCCCGTCCCGCCCTTGGCCCCCATCCCCGTTATAAACAACCTGCGTTCCAACAAAGAACGACGATCCAGGCCCATGTATCACAACAGATAGCGGACGCTGATCGCTACTTTCGCTCTCCCCTTGTTCCGCATCCCCGTTCGTCCGCCCATCCCCCAGTTCCCCGCCCCCCTCCCGCGGCCTGCTCCCCCCAGCCCCCCGCCCGCTTTCCCCACCCCCGCGCTCCCCGCGGCCTCTCCTTGCGCCTCCCTCTCCCCCTCCCCCCTCATCGTCCCCCTCATGCGCGTTAGCTGAATCCGCCGCAGCTCTCCGCACGGCCCCCCTCGTTCCGCTCCTGCTCCTTCCCCGCGCCTCCCCTTCCGCCCCCTCCGCGCGCCGCACGCCCCTCGTTGAGCCGCTTGTGGATGATGCGCGCGCGCCGAACCACATTCTCTGCGCGGACCCTCTCCCGCGCGACCTTTCCTCCGCGCTACCTCTTCCGCCCGCGCTCTCCGCCGACTGCGCGCCCCCCGCGTCCACAAACTCGGGGCCAAGCGCATGCTCGCCGCCGCGGCTGCTGACGTCATCGTCCGCACGGCCCGGACTAGAGTTACTGGAGCTGCCGCTGCTGCCGCTGCTGCTGCTGCTGGCTGCGGAGGCGTTACTCGTGCTGGAACCGAACCTGCTATCGGAGCTGCTTGTAGCGGGACTGTTATTAACGAAGCAGTGCGTCAGTCGCGCGCTTGACCACGCTGCGCTCGCGCTCGTTGTTGTCACGCCGAAGCATCCGCTGCTGCGGACGCCGTCGGATCTTTGCCCGGTGGCGGCGTTGGCGCCGTCGAAACTCGAATCCTGGCCGTCAATCACGATCTCGACATTGTCGCCGCGCGCGAGCAGCAAGCGCCTGGCTTCCGCTTCCGTCTCCCCTTCCGCTTCCGCTTCAACTTCCGTTTCCGCTTCCGCTTTCCCCTTCTCGCTACTTCTTCTCTCGAGTCGCTCACGAGCCGGAGGAGAAATGACAGCAGATGAAGGGACTATAGGAGAATCGCTGGCCAAAGGCGTGACTACAGACGCGACTAAAGTAGAGCCGCTGCTACTGCCGCTGCCTGCTTCGGCGGCGGCGCATTCGTTGCAACCTGGGCTTCTGACGTTCTGATTAAAACACCTGCGGTCCGGGGGCTGTTGATCCATGCTATTTAGTTCTGCTCGGACGGAGGTTGATACTTCTCACTACTCTCGCTCTGGTGACTTTCGAGTCGACTTACTGGTCAACTCTGCCTGTATACACCTTGACCCTCGCTACGGTAGTAGCTCTAGCTTGCCATAGCACGTGCAGCCGCTAAAATCGCAGCCACCGCTGCAAGCACATCGCATTGCGTCACATGCACGGCGTTCATGAGCTCACGAACACCCAGAAAATGTCGAAACTACTGACACCCACTGGGTAGAGATGTTGAAATACATGGCGAGTACATGAACGTTGTCAAATGCTTCAACTCGGAGACGTGTGCGCCTAGGCTACTCTCGAAAGAGGGATATTTCCTTTTTGCTTGTTTGTTATTCAGTTAACTCTTGTGACGTATTGCGCTGAGCTCGATAATACCACCTTCCAGCTTTGGCGCAGCAGAAGACTTCCGCTGGAAAGGCAGAATATGCCGGTGGTCGACAACTCTGGAAATGCCGACTAATGGTTTCCACGAATTCGACGAAAGCTTGACAGCTTCACAGCTGGCTAGACACAACTGACTCGTTGAAACAAGAAACGGCTGCTCGTCGAAGTTGGTCGGAGGGGAAAGAAAGCAGCGGGGAAGAAACATCACTTCGCTTCGAAATTCACGCGAATTTCAGTTCCCCATCACCGTTAGGATGATGGTGGCGCGTGCGATACGTAAAATCGAAAACGATTGACGGTTCAGATGTGACGGTGGAATGCTACGATGTGCGCTGCCAGCAGCTGCTTCGTTCGTGTTGCCCACTTGGGAAATGTGAGATGGGAAAGGAACACGAGGGGCCAATGTCACAGCTGGGAGAATGACGTCAGCCCGCGGGGGCTACCGCACGCAGTCGTAGCACTAGCAGCTGCGCAGCTGGTTCTTGATTGGGTGGGGTTGGGGACAAAAGGGGCACTTGCGGGAGGTCTCCGCGGGAACGCGGGTTGGTTCGTTGGGCTGGTTGAATGGTGGTGTGGTGGTGGTGGTGGTGATGTGTGTCAAATCAATGGGGCGGCATGTGGAGGTTGTTACAGATGTTCTCGTTTATAGTCCGACGGATCAACATCGCCGCGCGCGGACTATGTGGCAAACCCTTCAAACCCCAGGCAAACGCGATACTTATAGTCCCATTCAGGAAAATTGCATGAAGAATGGTTGTTTCGCTACTAGTTTCTGGAGTTTGGCATTTACGTAGATTTGAACCGCGCTTGCTTCAACTTCCAGTCGCACGGTTTTCCACGCTGATCAATGTCGCATGACTAACGGTCATGCGACAAAACAAAATCAACTATGGTTTGGGGGTCGAATAGTAACCCAAAAACTTCGTTTCTACCATGTAAGCGAGATAAATGAGATGTCATCGTCGATCGCGCTGGAGACAGCGCGACAGGATTGAGAATTAGTCGCGGTCAAGAGAAACAATTAGTTACAATTAAAAAGTTAAAATATCGAATCGATGATCCCTTTTTCATCGTTCTCTTTGAATGTTGGGCTGGTTTGATCTGGAGCCTCTGATTGGCTGCGGAGCTGATTCGTGCAATGATTCGGTCAAGCTGCAAAATTTCCCGCCAAAAACGGGACTATAGGGGTCGGGCCAACCCTAGGCGATATCGGAAAATTCTACTCAGGGGGGAAAAGGGACTCTCTCAACGAGGGCCTCTAAGCAGGAACACTTGTATGTGATGGGGATGTGAGAATCAAGAGATCACGGTGTGATGATTGGGTTGGTTGCAGGCAGCATTTGGGGATGCAGCAGCAGAACATCCGTTCGGGAAGATAACAAAAAGGGGAGCTAAACATACGTACGTTCTGGAATGATGCAACCTGCAAAAAAATGGGGAGCTCGAACTCCCACCCACTGCTACATGATCCTCCACCATGGAGAGAATTACTGTAGAACCTTGTTCGGTGATTCGTCCTTACTCGTGTGGCTTCGAATTACTCGAGTGGCCACCAAATTTGGTGATAATTACTCGAGTGGCCACGCCAGGGGACTCCCGCTGCCTTTTTGTTTCCGGCGCATTACCCTAAGAAGGTTTGTAGCCCCGAAATGCACCGTTCGCACGAGTATCAGTAGAAGTATATGATCGGGGATTTATTTGCTCGATCGCTGATTGGGTAAGGATTTGTTTGACCTAGCGCTCATTGGTCGCGCATTTGCTCGAAATTGAGCGCGCATGTACTGTTGGTCGGAATATTTGTCGGTTTTTTGTACAGTTAGCTGGCCACGTTCGCGCCCGCCACCCTGGCGAAATTTTCGGGTGGGAAACAGTAAGAAACACTATTGCGGGATGATACTCGTGCGAACGGTGCATTTCAGGGCTACAAACCCTCTTAGGGTAATGCGCCGGGAAAAGAAAAGGCAGCGGGAATCCCCTGGCGTGGCCACTCGAGTAATTATCACCAATTCTGGTGGCCACTCGAGTAATTCGAGGCCACGCGAGTAAGAACGAATCACTGAACAGGGTTCTACAGTAATTCTCTCTCCACCATGGGTACATCCAAGGAGATTAGCTAAATAGGGGCAACGCTGAATATGGCGTGACGCAACACAGATGGGGTGTGAAATGGCGTGAACCAGAAAATAATCCAATGGGCGGAAAGGGGACTTGACTAACGCACACAGCTGCGCGTCGATTTGTGCGCCACGTCTGGTGGTTTGGTGGGAAAATCAACGGTAAGCATCACGGTGATTGGGTTAGACGTTGGCAAATCAAAAGTTCCCACGGCGAAGCTGCCGGAAGTGATTCGACCGACCAAGCAGGGTGAAAGATCGGATTTTTCTAGGACTACCAACCAGGAATCTGTCAAAAATTCCCCAAGATTTCGGAAGAACCTTGTTTCTCGTTTGTCAATGCCGTCAACTTGCAACATCTAGCTGTAAAGACCTGAGAGATGGTTTGGTGGATCCACGGATATACCTCTTAAAGGCGGGGTGCAACTTCTTAGGAACAGTAGGGGGACAAAAATGGCATGTGAGTAACTTGAATTCTATTGGACGAAAAAACTGGAAAACCAGAAGAGGACAAACTTCTCGGCTCTGAACTGCCTGGGTCAACCTCTTCCAAGCTATAATACTTTGAAGTTGAAGTTGATAGTTGGGCCACGGCTTTAACAGCCTTCCCGCCTGTCTGTTTAACAGCAGGTATAAAATATGTTTTTTTTTTCAATCAGTCACAACTGTGGATATGATGCATGTTATGGTGTATTCTATCCTAAAACATGATTTTTTCAATGCATGCATTTATAGAAACAACTGTCGATTCAGTGATTGTTTCTCTTCTGCATGCATTAATTTATAAAGTTTACCTCTAAAACCTTTTTTTGATCAAATTCATGCGAGCTTTACACCGTGAAGAAAATATGTTGATGTCATGCTATCCTTAGGTTTATCTTTTCTGTTTATGCAATATAGTGTGACCTGAATCAGCCTTTAGAGACATAAGCTCGCACCCCCAACATTAGGTGGCTTGCAGTTCGAAATTTTGAAGCAAGGGAGCATTCTTGGAAATCCAAGGTGCTAAAAGTTCCGTTCTCCACGCTAAGCCGTCGATAGTGACGATCCCTACTCCGTGCATTTCCCAATCATCAACCCTTCTTCTCCACTCGAGCCCTCCTCGATTGCTCTTTGTTCTCCACCACCCTACTTGCTTGTGCGCCCCGAGCCCAGCAAGCACTTCGTGATTACCGTACCAAACCAAGGGAATTGTTTGCTTTCCTGCTTTTGCATTCGTCTGTTGAAGGCATAACCACTCACAGGACGCGTGGTCACAAGACGGGAGCGCGGCTTCGTCAGCACGAGGCAGCCATAACGACAGTCCTGTCGAGCGTTAGCTTTTCTGTAGTGAAGTGAATTCAATCACCACCGCAAGTATCTCATAAGTGCCTAGGGTTATTCCCACTGTCTAGTAACAATGGACAACAGCACTATAAGTAACTCCGAACCTCCATCCGTTGCGGAAGACCCGCTTGTGAACGCATCGACGCAGCAGCAAAACGCTTCCACGACCGCACCTGTTCCGGAAGCATTTCCCTCTGTTAGTGATGCTCCCCCTGAAGCCAGTACTGCAGCAGCTGCTGCAGCTGTAGCCGTAGCAGGGACTGACGCTACAAGTGTTCCTGCGAACATGGCTGGACCAGACGCTAAAACCGATTCTGAAGTTCCAGTTGGCGGTGAAACTAACTTTGGTGTTGGCGATGACACTAAGTCTGACGTTGATGCTAAGGTTGATGCTAGTACTGTAGCTGGCGTAGTGGGACGGGTCACGGCTAGTACCAGAGAGAAGACCGATATCGAAAATAACACCAATACGGACGCTGAAGTCAAAGCGGAGGTTCCGTCAAAGTCCGATACAGCTGTTGTCGAGGATAAAACTGACGTCGACTCTAAAGCCGACGCTTCCAAGGCTGCTGTTGCGACCACGACCGACGAAGTTGTCAAACCTGTTGTCGGTGAAAAGGCCGAGAAAACCGCTGACAGTGAGCCCCCGGCTGAGGGCGACGCTGCAATTGCTGACGATCCGTGGGCTGTAGACATCGAACCACCCGCTGCAGCAGCCGAACCGGCCGTTACATCTGTCCCACCAGCCGCTACACATGGCGTGGATGGCGGGGAGGGTGGAAAGGACGGGGAAGAAGGGGACGTGGATATCATGGACGTAGATGGCAGTGCGCCGGTTGCCGGAGGTGGAGCTTCGATACAGGGCAAGGACGTTGCGGCACCTCCTGCTGGTGTGGTGTATTTGGGCCGTCTCGTTCGGAAGAGCTTCGGCGGCGTGCCGTACCTCGGGAGAGTGTTCCACTATGACCGCGAGGAGAACTGGTACAAGGTGAGAGCCGTTCTGTGCTGTTTCGAGGCGGATATGATCGTGTATATCACACGTGCTGGTTCGAAAGTTGCTTATGTGTGCACGGTTCGTGTCCGCATCCCCCCTTCACGTTCTTTGTCAGGAAAAGGGTGTCAGGTCGGCGAGTCACTATATGAGGGGGTTGGATTGCCATTCCTATCTTTGCATGCTATGGTGGTTCTCTATGCGTCCGTGTACGCGGTTCTGGCAGGTTCGATATGAGGATGGTGATGCGGAGGATCTGGAGGTTCCTGAGGTGGAGAAGTTGCTATTATCGGGGGAAGAGGAAACGGCTGCTAACGCGGACATCGAGACCTGGTGAGTGGGTTCGGGTTAACGTTTGAGATTTTAGGAATGTGTATGTTTGTCTGACAAAAAAAAGAAGGCGCTTTATTACACTGGTTGTTGAAGTACAATCGCGGGCTCTTGCTATTGTGGGGAGGGTGGAAACGGGTAATGGAGGAAGGAGGGGTAGGTAAAGTTGAGTGTATCGCACCGGGCTAGGGTGGGAAAAGGAAAAGCCGGGGTCAGTTTTAAAGACGCCGCAGGGAAAAAAAAAAAAAAAAAATCGCTCGGGAAGGTTAGCGGATGGGGTCAGGTGGAGGACGGAGGTTGTTAGTTTATTCCCAGGTGACATTGAGTTTGCGTCTGGCTCTCTTTTCTCGGGTTTGAAGCCAACGAAGCCATGTTGCTGGATGAACGGACAGAGGTAAGTAACCAATAGTCAACGCACGAGTTGACTTTGGAGTCGACTAAAAAAGAGTTGACTTTTGAGTCGACTCAAAAGTATTTTCGGGTTTGAAGCCAACAAAGCCATGTTGCTGGATGAACGGACTGAGGTAGGTATCCGACAGTCAACGCACGCCGTTGCTTTTGAGTTCGAGTGGTGCTTTCGCGCTGCTGGTGCTTGTGCGTCCCCTTCGATCCTTTTCGCCCTCTCCGCTTCCCCCAGTCTGAGGCCCGCGAGGTGACGCTGCTGGATGAGCGGACGGAGGTAGCCGTGGATGAGTCACCTCCTGGTGGTGCTTTGCACGCTGATGGTGCTTTGCACGCTGATGGTGCTTTGCACGCTGATGGTGCTTTGCACGCTGATGGTGCTTTGCACGCTGATGGTGCTTGTGCATTCCCTCCCCTCCCCTTCCCCCCTCCCCTTCCCCCCCCCCCACCTCAGGTCCGAGACCAACAAGGCAACGTTGATGGATGAACGCACGGAGGTAGCCGCTGAGGAGGCAACGCCTAACGTTGCTTTTCGTGTTGATGGTGCTTGTGCATTCCCTCGCCCCTCCCCACCTCCTCCTCCCCCTCAGGTCCGAGGCCAACAAGGCGACGTTGATGGATGAACGCACGGAGGTAGCGGCTGAGGAGCCAACGCCTAATGTTGCTTTTCGTGTTGATGGTGCTTGTGCATTCCCTCGCCCCTCCCCACCTCCTCCTCCCCCTCAGGTCCGAGGCCAACAAGGCGACGTTGATGAATGAACGCACGGAGGTAGCCGCTGAGGAGGCAACGCCTAACGTTGCTTTTCGTGTTGATGGTGCTTGTGCATTCCCTCGCCCCTCCCCACCTCCTCCTCCCCCTCAGGTCCGAGGCCAACAAGGCGACGTTGATGGATGAACGCACGGAGGCAGCTGCGGAAGAGGCAACGCCAAGCAGGCCGGGGGGAGGAGGCAGGGGCGGAGCAGCGAGGGGCAGGGGCAGACCGCGGAAGAACCCAGACAGCACCTCTGCTGCTGCTATCCCTGCTGTTGCTGCTGCGCCTACTCCTGCAGTGGATCCGGCTGTTGCTGCTGCCCCTCCTCCTGTCTCTATAGCAGCCGCTGCTGTTTCTGCTCCTCCTGCTGCCACTGCAGCAGCTGTTACAACACCTGCTCCTGCTCCTGCTGCCAAACCGCCTGTTGCCGCCCGTGCTCCTGCTCCTGCTGCTAAGCCGGCTTCTGCCGTTCCTGCTGCTGCTCCTCCTCCTCTTGCTGCTGCTGCTCCTGCCGCTGTTACTACTCCCGGGCAGACCCAGACTGCACTCACAGCACTGGGAAAGCGTGTGCGGGATCCAGGAGAAGATATAATTTTATATCCGGAATCTGTGGCGCGTGGGGGAGAAGAGGAAATAGGGCCTCACAGCAAGCGGGGAAAGGGGGGAAGTGGGGTAGGCTCTACTGGGGTAGGTACTGCTGGGTTGTATGATGGTTCTGGTATCAGGATTCATCATGTGGGGAATTTTGGGGCAGCAGGCGATGGGGATTACCAAGGGGTAGACGTGGGGCTGTATCAGAGCGCTTCAGCAGCAGCACCAGCAGGAGGAGGAGGGAGAGGGGGAGGGAGAGGGGGAGGAAGAGGAGGGGAAGACGAGGATTATAGTCCAGGAGGAGTGTATTGGGATGATCAGATGGGCGTATGGGGAAGTGGAGGGAGGAGAGGGAGAGGGAGAGGTAGGGGAAGAGGTAGGGGGAGAGGGAGGGGGAGGGGGAGGGGGAGAGGGAGAGGGAGAGGGAGGGGAAGAGGGCGAGGACGAGGGAGGAGTGCGATGGGCGGTGCTTGGGCTTATACCGAGGGCTATTTCGGCACTGGAAACGGAAATTACCCAGGAGATGATGCCGATTGGTTGGGCGCGGGCGACTGGGGGGGTGGTGGCATGATGGGGGGAGGGGAGGGGTGGATGATGGGAGCACATGGGGCGCTGGGGAGGGGTAATGGTGTGGCGGAAGCGGTTGTGCCAGGGCCTGGCGCGAAGGTGGTGGGGAAGAGTGTGCTGAAGGACTTTGAGGGAGTGCTGACTGAAGGGAAGATCACCGCTTTTGATGAAGATACCAAGAAATACACGGTGAGTTCATGCATTGAGGGCAGGGGGAAGGGGGGTTGCATGCAGGGGTGAAGTGCGTGCTCAAGGATTTTGAGGGAGTGCTGACTGAGGGGAAGATCACTGCTTTCGATGAAGAAACAAAGAACTACAGGGTGCGTGCATGCGTAGAAGGCAGGGGGAACGAGGGTTACATGCACGGGGGAGGAGTGTGCTGAAGGACTTTGAGGGAGTGCTGACTGAAGGGAAGATCACTGCTTTTGATGAAGATACCAAGAAATACACGGTGAGTCTATGCATAGAAGGCAGGCCGAATGGGGGGTTGCATGCAGGGGTGAAGAGTGATGAAGGACTTTGAGGGAGTGCTGACTGAGGGGAAGATCACTGCTTTCGATGAAGAAACCAAGATATACATGGTGCGTGCATGCACTAAGAACTGGCTTGGCGAGCTTTTGTCGGGTGAGGGGTAGAGTAAGATTTTTAAACTGTTGATTGAGGAGGATAATGTGATTTCTAATGTTCCTGCGGCTCACACGCTCACAGGTGGATTATAAAGGCACGGAGCACCAGCTCCTTGAATCGCCGGTGTGGAAGGCCAAGGAGAGCACTCTGGTGGTGGGGAAGGTTAATAAGATTCTTTGTTGCTCCTTCCTTCATTTCCCGCTTTCAGGTGAAGTACGAGGGCACAGAGCACTCGCTCCTTGAAGTGCTGGTGTGGAAGGGCGTGGAGAGCATTCTGGTGATTGGAGAGGATAACTACATGCCAGAGGAGGACATGTTGATTGCTGATGTTCCCCTTTTTTCCTCACACTCTCGCAGGTGGAGTATGAAGGCACGGAGCACTCCTTGTTGGAAGTGCTGGTGTGGAAGGGCGTGGAGAGCATTCTGGTGATTGGAGAGGATAACTACATGCCAGAGGAGGACATGGAGGAGGAAGAGGAGGTGATTGAGGAGGGTAAGGCAGGGGAGAAGGTGGTTTCTGTGGTAGAAACTCAAGAACCAAGGGCAGTTTTGGGAGGGGCGTTAGGCGTGACTGAAGCAGCAGCGCCTCAGGTGGAAACAGCGACTCAGGTGGAAACAGCAGTGCCTCAGGTGGAAACAACAGTGCCTCAGGCGGAAACAGCAGTGCCTCAGGCGGAAACAGCAGCACCCCAGATGGATACAACAGTGCCTCAGGTAGAAACAACAGCACCTCAGGTGGATACAACAGTGCCTCAGGTGGAAACAACAGCACCTCAGGTGGAAACAACACCTCAGGAGGAATTGACAGTGTCTCAGATGGAGGTAACAGCGTCACAGATGGAACTGACAGCATCGCAAATAGACATGGCTTTTGAGGCAACTCGCATGGAGGGGATGGAGTTACACAGCCATCAGGCATCTGATATCGAGGCAACAGGATCACATATTGAAGCAACTCATAGTATGGAGGTGACAGGCTCACATATCGAAGCAGCTCATATGGAGGTGACAGACTCACAAATTGATGCTGCTCATATGGAGGTTACAGAGTCACAGATTGACGTAACCGTGTCGCAGTTTGAGGTAACCGCGTCGCAGATTGAGGTAGCCAATGCAGTGATGGAGGAGATGGGTATGGATGAGGCGACTGTGGTTGTGGCCACTGGAACAATTTCTGAGGCGCCTGGTCAGGTGTCTGATCAGGTGCCCGCTGAGGTGGCTGTTGAGGTGCCTCAACGGATGGAGGAGATGGGAATGGATGAAGCTATGATTGTTGCAATTGGAACAGAGGGCGGAGAGGGGAGGGCGGGTGAGGTGGAAGGGGAGGTGCAGGGGCATAGGGAAGGGGGAGGACAAGGAGAGGTGCAAGCAGCAGCAGAGGCAGAAGTAGCAGCAGAGGCAGTGGAAGGTTCAGTGGCAGGGGCAGCTGGTGAGCCATGGCCCGTAGCAGAGGAGGCAGCAGCACCTGCAGCAGAGGAGGCAGCAGCAGCACCTGTAGCAGAGGAGGCAGCAGCAGCACCTGTAGCAGAGGAGGCAGCAGCAGCACCTGCAGCAGAGGAGGCAGCAGCAGCAGCAGCTGTAGCAGAGAAGGCAACAACACCTGTAGCAGAGGATGCAGCAGCAGCTGTAGCAGAGGCAGCAGCGCAGGGTGGAGTGGAGGCAACCATAGCAGAGGAAGCAGGAGCAGCAGTGACAGGGGCGGGAACCGAGGCACCTGTAGCAGAGGCTGCGGTTGCAACAGAAATAGAAGCAGAGGGCACCACTGGAACTGCTGCTGTGGCTGAGCCTGCAGCTGTAGCAGAGGGGGTATTTGCAGGAGAGGCTGAGCCTGCAGCGGTTGAGTTTGCAGAGGCTGGGCTGCCACAGGCTGAGATAGCAGCTGTAGCAGAGGGAGTGGCTGAATGAAGCTGAAGCTGCAGCTGTAGCAGAGGGAGTGGCTGAATGAAGCTGAACCTGCAGCTGTAGCAGAGGGAGTGGCTGAATGAAGCTGAACCTCCAGCTGTAGCAGAGGGAGTGGCTGAATGAAGCTGAACCTGCAGCTGTAGCGGGGAGAGGCTGAATGAAGCTGGGACAGCAGTTATGGGAGAGGGAGTGGCGGAATGAATTTGAGACTGCAGCTGTAGCAGGGGCTGATGAAGCAGCTGTTGCAGAGGGATTGGCTGGAGGTGTAACAGGCGCTTAGGTGGACGCTGCTGTGGATTGTTGAGACACCAGTGGGTAGGGACGGGTGCAGCAGCAGCTGGAAAAAGTTGATGTTTTCGAATGCTGGCCAAACAGTAGAGTCTGGAGCTGGAGCTGGGTTTCGGGTCAAGGAACCAGTGGATGTGGAGGGAGAAAGAATGGCGATCACTTCAATAAGGAGGAAGTCTAAGTCTTCAGCTGTGGAGTTTGAGAAGTATTGGGGTTGACAGAAAGGTGGAGTTTTGTGAAGGTGATGGTTGCAGGTACTAGTGCAACCTGTGCATGGCAGATATGAATTGCATTTTTAATTTGGTTGATGGACCTAATTGATACAGTTTAGTCTAACAACTCATGCTGCAGTTCACTAGGATCTATTTCCTAACATTTTGAGCTTATGTACAAGGAATATATATTCTACTTTCAAACAATCTGGCAGTTTATTCACAAGTGAATTTCTCCCTGCTTCCTGCACCAAGAAAGCCTTCAGGTGCATCGATGCCGTACATCTTACGTCGATTAAAGCGACGGGCAACTTTTGGCAGTGTTGGGTTCAGAAGTTTTTTTTTTGAACCAGGCTTGCCAGCGCGAAAGTGCTGGCTGGCGAAAACCAGGATTTCGTGCGGACACTTTCCATCCGCAGTAACAGTTCGCCAGGGTTCTGGGTTTCGGGTGGCAAATGTGCACCGTCGCTTTAACCAATCCGAATGCTGCTTACGACGGGTTTTGCGCCTGCCGGCGAGGAACTCAGCTTTCCCTGACAAGTCGCTCCTAGGGATCCCCGCACAGAGAGGGAACTGTCAGGGAGACAATAGGGCGATTCCAATGGTACCGTGAAGTGCAAACTACCCTACCAAACCATATTACAATGTTTATAAACCGCTGTAGATCGTACTAGGCACCATTGAGCCGCATTCGGACGTATTGTCGGACACGCACTTACCCACTGACAAAACCGGACGGCAGAAGTGCAAGATTCGTTCGGACAATCGTCTAGTTACCAGAGATGTAGGAACCGAGTTGCTTCTCTGATTATGGTGGCTTCACACCTCGCACATTCTTAGCTGAATTCTGCTCGTGTCGTTCCTGCCTGGTGATAAACTGTCTTCTTTCTGCATTCGTCGCATTAGCCGGTCCGAGTGTGGCCTGAGACGAACCAGAAGTTAACTACGTTCCTCGTCCCTGGTCCCAATGTCGTCGCTTCCTCTTCCTCATTTTGTGGTACGCAGTTCAAGCAGCCACATCTCAGCTAAAACTGACAGAACCGATGCTGGAATCCCACCAAGGCTTACGAATGCCCGGTTGGTTGACATTGGCTGCTCTTCAGATGCACGCACACGCGAGAAACACCCCCCGCGAAACCTGCATTCCGTCTCCGACGCTCGAACGAGCAAATCTGACTGTAACGGAGGGCTTTGTCCCGTTAGCGTCAACGTCAGCGACCAGCTTCCGTCAACGTCAGGCGTCTCCATCGCAAACGCAGAGCGTTTCGCTCAAGGCGAAAGCTCCGACACAAGCGAAGCAGTCGAACAAGAGAGTTCCAGCAGACCAGACATTTCCGCGAGCGAAGAGCCGGGAAAAAGTGCCGATTCTGGAACGCTCAGTGAGTCTCGAGAGGTTCTGGAGCTAAAAAAAGGAGACCTTGAAAAGCCCGGCGAATCTCAAGGAAGTGCTGCTGTGGACCTTGAAAAGCCCGG
This sequence comes from Closterium sp. Naga37s-1, assembly GCA_947471745.1. NCBI lineage: Eukaryota > Viridiplantae > Streptophyta > Zygnematophyceae > Desmidiales > Closteriaceae > Closterium > Closterium sp. Naga37s-1. The sequence goes on along the minus strand of CANJKZ010000337.1, from coordinate 637,723 downwards.
CGAATCCGGAGATCCTTCCAGCAGCACGAGCACGAGGAGAAGCTCCCCTCGGAACCTCCAGAGGCGTATACAGGCCAGATTGATTCGACAGGCGAGAAAGAATCGATCCCGGTTACCAGCACGGGTTACGTCGGCGGATGGGGATGGATTGGTGGTTGATGGATACAGCATTGGAAAGGAGGGGGTTGTGGAGCGGCTGTTCTGGCTGTGGGGGAGATGGCTGTACGAGAGCTGGTTCGCTCAGGTGAGAAAAGGTCGGTCCCGGTTACCATCACTGGTTACGTCTGTGGATGGGGCGTTGTGGAGCGGTTGTTTTGGCTGTGGGGGAGATGGCTCTACGAGAGCTGGTTCGCTCAGGTGAGAGAAAAGGTCGGTCCGGTTACCATCACTGGTTACGTCAGTTGATGGGGATGGTTTGGGGTTACGTCAGCGGGGTGGAGGAGCGGCTGTTCTGGCTGTGGGGGAGATGGCTCTACGAGAGATGGTTCGCTCAGGTGAGCGTGGTTTCAGGAAGAAGCTTTTTTTCTTCTTCTTATTTTTTCATCTTGAGTGGGAGCATAGGGAAAAGGTGGCTTGCACAACTGGGTGTGCGTGTGATTATAGGAAAAGTGTGGTTCAGGTGAGTGTGACTATTGTATCATATTGTGTGTGATTGTAGAAAAGAGGCTGGGTGGCTCGGGGGAGTCTTATGCTAGGGGGAGTGTTATGCTAGGGGGAGTGTAATGCAAGTGTGGGCAGTGGTATAATTACTGACTCATTCCCTTGTCGCATGTGCCAATGAGCAGGAGACACAGGGCACGGAGAATTTGCCATTGGATCGTGGCATGTTCTTCATGGCATGCAATCATTCGGTGGGTGCCATGCTGCTGTTACTTTACCCTAAAGTCCATCTGTTACCATCCATTATATTTATATATGAAAAAAGACTGCAAAAATATCACATATGCTGCCTCTATCTGCTTCGCTATCCTCAGCTTGTTTGTTTTTTTCTGGTGCTTCTGCCAATAATCCTGCATTCCGTCAGAGCCACTTGGATTGCGGGGCCACATTTGTGGGTGCGTGGACGGGCGGTGCAAAGAGGGTGTATGCTCTGGGAGCCCGGGACTACTTCTTCAGCAACCCCCTTCTGGTAGGAATGACAGATGGCTGGCTGTAGCTGACACACACCTAGCACGGTACTTTCACTCCTGATAGATGCTCTCTTTTCTGTCAACTTGGGTGGCAACAAGGTCTAGAGGGTGTATGCGCTGGGCGCTTGGGACTACTTCTTCAGCAACCCCCTTCTGAAAGGGATGGCAGCTGGCTGGCTGTAGCTGACACACCCCTAGCACTGCACTTTCACTCCTGATAGATGCTCTCTTTTCTGTCATCTTGGGTCCCCGAAAAGACAGTCAAGAAGGTGTATGCGCTGGGCGCTTGGGACTACTTCTTCAGCAACCCCCTTCTGGTAGGAAAAACGTTTTGAGGGGCTGAGAGTGAGACTGACACACTTGAAGAAATGAGCTCTTAAACATGTCTAAAGACAATTGGGTGTCGGTCCTTTCTTTGGGTGCTCGAGACTTCTTCTTCAGCAACACCTTTCTTGTGGGAATGCAAGTGAGTGGCACACACTTTGTATTTCTATCCCTGATAGAGTAACCTTTCTGTCAGGTTCCATGGAAAGACAGTCAAGAAGGTGTATGCGGTGGTGCATAACGGGATGACTTCGTCATAACGGGATGACTTAGTCACCATCTGACGAAGGTGCATGCATGCCATTCTCATTCACCATGTGCCTGCCTCATTTCTCCCGGCCCTCATCTCTCTCACTCCACCAGGCATGGTTCGTGACCACGTGCATGCACGTCATCACCATTATATGTCTTCCTCTTCTCTCCCAAGAGCTCATAAGTCGTATCCTCATATCGCCCCTCATCCCTCCCACCCCACCAGGCATGGTTCGTGACCACGTGCATGCACGTCATCACCATTATATGTCTTCCTCTTCTCTCCCAAGAGCTCATAAGTCGTATCCTCATATCGCCCCTCATCCCTCCCACCCCACCAGGCATGGTTCGTGACCACGTGCATGCACGTCATCACCATTATATGTCTTCCTCTTCTCTCCCAAGAGCTCATAAGTCGTATCCTCATATCGCCCCTCATCCCTCCCACCCCACCAGGCATGGTTCGTGACCACGTGCATGCACGTCATCACCATTATATGTCTTCCTCTTCTCTCCCAAGAGCTCATAAGTCGTATCCTCATATCGCCCCTCATCCCTCCCACCCCACCAGGCATGGTTCGTGACCACGTGCATGCACGTCATCACCATTATATGTCTTCCTCTTCTCCCCCAAGAGCTCATAAGTCGTATCCTCATATCGCCCCTCATCCCTCCCACCCCACCAGGCATGGTTCGTGACCACGTGCATGCACGTCATCACCATTATATGTCTTCCTCTTCTCTCCCAAGAGCTCATAAGTCGTATCCTCATATCGCCCCTCATCCCTCCCACCCCACCAGGCATGGTTCGTGACCACGTGCATGCACGTCATCACCATTATATGTCTTCCTCTTCTCTCCCAAGAGCTCATAAGTCGTATCCTCATATCGCCCCTCATCCCTCCCACCCCACCAGGCATGGTTCGTGACCACGTGCATGCACGTCATCACCATTATATGTCTTCCTCTTCTCTCCCAAGAGCTCATAAGTCGTATCCTCATATCGCCCCTCATCCCTCCCACCCCACCAGGCATGGTTCGTGACCACGTGCATGCACGTCATCACCATTATATGTCTTCCTCTTCTCTCCCAAGAGCTCATAAGTCGTATCCTCATATCGCCCCTCATCCCTCCCACCCCACCAGGCATGGTTCGTGACCACGTGCATGCACGTCATCACCATTATATGTCTTCCTCTTCTCTCCCAAGAGCTCATAAGTCGTATCCTCATATCGCCCCTCATCCCTCCCACCCCACCAGGCATGGTTCGTGACCACGTGCATGCACGTCATCACCATTATATGTCTTCCTCTTCTCTCCCAAGAGCTCATAAGTCGTATCCTCATATCGCCCCTCATCCCTCCCACCCCACCAGGCATGGTTCGTGACCACGTGCATGCACGTCATCACCATTATATGTCTTCCTCTTCTCTCCCAAGAGCTCATAAGTCGTATCCTCATATCGCCCCTCATCCCTCCCACCCCACCAGGCATGGTTCGTGACCACGTGCATGCACGTCATCACCATTATATGTCTTCCTCTTCTCTCCCAAGAGCTCATAAGTCGTATCCTCATATCGCCCCTCATCCCTCCCACCCCACCAGGCATGGTTCGTGACCACGTGCATGCACGTCATCACCATTATATGTCTTCCTCTTCTCTCCCAAGAGCTCATAAGTCGTATCCTCATATCGCCCCTCATCCCTCCCACCCCACCAGGCATGGTTCGTGACCACGTGCATGCACGTCATCACCATTATATGTCTTCCTCTTCTCTCCCAAGAGCTCATAAGTCGTATCCTCATATCGCCCCTCATCCCTCCCACCCCACCAGGCATGGTTCGTGACCACGTGCATGCACGTCATCACCATTATATGTCTTCCTCTTCTCTCCCAAGAGCTCATAAGTCGTATCCTCATATCGCCCCTCATCCCTCCCACCCCACCAGGCATGGTTCGTGACCACGTGCATGCACGTCATCACCATTATATGTCTTCCTCTTCTCTCCCAAGAGCTCATAAGTCGTATCCTCATATCGCCCCTCATCCCTCCCACCCCACCAGGCATGGTTCGTGACCACGTGCATGCACGTCATCACCATTATATGTCTTCCTCTTCTCTCCCAAGAGCTCATAAGTCGTATCCTCATATCGCCCCTCATCCCTCCCACCCCACCAGGCATGGTTCGTGACCACGTGCATGCACGTCATCACCATTATATGTCTTCCTCTTCTCTCCCAAGAGCTCATAAGTCGTATCCTCATATCGCCCCTCATCCCTCCCACCCCACCAGGCATGGTTCGTGACCACGTGCATGCACGTCATCACCATTATATGTCTTCCTCTTCTCTCCCAAGAGCTCATAAGTCGTATCCTCATATCGCCCCTCATCCCTCCCACCCCACCAGGCATGGTTCGTGACCACGTGCATGCACGTCATCACCATTATATGTCTTCCTCTTCTCTCCCAAGAGCTCATAAGTCGTATCCTCATATCGCCCCTCATCCCTCCCACCCCACCAGGCATGGTTCGTGACCACGTGCATGCACGTCATCACCATTATATGTCTTCCTCTTCTCTCCCAAGAGCTCATAAGTCGTATCCTCATATCGCCCCTCATCCCTCCCACCCCACCAGGCATGGTTCGTGACCACGTGCATGCACGTCATCACCATTATATGTCTTCCTCTTCTCTCCCAAGAGCTCATAAGTCGTATCCTCATATCGCCCCTCATCCCTCCCACCCCACCAGGCATGGTTCGTGACCACGTGCATGCACGTCATCACCATTATATGTCTTCCTCTTCTCTCCCAAGAGCTCATAAGTCGTATCCTCATATCGCCCCTCATCCCTCCCACCCCACCAGGCATGGTTCGTGACCACGTGCATGCACGTCATCACCATTATATGTCTTCCTCTTCTCTCCCAAGAGCTCATAAGTCGTATCCTCATATCGCCCCTCATCCCTCCCACCCCACCAGGCATGGTTCGTGACCACGTGCATGCACGTCATCACCATTATATGTCTTCCTCTTCTCTCCCAAGAGCTCATAAGTCGTATCCTCATATCGCCCCTCATCCCTCCCACCCCACCAGGCATGGTTCGTGACCACGTGCATGCACGTCATCACCATTATATGTCTTCCTCTTCTCTCCCAAGAGCTCATAAGTCGTATCCTCATATCGCCCCTCATCCCTCCCACCCCACCAGGCATGGTTCGTGACCACGTGCATGCACGTCATCACCATTATATGTCTTCCTCTTCTCTCCCAAGAGCTCATAAGTCGTATCCTCATATCGCCCCTCATCCCTCCCACCCCACCAGGCATGGTTCGTGACCACATGCATGCACGTCATCACCATTATATGTCTTCCTCTTCTCTCCCAAGAGCTCATAAGTCGTATCCTCATATCGCCCCTCATCCCTCCCACCCCACCAGGCATGGTTCGTGACCACAGTGCATGCACGTCATCACCATTATATGTCTTCCTCTTCTCTCCCAAGAGCTCATAAGTCGTATCCTCATATCGCCCCTCATCCCTCCCACCCCACCAGGCATGGTTCGTGACCACGTGCATGCACGTCATCACCATTATATGTCTTCCTCTTCTCTCCCAAGAGCTCATAAGTCGTATCCTCATATCGCCCCTCATCCCTCCCACCCCACCAGGCATGGTTCGTGACCACGTGCATGCACGTCATCACCATTATATGTCTTCCTCTTCTCTCCCAAGAGCTCATAAGTCGTATCCTCATATCGCCCCTCATCCCTCCCACCCCACCAGGCATGGTTCGTGACCACGTGCATGCACGTCATCACCATTATATGTCTTCCTCTTCTCTCCCAAGAGCTCATAAGTCGTATCCTCATATCGCCCCTCATCCCTCCCACCCCACCAGGCATGGTTCGTGACCACGTGCATGCACGTCATCACCATTATATGTCTTCCTCTTCTCTCCCAAGAGCTCATAAGTCGTATCCTCATATCGCCCCTCATCCCTCCCACCCCACCAGGCATGGTTCGTGACCACGTGCATGCACGTCATCACCATTATATGTCTTCCTCTTCTCTCCCAAGAGCTCATAAGTCGTATCCTCATATCGCCCCTCATCCCTCCCACCCCACCAGGCATGGTTCGTGACCACGTGCATGCACGTCATCACCATTATATGTCTTCCTCTTCTCTCCCAAGAGCTCATAAGTCGTATCCTCATATCGCCCCTCATCCCTCCCACCCCACCAGGCATGGTTCGTGACCACGTGCATGCACGTCATCACCATTATATGTCTTCCTCTTCTCTCCCAAGAGCTCATAAGTCGTATCCTCATATCGCCCCTCATCCCTCCCACCCCACCAGGCATGGTTCGTGACCACGTGCATGCACGTCATCACCATTATATGTCTTCCTCTTCTCTCCCAAGAGCTCATAAGTCGTATCCTCATATCGCCCCTCATCCCTCCCACCCCACCAGGCATGGTTCGTGACCACGTGCATGCACGTCATCACCATTATATGTCTTCCTCTTCTCTCCCAAGAGCTCATAAGTCGTATCCTCATATCGCCCCTCATCCCTCCCACCCCACCAGGCATGGTTCGTGACCACGTGCATGCACGTCATCACCATTATATGTCTTCCTCTTCTCTCCCAAGAGCTCATAAGTCGTATCCTCATATCGCCCCTCATCCCTCCCACCCCACCAGGCATGGTTCGTGACCACGTGCATGCACGTCATCACCATTATATGTCTTCCTCTTCTCTCCCAAGAGCTCATAAGTCGTATCCTCATATCGCCCCTCATCCCTCCCACCCCACCAGGCATGGTTCGTGACCACGTGCATGCACGTCATCACCATTATATGTCTTCCTCTTCTCTCCCAAGAGCTCATAAGTCGTATCCTCATATCGCCCCTCATCCCTCCCACCCCACCAGGCATGGTTCGTGACCACGTGCATGCACGTCATCACCATTATATGTCTTCCTCTTCTCTCCCAAGAGCTCATAAGTCGTATCCTCATATCGCCCCTCATCCCTCCCACCCCACCAGGCATGGTTCGTGACCACGTGCATGCACGTCATCACCATTATATGTCTTCCTCTTCTCTCCCAAGAGCTCATAAGTCGTATCCTCATATCGCCCCTCATCCCTCCCACCCCACCAGGCATGGTTCGTGACCACGTGCATGCACGTCATCACCATTATATGTCTTCCTCTTCTCTCCCAAGAGCTCATAAGTCGTATCCTCATATCGCCCCTCATCCCTCCCACCCCACCAGGCATGGTTCGTGACCACGTGCATGCACGTCATCACCATTATATGTCTTCCTCTTCTCTCCCAAGAGCTCATAAGTCGTATCCTCATATCGCCCCTCATCCCTCCCACCCCACCAGGCATGGTTCGTGACCACGTGCATGCACGTCATCACCATTATATGTCTTCCTCTTCTCTCCCAAGAGCTCATAAGTCGTATCCTCATATCGCCCCTCATCCCTCCCACCCCACCAGGCATGGTTCGTGACCACGTGCATGCACGTCATCACCATTATATGTCTTCCTCTTCTCTCCCAAGAGCTCATAAGTCGTATCCTCATATCGCCCCTCATCCCTCCCACCCCACCAGGCATGGTTCGTGACCACGTGCATGCACGTCATCACCATTATATGTCTTCCTCTTCTCTCCCAAGAGCTCATAAGTCGTATCCTCATATCGCCCCTCATCCCTCCCACCCCACCAGGCATGGTTCGTGACCACGTGCATGCACGTCATCACCATTATATGTCTTCCTCTTCTCTCCCAAGAGCTCATAAGTCGTATCCTCATATCGCCCCTCATCCCTCCCACCCCACCAGGCATGGTTCGTGACCACGTGCATGCACGTCATCACCATTATATGTCTTCCTCTTCTCTCCCAAGAGCTCATAAGTCGTATCCTCATATCGCCCCTCATCCCTCCCACCCCACCAGGCATGGTTCGTGACCACGTGCATGCACGTCATCACCATTATATGTCTTCCTCTTCTCTCCCAAGAGCTCATAAGTCGTATCCTCATATCGCCCCTCATCCCTCCCACCCCACCAGGCATGGTTCGTGACCACGTGCATGCACGTCATCACCATTATATGTCTTCCTCTTCTCTCCCAAGAGCTCATAAGTCGTATCCTCATATCGCCCCTCATCCCTCCCACCCCACCAGGCATGGTTCGTGACCACGTGCATGCACGTCATCACCATTATATGTCTTCCTCTTCTCTCCCAAGAGCTCATAAGTCGTATCCTCATATCGCCCCTCATCCCTCCCACCCCACCAGGCATGGTTCGTGACCACGTGCATGCACGTCATCACCATTATATGTCTTCCTCTTCTCTCCCAAGAGCTCATAAGTCGTATCCTCATATCGCCCCTCATCCCTCCCACCCCACCAGGCATGGTTCGTGACCACGTGCATGCACGTCATCACCATTATATGTCTTCCTCTTCTCTCCCAAGAGCTCATAAGTCGTATCCTCATATCGCCCCTCATCCCTCCCACCCCACCAGGCATGGTTCGTGACCACGTGCATGCACGTCATCACCATTATATGTCTTCCTCTTCTCTCCCAAGAGCTCATAAGTCGTATCCTCATATCGCCCCTCATCCCTCCCACCCCACCAGGCATGGTTCGTGACCACGTGCATGCACGTCATCACCATTATATGTCTTCCTCTTCTCTCCCAAGAGCTCATAAGTCGTATCCTCATATCGCCCCTCATCCCTCCCACCCCACCAGGCATGGTTCGTGACCACGTGCATGCACGTCATCACCATTATATGTCTTCCTCTTCTCTCCCAAGAGCTCATAAGTCGTATCCTCATATCGCCCCTCATCCCTCCCACCCCACCAGGCATGGTTCGTGACCACGTGCATGCACGTCATCACCATTATATGTCTTCCTCTTCTCTCCCAAGAGCTCATAAGTCGTATCCTCATATCGCCCCTCATCCCTCCCACCCCACCAGGCATGGTTCGTGACCACGTGCATGCACGTCATCACCATTATATGTCTTCCTCTTCTCTCCCAAGAGCTCATAAGTCGTATCCTCATATCGCCCCTCATCCCTCCCACCCCACCAGGCATGGTTCGTGACCACGTGCATGCACGTCATCACCATTATATGTCTTCCTCTTCTCTCCCAAGAGCTCATAAGTCGTATCCTCATATCGCCCCTCATCCCTCCCACCCCACCAGGCATGGTTCGTGACCACGTGCATGCACGTCATCACCATTATATGTCTTCCTCTTCTCTCCCAAGAGCTCATAAGTCGTATCCTCATATCGCCCCTCATCCCTCCCACCCCACCAGGCATGGTTCGTGACCACGTGCATGCACGTCATCACCATTATATGTCTTCCTCTTCTCTCCCAAGAGCTCATAAGTCGTATCCTCATATCGCCCCTCATCCCTCCCACCCCACCAGGCATGGTTCGTGACCACGTGCATGCACGTCATCACCATTATATGTCTTCCTCTTCTCTCCCAAGAGCTCATAAGTCGTATCCTCATATCGCCCCTCATCCCTCCCACCCCACCAGGCATGGTTCGTGACCACGTGCATGCACGTCATCACCATTATATGTCTTCCTCTTCTCTCCCAAGAGCTCATAAGTCGTATCCTCATATCGCCCCTCATCCCTCCCACCCCACCAGGCATGGTTCGTGACCACGTGCATGCACGTCATCACCATTATATGTCTTCCTCTTCTCTCCCAAGAGCTCATAAGTCGTATCCTCATATCGCCCCTCATCCCTCCCACCCCACCAGGCATGGTTCGTGACCACGTGCATGCACGTCATCACCATTATATGTCTTCCTCTTCTCTCCCAAGAGCTCATAAGTCGTATCCTCATATCGCCCCTCATCCCTCCCACCCCACCAGGCATGGTTCGTGACCACGTGCATGCACGTCATCACCATTATATGTCTTCCTCTTCTCTCCCAAGAGCTCATAAGTCGTATCCTCATATCGCCCCTCATCCCTCCCACCCCACCAGGCATGGTTCGTGACCACGTGCATGCACGTCATCACCATTATATGTCTTCCTCTTCTCTCCCAAGAGCTCATAAGTCGTATCCTCATATCGCCCCTCATCCCTCCCACCCCACCAGGCATGGTTCGTGACCACGTGCATGCACGTCATCACCATTATATGTCTTCCTCTTCTCTCCCAAGAGCTCATAAGTCGTATCCTCATATCGCCCCTCATCCCTCCCACCCCACCAGGCATGGTTCGTGACCACGTGCATGCACGTCATCACCATTATATGTCTTCCTCTTCTCTCCCAAGAGCTCATAAGTCGTATCCTCATATCGCCCCTCATCCCTCCCACCCCACCAGGCATGGTTCGTGACCACGTGCATGCACGTCATCACCATTATATGTCTTCCTCTTCTCTCCCAAGAGCTCATAAGTCGTATCCTCATATCGCCCCTCATCCCTCCCACCCCACCAGGCATGGTTCGTGACCACGTGCATGCACGTCATCACCATTATATGTCTTCCTCTTCTCTCCCAAGAGCTCATAAGTCGTATCCTCATATCGCCCCTCATCCCTCCCACCCCACCAGGCATGGTTCGTGACCACGTGCATGCACGTCATCACCATTATATGTCTTCCTCTTCTCTCCCAAGAGCTCATAAGTCGTATCCTCATATCGCCCCTCATCCCTCCCACCCCACCAGGCATGGTTCGTGACCACGTGCATGCACGTCATCACCATTATATGTCTTCCTCTTCTCTCCCAAGAGCTCATAAGTCGTATCCTCATATCGCCCCTCATCCCTCCCACCCCACCAGGCATGGTTCGTGACCACGTGCATGCACGTCATCACCATTATATGTCTTCCTCTTCTCTCCCAAGAGCTCATAAGTCGTATCCTCATATCGCCCCTCATCCCTCCCACCCCACCAGGCATGGTTCGTGACCACGTGCATGCACGTCATCACCATTATATGTCTTCCTCTTCTCTCCCAAGAGCTCATAAGTCGTATCCTCATATCGCCCCTCATCCCTCCCACCCCACCAGGCATGGTTCGTGACCACGTGCATGCACGTCATCACCATTATATGTCTTCCTCTTCTCTCCCAAGAGCTCATAAGTCGTATCCTCATATCGCCCCTCATCCCTCCCACCCCACCAGGCATGGTTCGTGACCACGTGCATGCACGTCATCACCATTATATGTCTTCCTCTTCTCTCCCAAGAGCTCATAAGTCGTATCCTCATATCGCCCCTCATCCCTCCCACCCCACCAGGCATGGTTCGTGACCACGTGCATGCACGTCATCACCATTATATGTCTTCCTCTTCTCTCCCAAGAGCTCATAAGTCGTATCCTCATATCGCCCCTCATCCCTCCCACCCCACCAGGCATGGTTCGTGACCACGTGCATGCACGTCATCACCATTATATGTCTTCCTCTTCTCTCCCAAGAGCTCATAAGTCGTATCCTCATATCGCCCCTCATCCCTCCCACCCCACCAGGCATGGTTCGTGACCACGTGCATGCACGTCATCACCATTATATGTCTTCCTCTTCTCTCCCAAGAGCTCATAAGTCGTATCCTCATATCGCCCCTCATCCCTCCCACCCCACCAGGCATGGTTCGTGACCACGTGCATGCACGTCATCACCATTATATGTCTTCCTCTTCTCTCCCAAGAGCTCATAAGTCGTATCCTCATATCGCCCCTCATCCCTCCCACCCCACCAGGCATGGTTCGTGACCACGTGCATGCACGTCATCACCATTATATGTCTTCCTCTTCTCTCCCAAGAGCTCATAAGTCGTATCCTCATATCGCCCCTCATCCCTCCCACCCCACCAGGCATGGTTCGTGACCACGTGCATGCACGTCATCACTATCAACCGCCGCAAGTTCTCTCAGCAGGAGGTATGTCTTACGCAGCATGCCATGCACGGTACGCTATACGCGGTATGGTGCGCGCGCGCACACACACACACACACACGCACACACGCACACGTGCGCGCACACACACACACAGAGACAAGAGGCAAGAGCTATGCTGCTTTGCACATGTTAGAGGTATGGCACAGTACTCATTGGTGCGACTTTTGAGAATTCTCAAAAGTCGCACCAAGCAGAGAAGCCCTATTTCTCTACTAGCAGTGCTCATCGCACTCTTCAAGCTCCCATCATTAGCCTTCCTCTGGATCCCATTGTGTCCTGTTCTCTGCCCTCCTACCCCCTTGTTTCTTCCACAGACCCATCACTCACTTCACCACCATCACCAGCTCAACACCCTACTGGAGCTCAAGGCAACCAGCGCCCCCCATGGCCCCATCCTCCCCTCCTTGCTCTTGTTACCCTAACATCTCTTTCTTCTCTTCCTATTCCCTCCTCTCCTTTCTCTCCTCCCTCCTCTCTCCTCCCTCCTCTCTCCCACCACCAGATCGACGCCCTATTAGAGCTCAAGGCCATCTTCGGCCCCCACCGTCCCACAGCAGTGCTCTCTTTCCCCTCCTTGCTCTCCTTCCCTACCCTTTCCTCCTGTTTCTCTCCACCTCTTCCCCTCCCACCACCAGATCGACACCCTGCTCCAGCTCAAGGCAACCAGCGGCCCTTACCGTCCCACAGCGGTGCTCATCTTCCCCTCCTTGCTCTCGTTTCCCAGAGTTGGGTTGCTCTCTCTCCCTCAACCCAACTCCCCCCACCCACCTCTCCCCCCCTCCACCTCTCCCCCTCCCTCCCACCACCAGCTCGACACCCTACTGCAGCTAAAGGCGTCTAGCGGCCCTTACCGCCCCACAGCACTGCTCGTCTTCCTCTCTTTGCTCTCAAAATCTTACCCTTTCCTCTCTCCTCTCTCCTCCCCCCCACCTCGACACTCTACTAGAGCTCAAGGCAACCAGCGGCCCTCAACGCCCCACAGCGGTGCTCATCTTCCCCTCCTTGCTCTCCTTCCCTACCCTTTCCTCCTGTTTCTCTCCACCTCTTCCCCTCCCACCACCAGCTCGACACTCTACTGCAGCTCAAGGCAACCAGCGGCCCTCAACGCCCCACAGCAGTGCTCATATTCCCCGAGGGCACGCGTTCCTTGACTGGGTCCCTGCAGCCGTTCAAGTCGGGCGTGGGGCTGCTGGCAGAGCAGCTGGATGTGCCTGTGGTGCCTGTCTGTGTCCAAGTAAGCGCTGTTGTCTGAATGAGTGTGAGTGAGAGCGCCCTTACACACAGCAGTGCTCATCTTCCCTGAAGGCTCTTGCTCCCTCATCGGCCCTCTGCACCCCTTCAAGTCAGGCGTGGGGCTGCTGGCAGAGCAGCTGGATGTGCCTGTGGTGCCGGTGTGCGTCAAGGTGAGCGCCATCGTCTGTGCGTGAGTGAGTGAATGAGTGAGTGGGAGAGTGAGTAAGTGAGGGAGCGAGTGAGTTAGCAAATGAGCCATTTATCCAAGCGTCACGGCCAACGAGTCGAACCATCCTCCTACAGAGAAAGGTCACTTTTGGGCAGCCTCTGGACGTTCATGCGTATCGTCCAACTCCTTTGCTCCTCCTCTTCTATCCATATTGCGTCCTACTGCCACCCACCCACCCAGGGCACCTTTGAAGCTCTACCAAAGGGCCGAACCATTCCTCTGCGCAGAAGGGTGACTGTGGAGTTTGGGCGGCCTCTGGACGTTCAGGAGTATCTTCAGGTGGCCCAGGTGGCGCCGCCCAATGCTGCTGTCGTCTCTTCCCCAGCAAGCACTCAGGTGGTTATCTGTTCTTAGGGAACAATGGGTCATAAGGTTCATCTTCAGGTGCATCTTCAGGTGCATCTTTTTGTTTTCAGATCTGGAACATCTCCAGGTGCCTCATGAGGTGCATCAGGTGCCTCATCAGGTGCCTCATCAGGTGCCTCATCAGGTGCCTCATCAGGTGCCCCATGAGGTGAATCATTTGGGGCATCTGAAACCCGCTGCATACCTCGTTTGCCCAGCATTCTTTGCCTCCCCTGTGGCCCATCCCCTGCCAGGGCGATGCCGTTCAGAGCGCATCAGCCACAGAGGATCCACAGCAGGCCTTTTAGACCGCGCTATATGCTTTTCTGCCCACCCTTCTCTCTCACCCGTGGCCCATCCCCTGCCAGGGCGATGCCGTTCAGAGCACATCAGCTACAGAGGATCCACAGCAGGCCTTTGAGGCATTTCAGAACGGGCTATATGTTTTGCTGCCCTCCTTTCTCTCTTCCCTGTGGCCCATCCCCTGCCAGGGCGATGCCGTTCAGAGCACATCAGCCACAGGCCCAACAGCATCTGAAGATACCGAACGGGCCATGAGACGAGCAGCACACAGGCGATTCGCAGACGGCCTTCAGAGAAGCGTGGCAGATATGGCTGCGCGGAGTAAGGGCAGGGGCGCACAGGGAGAGACAGGGACACGGAGTAAGGGCAGGAACACGCAGGGAGAGGCAGAGACAGAGAGTAAGAGACAGCTGGAAGGCCAGGGGAAATGGGCAACGGAAGGAGCGAGGGAAAGGCGCTGGGTGGTCTTAACTGTGTGCACAGCTGCAGCTGCTGTTGCTGCTGCCAGCTTTGGCGGTGTTTCCCCTGAGGGCATCTCGCAGGCAAGCTACGCTGCAGCAGCATCGTTGCTAGCATGTGTGCCTGTGCAAGCAGGCGAGACGGCGGGGTTTGCTGCTGCTCTTGCCCTCTGCTTTGCCTTGCTGATTGCTGGGTTCAGGCCTCTTGCTAGCTGGGCAGGGCCGTATCTGTTCTTCCCCTCGGATGATCAGGAAGAGATGCCGTAACTTGGGGTAATTTTTTGTCATTAGCAGGTTTAGGCAGAGTAGTTTCTGGTCTTTTAAGGCAAAGCAACAGAGGACTACCGTTGACTTGACTGCAGTAACTGCAGCTCTGTCCAGAAGTGCCACCCATGTGGAGCAGCATGTGACTCCATTTCAGCAGGTGCAAACAACTCAGGGGATTAGTTCCATACTTTCCTACACTTCCTTTTGGTTAATCAGTACAACACAAACTGAAACGGTTCTAAAACAACAAATCAACTTGCAATCCAAGAAAACAAGGAATAAAGAATGGAGCAAGTCCCACACTAGCAACAGATAAATCAATAGGCCAGCAGCATTGGAATGTTACTGTTGGCGTGCAATAATAGAGCAGATGGTAAGCAGGCAGGCTTGTGACGGCACCTTATTCCCGCCTGCGCGAAAAGAGACGAGCTGTGTCGATAACATAACAGTCAGATGATTATGGATTAATGAAACCGTTACCACCCCACTGTCCCATCCCTTACTATACCTGCATCTCAAAATCAAGACTCCCTGCCAAAACCCTCTAACCAAGCGAGCGTCCAATTTGACCCCTGCCAACCCCTTCCAACCCATGCCAACGATCTGAAACGCCTCAAAACCCAGTAGCAGCGGCTCCATCCCCCAGCGGCCCCATCCCCCACCAGACTCCCCACCCACTTCACATCTGTCTTCTGCATCTCCTCCCTCCCCGTTTCAAACTTTCCCAAAACCTAGCAGCACCACTGTCACACCTTACTAAATACCTTAACCGCCCTGAATATAGACGTCTCAAAACCCAGCACCACTTCCCCCATCCCGAACCAGACTCCCCACCCACCCCACATCCGTCTCCTGTACCTCCTCCCTCCCTGTCCCCGCTATAAGCTGACCCCCTGCTGCTTTAGAAAGACCAACTCCCTGCTGGGAGGGCATTTCTGCCTGGGGTGGCAGCAAGCGGGGTTCATAGGTGGGCACAGAGTGGACTGACTGCCACGTGGGGAGACCAGAGGGTGACGCCCACATGGAGTGGTTGGGGGGTGTGCTAGCAGGAGCACTGGAGAGGGGATTATCTGACTGATAGTGGGGCTGCTGCTGCTGCTGTTGCTGCTGGTATTGGGTGGGCTGTTGCTGCTGCTGCTGCTGTAGCTGTTGCTGCTGCTGCTGGCGAAGACCACTGTTCATGCGAAACTGAGACACCACGGCCTGTGACGGTGACATGGGTGTGAATCCACGGCCCTCCAAATGCCCTAAATACGAGGTTTCGAGACCTGGCTGGGGTTGGGGAGAGGACGAGAGCGCATATGCCCGTTCGCTTTCATTCCTGAACTGTTGCTGCTGCTGCTGCTGTTGCTGTTGCTGTTGCTGTTGCTGCTGCTGCTGTTGTTGCTGCTGCTGCTGCTGCTGTTGCTGCAGCTGCCTAATCATCTGCTCTGCCTGTCCTACCGACCCGCCTCGGAACATGCCAGAAGGCCCGGCAGCACCATACCTAGGAGACTGGCTCGGAGAGGGTAGAGCACCAAACATCCCTCCATCTGCACCCCCCATGCCACCATCACTACCAACACCCCCATAGCTCCTAGGCGCAGCATCACTACCAGCACCCCCATAAGTTCTAGGGGCAGGGAGCGAGGGGCTTGAGGAGCCGCTTACAGGCCCAAGACGCGAGCCTTCCCCTGATAATGTCATGCCTAATCGTCCAGGACTGGACGGAACACTGTTCGCGCCCATTTGCCCCCCTGCACCTACACTTGCCATGCCCATGCCGCCACCCCCCATCCCCATACCCGCGCTCCCCATCCCCATTCCGCCACTGCCCATACCCGCAACTCCCCCGCCCACGCCGCCCATATCCCCACTGAGAACGTCCGGGCGTAAGGGGCTGTAAAGCTGCTGCGCGCCCCTACTAGGGCCGGGGGAGGGCGCGTCTTGAAGCTGATAACTCACGCCCAGGTTCCTCCCCGGGTTTCCTAGCGAGTTCTGAGTCGACTCATAACGGGACGGCGCGTCCTGGAGCTGGTGGAAAGGCACGCCCGGGGATCTAGCCTGACGGGTGAGGGAGAGATCACCGAGGTCGGAGGTGACTCGCGCAGCGCCTAGGTCGGCACGTGTGATGGATTCCAGGTGGTCCTGGAGGATGTGCTGCGGCGGAGAGTGGTGCTGCAGCTGCTGGTGTTGCTGCAGCTGCTGGTTCCAGTATCTTGGCTGCTCCTGCTGCTGCTGCTGCCAACGCTGCTGTTGCTGTTGCTGCTGTTGTTGCTGCTGCTGTTGCTGTTGCTGTTGATGTTGTTGCTGCCGCTGCTGCAGCGACGGTCGAGAAAGAGGCGAGTTCTGCTGCTGCAGCTGCCCCTGCTGCTGCTGCTGCTGCTGCTGCTGCTCTTGCAGCAAGGACGCTTCCAGCGCCTCTAGCGCCTCTTCAGTCTCCTCCGGAATCGTCAGCTCCCTTGCGTTCAGCGCCGCGCGGAGGCGCATCAGATTCACCCCCGATGACAGGCTTATCGGCGCACTTCCCCCGTGTCCCCCCGCGCCTCCCCCGCCGCCCGCAGACTGACTCCCCCCCGGCATGCCCTTCCCGGACGCGGAGAACGAGGCGATGGAGGGGGACATGGGGGTAGTGGGGGAGGAGCTGGTTGCGCTGTGCGGCGCAAACTGCGACATCATGCGGACGGACGAGGGGGACGGCGGGGGGAGGTCGGCGGAGGCGGTGACTGCGCGCATGTCGGCGGGGGAGTGCGCAAACATGTTGGCGGGGGTGCCCGCGGCGGGGCTCTGCAGCGGGCGGAGCTCCTCGGACGTGTGCGCGAAGAAGCAGACGCGGCGGGAGCAACTGGTGCCGTCCTTGCAAAGCCTGGCGCGGGGAAGAAAGAACGAGAGAGATTTGGCAAAGAAGATCTAAGTTGGATTTTTTTTAGGCGCCTCAAAAAGGACGAGAGAGATTTGGCAAAAAATATCTAAGTTGGAAAATCCGCGTCAAGGCTCTGGGAGAGAATGGGGGGCGGGCGTCATGAGATAAGGCGAAGGACAGGGTGAAGGAAGGGTGTGACGAGCGACGCAAGGGTCGCAGCTGAAGAGACGAAGGAATAGAAGACAAGACGGTTCAGGTAGGTTACGGCGTGTTGCGCAGGGACAGCACATCGAGCGACGGCAACGGAGCAGCACGGGAGCAGGGACGAACAGGAAGACAGCGAGACCATACGGCCCAAGCGTTCTCGCTAACTTCTCAAAGGAAAATGCCAGAGGAAGGAGGCAGCTACACATCAAGGAGCCTCAAATATAGCGATACTTGGATGAGAAAGATTGGCTCGTTCGATGCAGTTACATATGTGGGAAGGCATACCTGGTTCGATACTGCGCGGGATGCAACCAGCACTCAAACACGCCGTGCGCATACTCGCACGAGTCCCCCCTCCTGCACGACCCCTTGCGGAAATCCGGGCACGGCACGCAGCTGTAATGAAACTTGCGCGGATCGCGCCGGCGGGCGTTCTCCCCGGGATGCACGAACGGGCACTCCGTCCAGTCGTGGCTGTACGCGCGCGAGCACGGCCGCACCTTAAAGCTGTAGATCCGAAACTCGTCCGATGCGTAAACGCTGCCTTTCATATCCGCCATGGATGAGTCGACTACACCGGCGCCGGTGGATGGAGTGGTGGGAGCAAGCACGTCGAGTCCGGTGGAGTTAGAAGAGAGATCGCTGCTGCTCGAGGTTGCGGGAGAGAGCATGTTGGGCGATGCGGAGTGGGAGTTGGGCGATGACGGAGATTCGAACGGCGGAGACGAGGACGCCGCTGATTGGACGATGATGAACGGAGACGGACGGTGGTAGATCGGGTCGGGGCCGGAGGACGAGGAGGATTTGAGAAGCCGCTCCAGGGCGGATTTGACGTGAGGAAGCTTCGGGGAGACTGCAATGACGTCAACTGGACGTTTTCCGTCACGGTCGACGGCATCTTTTTCGGCTCCGTGACGGAGAAGAAACGAAACCACTTCCACTGCTCTGGGGCTTCCACCCAACGCTGCACAGTGAAGCGCTGTGCTGCCATCAGAAGGACTCGCCTGGTTAATGTTGCACTCTACACCGCGGCTACGTGCTTCAATAAAAATATATGATAAAATATCTAGACTGCCGAATAGGCAAGCAATCATGGCTGGAGTTCGCTGTGCAAGAGCCATTCTGGTGGAGCCATTCTGACGACAGTACCATGACTCGCATTCAGTCAATGGCTTCCGTAAAATATCGACGCTTCGTTTGAAACTATCTATGTCATTACTCGCAGCTAACTCCAGCAAGCTTAATTCCTCGTCTTCGTAAATAGGAGTAGATCTCGAGTCACTTGCGTGGAAATTCATTGTTGAATAAGTGAATGACGAGGCGTCGATAGGAAAGCCACAGCACATGGCTGAAACCCTAAAAATGCGGCTAAGGACAAGCCATGCTTGCGAACCTCGAAGCCTACCTACGTGTGCTGCAGCATAAGAAATGCGACGTGCTAACTAAGGAATAACGAGAAGCAAAAGAATAAATGGTGAAATGACATGGAGTTGCAAGAACTGATTGGCTATCCCTAGAGGCTGGCTTTATAGTGTCGATGAGAGTGGAGAGCTCAGGTTTGGGAAGCAAGACCTGTGGGGGAGGTTTCACCCCTCCCTCAGTGACTTCCACCCCCTCAATCAGCAGACTTCCATGCACTGTACCGAGACAGATCCCTGGATAACGAGAGAAATTCCTGAATACCGAGGTCTCTGTAGTGACGGAATCGAACATCTAAGGAAGACCCAAGGATGCCGTCGGATATTTCAAGGCATGAACAATGCTCGAGGTATCGTGGGCGGGCGGGCAGCCAGACAAGCCCCCTGGCGAAGCCGAACTTCTCCAGCTACTGTACAGTATTCTGTAACCAGATGCCCAGAAGAACCATTGATGGCCCCCAACACAGCAGGACGGCGATGACGGGCAGCCAGGCTGGAAACGAAGATCACTGATGGAGGTCCATTTCCAGCTGGATTGGCGAATACTGATTGGTCTAATTTTGGAGTGTTGGGATCGAAAGCTGGGGACAAACGAGATTTACTCAATCCGCCCAAACTCAGGAGAATCGACGGTGCTGCGCAGACAAGGCAGACAGATTCACCACTGAGGAAAACATCAGCCAAAGCTGCCGTAGCTGAGACAGCGAAGGATACCTCAGCGAAATGGTTCGTCAACAACATCAACTCCCTGCTGCTTTTATATAACAGCAAAATGGTTTACATTATTTCATATACCTTGACATCAACTACTCTGACCAAAGAAGTTGGGAAGCCCAGGATATAGAATCAAGAGACATGAAAAAAAAGTGCTTTACACATCTCCCAACCTACCAATCCCTGACACAAGATAGTCATAGCGGATCTTTATCACCACCTCCTACCTTAACTTCTGTCCCGCCCCTCCCTCACATCACCTCGCTCTCTCCTTTCCTGCTCCTCCCTGTCCCTGCGCCCTCTACCATAATCCCTGTCACCCTCTCTCCGCCTATCTCTTTCCCTCTCATCCCTCTCCACTCTCCAACCCCTCTCCTCTCTTCTTCCCCCACAATGTTCCCTCTTCCCTTCCACTCCCCTCTCTTCCTCTTTTCTCGACCAACCCTCTTCTCTCTTCTTTTCCCCTCTCCCTTCTTTCCTGCTCCTCTCTTTCCCATCCTTCCCCATCCGTTCCAACTTCCTTTCCCTGTAACCATCCATCCCTTCTCTTCCTCCTCGCTCCTCCCCAACCTCATCTTCCCACCTCGTTCCACCACCCTCACCACCATTTCCACCAGCACCCCCCTTCACCTCCTTCCCCTCTAGCCTGCGCCTGCTCCCTCTTTCCCCCTTCTCCTCTCCATCTTCGTTCTCCTCTTCTCTCGAACTACGACGCTCACCAGCATCCACAGCACCAATCTTGACCTCTCTGCTCCCTATCCTGCTCTCTACCCTACTCTTGCTAGTTCCTTCCTTCTTCTCCTTAAACCCTGGGCCTTCCTCCTCACGGCTCCTCTGCTTTTCCTTCTCCCTCCCCTTCCTCTCGTGCGACCACTTTCTCTTTGCTCCTCGTTCCTGTTTCCTCTTGATCCTGCGACTGCTGTCACTTCCACTGCTCTCACTCCCACTGCTGTCACCAGAGCTACAAGCTTCCTCACCCTCTGAGCTCGATTCAGAATCTGATTCCGATTCTGAAGAATCCGATGTATCAGACGACGAATCAGAATCTGATTCTCTGCGGCCGTGTCGGCTCCTCCGCTTCCCACGTCCCTTCTTCTTCTCCTTCTTCCTCCTCTTACTCTTACCCTCCCCACCAGCTCTCTTCTCCTTCCTCTTTCTCCGTTTCTTCCGCTCCTCCTTTTCCTTCATCCTTAAAGCCCTGCTCAACTCCTTACGCTGCTTCTTCGTAAGCGAGTCTAACACAGAAGAGCCAAGACCAGGCATAAGTACCCCTCCCCCTCCAATACCTCCCACCCCTCCCACCCCTCCGATCCCCCCCCCAGCAGCATCACCTGCGGCCAATGCTGCTACATCCGCCTCTCCTCCTAAAAGAAACCCCCCGTACTGATCGAACACGCCCTCGTTCTCGTCGTCGCTGGGCGGCAGGATCTGCTGGTTGGCGTCGTTCGGCTTGAAGCCGCCCCGGACGGGGCTCATGCCGCCCGCCCCTTGCTCCTTCAGCTGCCACCCAAAGGGCTGAGGAAAGTTAGCAAAAAAGGGTCAGAAAGAGGGGTTTGAATGGAATGGTTTGGAGAAGGGAGCATGGTGTACTGGCTTAACTAGATCATCCCTCTTGCCCCTTGCTCCTTGAGCTGCCACCCAAACGGCTGAGGAACACAGGGAAGCGGAAGAGGAAAGGAAAGGGGGGGGGGAGGAGTGTGTATAAGGGAAATGCTTGGGAAGAATGGGAAGAATAGGGAAAAGAAGGGACAGCAAGGGGCATACCTGGGGGGCGGTTGAGGGCGAGGATGTGGGAAAGAGGGTCCTCCCGCTGCTGGCGCTTGAGGTCGTTTTCAGTCACGGAGTCAAACAGAGGGCACTCCCTCTCTCCCTCCTGCTACTGCTGTGACCTACCCCCCCGCACACACCGCCCCTTGCCTGCTTCTAAAAGTCCCTTTCACAAGCAAAGAATCACCATAGGACGGGGAGAATGGGGAGAAAAATGGGTGTCAAGAAAGGAAAATACCTGGGGGCGGTTGAGGGCGAGTATGTGAGAGAGTGGGTCCTCCCGCTGCTGGCGCTTGAGGTCGTTCTCAGTGACGGAGTCAAACAGAGGGCACTCCCTCTCTCCGCTGCTGTGCCCTATCCCCCCACACCGCCCGCACTTGACGTTCCTCAGCTCTAGCCCGAAGGGGCGAGGCCGGCCTATGATTCCTGTATCCATCCTGGTGAGTGTGTGAGTGGAAGGGAGAGGGGGGACGAACATGGGATGACACACTTCCTACACCTACCCCCACACCGCCCACACTTGACGTTCCTCAGCTCGAGCCCGAATGGGCGCGGTAGGCCAATGATGCCAGTGTCCATCCTGAGAAGTGTGGGAGTGGAAGGGAGAGGGGGGAGAACATCTGATGACACACCTCCCACACACACACACCCCCCGCACTGCCCGCACTTGACGTTCCTCAGCTCGAGCCCAAGCGGGCGTAACCGGCCAATGATGCCTGTGTCCATCCTGAGCGTTACAAGGAAAGGGAAATGGAGTGGCGGGCCAAGAGAATATCTATGAAGCACCTGAAAGTGTTTAGCTCACACACGATTCGTTATATATATGATAACTTTTATAGCGCCTAAAACAGCTCTCCCTTTCACCTGGGCGCGTTCTTGAGCACTTCAAAGTCGTCTCCGGTGGGCACGGCTCGACCAAACACGTCCGTGGCTCGGGGCTTCTTCTTCTTCTTCTGCTCCTTGCCCCCGTCCGTGTCCGGCTCATTGCTGCTGC
This sequence comes from Closterium sp. Naga37s-1, assembly GCA_947471745.1. Classification (NCBI taxonomy): domain Eukaryota; kingdom Viridiplantae; phylum Streptophyta; class Zygnematophyceae; order Desmidiales; family Closteriaceae; genus Closterium; species Closterium sp. Naga37s-1. Next base: position 615,268 of record CANJKZ010000337.1, on the reverse strand, counting down.
AAAAGCGGTGGAACAGGGGGTGGCATGAAAAAGGGTAAGACAGACGTCCGTGGCTCGGGGCTTCATCTTCTTCTTCTGCTCCTTGCCCCCGTCAGTATCAGGCGGCTCAGTGCTGCCAGAAAGGAAGGGGATGGAACAAGAAAATGAAGATGGGGTAAGACACAGACGTCCGTGGCTCGGGGCTTCTTCTTCTTCTCGTCCCCGTCGATATCAGCCGGCTCAGTGCTGCCGAGAAGGGGATGGTACAGGGGGATGCGTGGAATGGGGTAACACGCCCATTCATCGAGGAAATAATAATAATAAAAAACAACAACAACAACAACAACAACAAACAAACAAACAAACAATCTCAAGGGGGCTCGAGTTATTTCTTTTGAGGCGTCTCAGAGAGCAGACTCGAGGCGCTTCAGAGGCGGGGGCGGTACAGGGAAGCACAAGGGATGGGGCAGGCTGCAGGGGTCAGACATCCATGGCTCTCGGCTTCAATATAGGTAATACGTAAATAGTTCTGACACATGCTGCAAACTCTCATCAGGCTCAGATGAGTTCTGAGTCTGTTCTGAGTTGAGAGGAAAAGAAAGAAAGGAATGAAAGAGCAGACTCACCCTGCCTCTGCCACCACCAACGCTCCATCCGCACCCATACCCCCATCCTCCCCTCCTCCCCCCTCTCCTTCCCCACCTTCCCCTCCGCCTCCTTCCCCCACTCCTCCCCCCTCCAGTACCATCTTCCCCTCCTTCTCCTGCTTCGCCCTCTCCTCCTCTGCAAGCTCTGCCGCCCGCGCGCTCTCGGCGTTGTACCCGGGCGGCTTCATGTAGAGGAACGACACGGACTGCATCGCCTCCGCCTTGGCTTTTTGTTGCTTTGAAAGCAGCGCCGTTTGTTTGAAATACTCCTGCTCCTTCTGGAACTGCAATCGGGAGTCAAGGAACAGGGAGAGAAAGAGAAGGGAATGGGAGGCACAGAAATCCGGAAGTGAAGGGAAACAGGGAGGCAAGGGAAAGGGAGCGAAGAGTGGATGGGGCAAACCTGGGACACCGGGAGGCAAGGGAAACAGGGAGGCAAGGCAGTGCCGGCTCTTGGCTCTCGGCGTTGTACCCAGGAGCCTTCAAGTAGAGGAACGACAGGGACTGCATCGCCTCTGCCTTTCGGAGACGTGGGAAAAGGAGACAAGGTAACAGCAGACGGCAGTAGACGGTGTGCAAGTTGGGATGCCTAAAAAGACAATGCCTACCCAGTGTTTGGAACACGGCACGGCGTCTACCCGCATCAACCCGAGTAACAAGGCGTCTCATAACGCGTACACCTTCCTGTACAGAACCTCTTTCTCGATTTCGATCAATCGCTTGTCGTCAGCGATCCATGAGCAAATGCACGAGTAGCGTAACATCTCATAACGCGTACCTCTTTTTCTATTTCGGTCAGTCGCTTGTCCTGCACGCCGTGCATCTGCTCCGCAATCCACTTGCGACGCTGGTTGGGATACGACATCGGATGCCATGGCTTCTGATTCAAGTAGTTATGGCTCCACGCAGATCCCGCCTTTTCCTTGAAATCAAACTCCTCGAATAACTTCTGGTGCAGCTCACGCTTAGACATGGTGACCCCCGGAACGATTCGCACCGAGTCGCACCAAGTCGCACCGATTCGCACTGAGTATCACCAATTCAGGCCAGACTCAGCTCCACTACAAGGGACTAAGACAGGTTGACTGAGACCCATACATACTATCGCGCTTCACCAGCTACGAAAATGGATGCTACACAACGAGTGGAGTGGAGTCTTGCAATGATCTGCTCTTGAGGGTTTCGGTAACACGGATTGTTGGGCGAATCTTACGCTATACACCAGATCGACTGTAAGTTTGGGTGGTTAGTTTGAGATTATTATCAAGGCCCAACCTTCTTTCATTTTCCAGTATTCTCTCCTGTGCGCCTTTTCATGAAGTTATACTTCTCGTCAGTTAGTTTTTTTTTTCTTACACGTTGTCAGCTACGGTTGTGACATCCATACATTTTCAGACTTCTGAAATCCTTGCTGTACGTTCAGCGGATGTGAGAGAAATGTCCATAGTTCAAGGACTGCCGATCATCCACTGCATATACAGGAAATTATATCAATGACAAGGCCTCTCTTGAGTCCAGCAACAAACCATTCCCAAGTTAGCCAAGTGTACTGCTGGTATACAGTAGTTGAGATATCACTTCAGCTGGGCAAAGATTTTAGGAGCCGCCTGCACAAGTTGTAAGAGAGTGCACAAAAAAACGGTTCGATCAGGTCACAGCGGACTAGATTGCAGAACGCAAGACAAATGACAAGCCATACTTCCAGATCATTTGCAAGCAAACGACTAACTCACGCATTTATCAATGCACGCCCAGTAATCGAAGTACTGGCCAGTGCAATGCTTCTCCCCAGTCTCGTCGCCTTCGATCCTCTTTACACAGGCCTAAGCAATGCAGATCAGAGACCAGAGTCAGACCATAGCCTTTAAGCCGATACGTTCAACAGCCCAACAAGCCCGAACGCTAAAAGAAGCTGCGAGATTCCTGTAAGTCCGCGATCGTAGGTCAACCGAAAGGCGAACCAACCGGCTTCAGACATACTAAAGAAGCGACGCTTTGGGGGGTAAGGAAAGCCTCACCTCGTACGCGAGCAGCTGCTTCACACACTTCGGCCGGCACCCCTCCTCAATCTCGGGCTTCGGATCCACAGGCTCGTCGTCAGCCCTACACGTGGCACACACGATCGTCAGACACGATTCAAGCGAACCAACTATGTATGAATAACCGACGGAACACTCTTCACGGAATACGCTAACTCACATAGTGTCTGACAAATACGAATACGCGTGGCGCGGAAAGGTCCGAAGTGAGGTGACTGAACGAGGTGAAAGGCGGTGAAGTTACTGTGAGGCGAAGCGGAGAGAGAGCGCCACAGCCGATCTCAACAATGGTGTCAGCAGAAAGCGAGCACAGGAGGCGGGGGTGACAGGTCCTTCTGTGAGGTGGAAGGAAGGTGTGCGAAAGTCCTAGGCAAAATGAACGAAGTCTACGACACAAGAACTGCGAGGAGCACGAGACGTAACCAGGACTGCGAGGTAGTCATCCCACCCGTCGCGAACACCAGTAGTTTTCCGACCCGTTAACGAGTAAGAAAGTTCGAGAAATGAGATGTCATTCAACCATAACTGATCATATTAAACCCCTTGAAGAACTGCCTTCGGAGTTAGCCTGCCCACTTTGGTCCCCCCCAGAAGCCTGTTCTGATACATCCTCCTTCCCAGTGCCGGCATCAGAGCTGCCACTGCTACCAGTACTGGCACCACTGGTGCTATCTGCCTTGGCATCAGCTGCCTCTGCACTTGCATTGGGAGTTGTTGAATTGCCAGCAGTGGCATGTGCAGAGGTCTGATTGTCTGACGTGGCATTGGCGGGGGCGGCGGGTGTTGACTTCCCTGCAAGCATCTGCGGTTTCCATTGCAAGACGTCGTCAATGATGTTGGACACTTTCTTCTGGTACCTGAAACAGGAAAACATTGTAAAACAAGGTAACATATGGACGAGAAAAATGCACTCTCTGAGGAATATGACAACACATCACATGACATCGAGTGATATCTGGACTAGATATCTGTGTAAGCAAGAACAGAGCACATGCAAAAAAATAAAATAAAAAGGCGACAGCAACACTCACTTGGCTCGTTGCTCTTGGTCAGGAGCGTATGTGACCATGAGCCAGAAGGTGAACCCCACCATCACAGCAAAGCTAAAAGAGCAACAACAGTGCGAGGAAAAGAAACCAATTGCATACACATAAAGAAGGTGCTTACTTGGCCCGTTGCTCTTGGTCAGGAGCATATGTGACCATGAGCCAGAAGGTGAACCCCAGCATCACAGCCACCGCCAGGCGCGTGGTGATCTTTGCGGGCGGCTGGTCGTCCTTATCCGGCCAGAAGCGGAAGAGCTCTGCCAGCGAGCCCTCCTCTGCTAGAATGCTCGGGAAGAACCAGACGCGCTTGCCCACCGCCAGCCAGATGACTCCAAATATTGCCACCCGGACTGCAATGGGGGAGAAATCGCAGGGCGGGAAGGGGACTACGTGAATGCCTGTGCATGAAACAGAATGGCTCCATAAAATAGGCCTCTGCTGGGATGCTGGGGAAGAACCACGCGTTTGCCCACAGCCAGATACAGATGGCTCTAATCACCACCGGGGCACTGCAACGAGGGAACAGGAGCAGGGTGCCGAGCGAGAGCATGCTGACTGGGTGTGAGGAAAGCCCTCTTCTGCAAAAGGGCTGGGAGAAAGCGTTTGGATCTATCACATTCCAAAAGAACCAAACATGCGTGAGCTTGCATCAGTGGGGGAAGACGACGAAGACGCAGCAGCCGGCCATAAAACCCTCTAGTAGCATCAAACCTCACCCCACGCTGTGTTTCACTGACCAAAGAGCAGCAGGAAGATGAGGGCGATGAGCCCCAGGAGGAAGTAGAGTACAGCGAGCTTGCACCAGTGGGGGAAGACGGGGAAGAGGCAGCAGGCGACGGTGAAGACCGGGAGCAGGAAGGAGAGGATGGTCTGCCATACGGGCTGCTGGCGCTCGTACATCCAGGCGTAGAAACCATCGTCCACCGTGAATGCTTGATCCTGGTGATAAGGGAAGGGAGAGAGGAGGAGAAGAGCAGTGAGCTGGAAATAAGGGAGCAGGAAGGAGAGGATGGTCTGCCACACGGGCTGCTGGACCAATATGAGCCAGAATGAGTAATGGTGAAAGTCCAGCCTCGCAGGCCACTTGGAGAGCTATTTTTCAACCGGGTCTGAGGGTCTTCACCACTCTTGATCGCACCACACAGCCAGCTGAGCCTCCAAGGTCCTTATGATATGATGGTTGGGGGATCCTAATCCTGGGCCGAAGCCTTGTCCAGAATCAGTCAATACCTGATGGAAGTCAAGCCGGGCAGGCCAGTTAAAAAGCTTATTTTGACCCGGTCTACGTGCCTTCACCACTCTTGGTACTGCACCACCAACCGAGCCTCCAAGGTCCCCATGATAGTTGAAGAATCCTAATCTTGGGACGACGCCTTGTCCAGAATCAGTCAGTACCTGGTGAAAGTCAAGCCGGGACGGCCACTTGGACAGTTCTTTTCCGCCGGGCCTCAGGGTCCTTACCACTCGATCGCACCGCACCGCCAGGTGTGTCTTCCCCAGCTGAGCTCCACCAGAAAGTTGAAACCCCAGAGTGTGCAAGGTACCAGCCTGGCATCAGTACCTGGTGAAAGTCCAGCCTCGCAGGCCACTTGGAGAGCTTTTTCCGGCCGGGTCTGAGGGTCTTCACCACTCGATCGCACCGCACCACCAGCTGAGCCTCCACGAGCGCGTGAAACACGGCCTCTTCAATCGGCTTGCGAAGGCTCGCGGCATCTTCCGCGGGGATCAAGGGCGTCGCGAGCTCGGAGTGCTTACGAATGAGGTCTGCAAAATCCTTGCCGCGAAAATACTCGACCCGGTTTTCCTGAAATGGAGGACGGGGTGTAACGAAGGAGGTCAAAGAAGTTGGTTCACGGAGGAAACACAACATCCCAACAATCCGAAAATGCGTAAGAAAAGCAAAACTAAACGAGGAACGAGCTTACGACAACAATAGATGAACGCGAGTTTGGTTCGTTGTGGGACGGAATGGATCAGTGTTGCCAGTGAAAAGATGAAGATCGCGAGGAAGAGTAAGAAAGATGAACTGCGGACTGATAAGGTACGGCAATGATAAGGAACGGCGAATGCTGAGCTTACGCGAATGATAGCCCATCGCGAGTCCAATTCTCTGTGGTACCGCAGCTTATCCGCCGTGATCTCCGCTGGCGACTTCACCTTCTTCTGCGGCTTGGCGGTTTGCGGTGCTCGCCGATCCTTTTTCGCCATCGCGAAATGTGCAACCTAGCCTTCGCTTCTTAATGGAAAGAGTCGATTGAAAGGGAAGCCAACAGCAGCCTAGCCTGCACTTGCGACTTCGCGTCGTAGAACTTCGGAAACTAACGCTTATACTCCGTGGCTGACCAATACTACTCGGTCACAAAGTTGTCAGAAGTCGGCAAGATGAAATCTAGGAAAAAAGCGGGAAGAATGTGTCCGTAATGAGTCACTCGATAAAGTTTCACGTCAGGTTCTAGAAGTTTCTGTCGATAACGGAATTTTTGTACGCCGGGATGGAATTCTCATTATCCCATACATAAACAGTTCGATCTAGCCATATAATCGCATGACCTTGAGGCAGGTGAATCAATAACGGGGACAAATTCCAGGCCAAATCTTTTCACCCACAGAAGAATCTGGAATCTGGCATTCTCATCGTGCGTCTTTCTATCCTCCTCCCACCATGCCCGCCGTTATTGCCGCCGCAGCATCCGCTTCCGCTACCGCTGTCGCCACCACTGCTGCTCGGCGCGCTTCCCGGATTGCCTCCTCCCGCTCCCACCAATCGGGTGTCACCGTCTCCCGCTTTACCCAGTCCTCCAGAAGACCTACCGCCTCTTTCCCCAGACTCATCCCCGCGCAAACTCTTCCCCCGGCATTTGCTCCGCGGAGGAGTGTTTCGACACTGCCTTCCGCCTTTGCGCACTCATCAGCGCGTTTCGCACGCGTCGCTTCCCCCTCTTCCGCCGGCTTCTCCCCGAGAGCCATGGCGGGCGCGGGTGACAACAGCGGAGGCGCCGCGAAGCCCAAGAAGGTGCTTGTACCGATCGCGACGGGGACGGAGGAGATGGAAAGTGTGATTGTAGTGGATCTGCTTAGACGCGCGGGAGGTGGTTGCGTCCGTCGAGCCGAGGCGATCGTCGCGTCGCGCGGAGTGAAGCTCGTCGCTGATGACGTCATCACGTCGGTCGTCGATACGGATTTCGACCTGGTCGTCTTGCCAGGTAATGTGCTTTAAACGAGGAATTTGTGTTTCTTGAAATGAGAAAGGATAGCTAAGAGTTATGGCTAGAACAATGGCATGGGGACATCTTAGTGGAATGTAAAGATACCTCAAGTGACATGTCACGTGATATGGCGTCAGGAAGCTACACAGGATTAGAAGTCCCTAGGCAGATGCCACCCGTAGGGTCAGACGAGGCTGATACCTCAATAGGAAATGACTTTTGAGTCGACTCAAAAGTCACCTCAATAGGAGATGCTATTGTTCTGACCTTCATCTCGTTTCTTTTTCTCATTTTCTCCTGCAGGAGGCATGCCAGGCGCCGAGTACCTGAGGGACATTTCCCCTGAGGCATGTTTCTGAAACGCCTAAACGAGTTCTTCTTTTCTTTTCCTCCCTTACCTTCTCCTTCTCTCTCCTGCAGGAGGCATGCCAGGCGCGGAGTACCTGAGAGACAGCGCACCCCTCAAGCAGATTGTGGAGCGCCACATGTCGCTACCCCATTCGTCCGTGGCTGCCATCTGTGCGGCCCCCGTGGTGGCCCTCCAATCCTGGGGCGTCCTGACTGCCACCACCAAAGCCACCGCGCACCCAGCCTTCTCCGATAAGTTGACTGGCGTTGACCCAGCCGTTACCGCATCTCGAGTCGTGGAAGACGGTAATGTGGTTACCAGCCGCGGCCCTGGCACTGCGATTGAGTTTGCGCTTGCGCTGGCAACTCGGCTGTTTGGGGAGGCGAAAGCAGCTGAAGTAGCCGCAGGGATTGTAGCTGCAAAGGGGGATGGATCTGATTTGCTGCGTGTGGTGGAAAATAAGGATAAGATTCCGAAGCCGAAGAGGGAAGGGGAGGAGGTGACAGTGCTGGTGGCAGTGGCTGACGGAACAGAGGATGTGGAGGAAGAAGTTCCCATTGACGTGCTTGTGCGTGCGGGAGCGAAAGTGACTGTCGCTTCTGTCACTGATTCTCTGGATTTGAAGCTGCGTTGTGGGACGAATCTCACTGCTGACACCACCCTCACTGACGTCGCTGCCGCAGGGCGCAAGTTCGACCTTGTGTTTGTTCCCGGGGGTATTCCAGGGGTAAACTACCTTCGCGACAGCACCTTGCTGGACGGCATTCTGCGTGAGCAAGTGGCAGAGGGGAGGCTATGTGCGGCCATCTGTGCTGCTCCGGTCGTGGTTCTCCAGTCCAAGGGATTACTCCAAGGGAAGAAGGCTACAGCACACCCGTCCCTTTCTGACCAGCTTGCGGATCAATCCGCAGTGCCGGCACGTGTAGTCGTGGATGGTCCAATGGTGACGAGTCGAGGGGCGGGAACGGCGTTTGAGTTCGCGCTGACCCTCGTGGAGTACCTGTTTGGAGAAGAGAAGGTTGTGGCGGTAGCCAAGCCGATGGTCATGAGCCCTGCGCTTGTACCAGTGCCCATGCCAGCATAGTGCAAATGTTGGTGGGTTTGGCCTTTGATTTGCGATGAGTTTTAAATTGGTGGTTGAAACTGAAAAGCAAGCTATGCGGTACTATGTTCTTTGTTCTGGAAACTGTTCCAACTCTTTATTAGAAACCTGAAGCAGTTCGTTGGGATTTATATATTGAGGAGTCAACAGGAAGTAGCACAGGCTAATGTCCTACAAGTCTAGCTCAAGTTCCCGCTGACTGTACGAAATTATATTCAAAGAAACCAGCAAGAATGTCTAGTGATTGCTAACCATACTGTAGGTAGTAGTGTAAGATTTAGCCGTAGCTAGCAACAGTTGCTCTTCTGTTGCAGAGGCCTGCTCTCTCCTGGACGAACAGTCTGTCCTGTCTTGTTGCCCAAAGCTGGCTGGCTCGCCATCCTGCACAGTAAACAATTAATTCAACATTCCAGATTTCATATAGAAGCAGAGGAAAGGGTGGTTGGGAGAAGGGAGGAGTATGGGGGGTTGGTGCCAAGGAGAAAAATGGGTGGGGGGGAATCCTGCAAAACTCTCAAGGAAAGAGAGGTCGGGGGGGGGAATGGTTGGGGGGGGGGGGGGGCGGGAGGGAAGAGACCTCCAATGTTGCACGAAAAGAGAACCATCAGGGGCGGAACTATGGGGGTTAAGTGGCGCGAGCGTACTCCAAGCAGGAAGAGATACGGACAGGGAGGAGAGGAGTGGAAGAGGGACGGAAAGGGGGGGGGGGGGGAGGAGGGGGGAGGCAAAGGGGAGGTTGGGACAGGAAACGGATGTTGAAGGTATTGGTGGGTGGGCAAAGGGAGCAGCAGAATGGAGTAGAGGGGAAATGGAAGGGGGAGGTTGGGACAGGAAACGGATGTTGAAGAAATTGGTGGGTGGCCAAAGGAAGCAACAGAATGGAGTAGGTGAGTGACGACAGTGCCAAATTCGGGCACAGAAGTTGAGCCAGATGAAAGATACTGTAATCGAACTACATACCTGTTCTTAATCTCAGCTGCCATAGTCATGAAAGCCTGCTCTACATTTGTGGCGTTCTTCGCACTGGTCTCCAAAAAGGGGATGCCAATCTCATCAGCAAAAGCCTGCCAGCAGTTCAGGATAGACGGAGGGAAGATGACATTGACGCAATCGCAGTGTATCGTATGCTACCATGAACAGCCCAGTTCGCCATGAAGCCAGTGCATCCAACAAATATTTCCTTGTTTTGCTGTAATTTCTGATATATGATCTCAAAGTTGGTAAGAAAAGCTGCGGGAAGCAGATACAGGAAGTAGCTCGGCTCTCGAAACTAATCTCAAAAGAGGAAGAGAATCCACCTAGGTAGGTCTCACCTTAGCCGTTTGATAATCCACGACTCTCTTGTTGGTAAGATCGCACTTATTCCCCACAAGCAGCTTGTTGACGTTCTCGCTAGCGTATCGGTCGATTTCGTTCAACCACTGCTTCACGTTGTTGAAGCTCTCTTGATCAGTAACATCGTAGACAACCTGCGCCATAGTCATCAGTGAAAAAGTCAGCAAAACGACATATCCACTATCTCCCGACAAACTTAACGATAAGCGAGTCACTTACGATAATTCCATGTGCTCCACGATAGTAACTGCTAGTGATGGTTCTGAAGCGTTCTTGTCCTGCAGTGTCCCACTGCAAAAAGATTGGTTCAGCATTAGAACGGCCACAGAAGATAGCATTCACTATTGAATCTAACCTGACGGAACTTACGATCTGAAGTTTGATCGTCTTGCCATCGAGCTCCACAGTGCGGATTTTCTGTAACGCGTTCAAGGGGACTACTGTCAGCCTCAGATGGCACAACAAAACAAGATTCTAAAGAGAAAGCTAGAATAACAACTCACGAAGTCCACGCCGATGGTGCTGATGTAGCTCTCCAAATACGAGTCATCCTGATGAAATGAACGGGATACAGATATCACTAAATTAAAGAGTGACGAATCATATAAATAAAATGAACCTAGAAGCAATATGAGATCCTTACGGCGAAACGGAGGAGAAGGCACGATTTGCCAACACCAGAGTCGCCAATCAACAAAAGCTTGAACAGGTAGTCACTGCACAAGCAAAATATCCAGAGATCTATCAGCAACTTATTACTCTTAAAACGGTTCCGTGCTCCAACAACTGCTTGGATACCCACTACTCAGGATTCATGGCGACTTCGTTGACGCTAGCAAGAAAGGTGACTGCACACTATATGGCAGCAGCTCAAGAAGTCCGATGAGATATTGCGGTGTAGATGCTAGCTCGTAAGGTGTCAAGCGGTGTGATAGGATACCTCGGAGGCTGCAAACAGAAGTCTAGGAGGTAGTTCCTTCAATAACCGACTAGCTAGCTGAAATTAATGGAGGTCAATGAATGCATCAGAGCACAATCTGTGAGGTGGTTCCAGAATGTGAGACTCTGGCTGATGGAATCACTCTGGCTGGGTTGACTGACGGAATGTGTCGTCGCTGGTTGGTTGGTTGGGTAAAACGGGGAACGGAATGCTTGACGAACAGCCAGAGGACAACGCGGATGTGTCATTGACGTGAGTGCCACGCCGGAACAACCAAACCGACTGAAACCTTCTGCGGAGCGGGAAATAGGCGGAAACAGATGCGGAACCTCGAACATATTGCGCCCGCGGAACGTTTTGGCGGAGCGGAAAGGGGATCCGCCGCGCAAGATGGGTGTTCTGACTGCTATGGCGATGTGTCACTGTCATCGCACCTTCCCCGACTCGCCGAGAAACAGCCCGTTTCCCGCCCTGACAATCCCAAGTTCGTGCAACGGTCGCTCGTTCTCGGTATACTGCATGTAAAAATATCTGAGTTTACATATCAGCGTAAGACACTGGGCGAAAATTCTCCATACAATGATCAGTTCCAATACATCCCGTCATCCGTTATTGACAAGCCTTTGTTCGCATAACGAGTTCGCTCATCCAAAACTCGAGTGTAGTTGTGGCCCAGGTGCTTGGGTGGTGAAGTCTTCAACACCTTCCATCCATCCATTCCCTCTTCCAACTCTTCAATTTCTCATTTGATCCAGCTCTCCTTCATTGAATCTGCTGTGATCCATATTTTTTCATCCTCATCTGAATCAGCACCATTGAATCTGCTGTGGTTTCCGCTGCAGTTCATCCGAAGCGTATCGTTTGTATTATGAATTCCCTATCTTAATACGACATTCTTCGATTGGTCTAGGATTCGTTGTCGCCATGTCAGAGCTCGATTGCCTTCGTGGGATCGTCCGCGATTGCCTGGACAAGAACCTGATCAGCTCCGCTTCGTTTCTCGCCGATAAGCTCGCTTGCTTATCCTCTCAGGATCCTGAGGACGTCCTCCTCTTGGCGCGATGCTACTATGGTTCGCGGCAATTCAGACGAGCATTGAGGCTTTTGCGGGCCGAGGATCTAGTCCATTCCGACACCCGCTTTCGACTTCTTGCAGCGAAATGCTTGGTCAGTAAACCTTTTCACTTCTTATATTCTTGAACGGCTTTTGTTTCTTCGTTTGTTTTCTCGTTCTTCTAGCAAGGTCTGGCGCGTATGACTTGTATCTTGAGTAGTGCTCACACACTGAGCATTCTGAACATCGCTACTGTAGCTTAATTGAATCGGTCGCTTTTGGATTCTGGGTTCTCTTCTGATGTGGTGTAGGACTGGCAGGCGGACGAGAAGCCTCACTGGACTCCTATGATGGTGACGTTCTGAGCAGGAGCAAGTCAAGGACTGGGAGGAATGCCTTGCATTGCTGGAAGACGCAAATAACTCTGGAGCTCCTGGTGGTGGGAAGAGCTGGTCCGGCTTCCCGGTTACGCCGGTACCTGGTGGAGGATTTCTTACGCCTGACGCTCTTGCTCCGACGAGATTGGATCTGTCCACCCCTACATTTGGAGGAGCGTCTGAAGATTCGCCACGGAATGGAATCAAGGTATTGCTTAAATTCTCTCTTAAGCTCTCTCTTGAGCGGATTTGGTACATGCTGTGACATGTGCATCAACATCTACCCTCCATGTACCACATTTTATCATTCGATCGGCTACACGTGTCGTGACCTCCCATGCTCCTCCCGTTGATGTATTTCTGACTGGCTTGTGGCTTCCCTGCTACCTTGCTGACCTGCAGCCAGCAGCGGCGTTCAATCTGATCCGCGGTCGCGCGTACGAGGCTCTCGGAAATCGACCAAAAGCGATCCATTGGTACGCCGTGTAGTTATCTCCTCCAATTGGTTTTTTTGCTAACGAGTATGAGATGTGCGCGATAAAGAGCAGTGCGGGGGGAGTGATGAAGCGCACTGGGCACCGAGTCACGGGATGCCTCATGGGCTCTCTTGCTGTGACGAATCGCACTTAAGGGCCTAGAAAACCCGCTACCTGACCCCCCACACAACAACTTGTCCTCCCTGGAGCGATTTCCGCTTGCATCTTTCTTGGTGTTCGTCGGCCTTTCTGCAGTGCAACCCGCCATGACGATAAACAATCCATCATAAAGTCCTGGTCCCGGCCATCAAGTTCTGTTTACTCGATTAGCAGACACCAGGAGCGTCGTTTTTCTGTATTCTTATAGAAAGCGGTTGTGTGCAGTGGAAGAGTATCTCGAGCAAGTACGAATTGAAGGGGTGTGATGAAGCGCACTGGGCACTGAGTCACGGGATGCCTCATGGGCTCTCTTGCTGTGACGATTCGCACCTAGGGCCTAGAAAACCCGCTACCTGACCCCCCACACAACAACTTGTCCCCTTAGAGGGTTTCCGCTTGCATGTTTGCTTTTCTGCAACCCGCCATGACGATAAGCAATTTATCGGGAAGTCCTGGCGCCGTCCATCTGGTTCTGTGTACACTCTTAGCATTACGCCAGGCGTGTCGTCTTTTCTGTGCTGTAAATAAGCAGCCAGACCAGGTGAGATTTGAAGGGGTGTGATGAAGCGCACTGGGCACCGAGTCACGGGATGCCTCATGGGCTCCCATGCTGTGACGATTCGCACCTAGGGCCTAGAAAACCCGCTATCTGACCCCCGCTCCTACTTTTCCTTTTCACGCATATGCTCTTAATTTTCGGCTGAACCAGTCGTGCGATCTGTTGTGACGACAAACAATGCACCATCAAATCCTGATACCTACGTTTGGGTTCTGATTACACAACATCTACTGTATCTGAGCAGATCTACGTTTTTGTACAAGCTGTCCTTATCAACGTCGTTGCCACTCTATTACAAGATCGTTTTTCACTATTATTATGCGTGTTTTTCAATATAAACCCTATACCTAGTCGCCCTGTCCCAGTTACCCTTTTTGCTGGAGAATCTGGTCGTCTGGTCTCCCTTGTGCCTGTGCGTATGCCACCTGCCATGATGATTCTCACAGCACCATCAAATCCTGATGACCCAAATGGGCTCTGATTACACACAACGCTTGAATCTGAGCATGTCCGCTTACTGATAACTATTTATGGTCCTGCGTCCTTACGTATTTTTGTTTTCATATTTGTGCCTACACGTATTCAACAATTTCATTCATCATTTTGTTTTATCTGCAGTATGGCCTCTTCTCCAGTTTTCCTGCGGGATCTGCCTGCTTGGTCTCTCTCTGTTTCCACGCACATATAACCTGCCATGATGATTCTCATAGCACCATCAAATCCTGACAACCCCAATGGGCTCTGATTACACAACGCTTGAATCTGAGCATGCTCGCATGCTGAAAGTCAATACTTGCTCCAGCAAACGACCTTCAGCTTGTTGACCTTCATGCCTGCGTCTTGTGCAGCCCTCTTTCCTCCCTTCTGACTTCTTCCTTTCCGCCTTTTCCTCCAATTCTTTGTCGAACAGCTGCAATTTCCTTCTTCTCCTGTTTCTGTTAGTGTCACCCGAACCTGCCTTCCTCCGTGCCACTTCACCCCGGCCTGTCTCATAGGCTTATCCCTTTTTAATGTTTTCTCTCCCTTGTTGCTCTCCACCTCTCAGGCTTTCGGCTGCGCTGCAGGCTGATCCGTTTTGCTCAGAGGTGCGTCTCCAGGCTTGTGCGTTCAATGATTTCTGCCGACGACTGACCTTGCTTGCTGTGTGCTTACAACGGAGGAACTGTGTTCTTACAGTGGATGAGCTGTGTTCTTACAATGGAGGAGCTGTGTGCTTACAATGGATGAGCTGCCTTTCCTTACTGTGTCGCTCCCCATGTGTCTCTCTGTTTGCGTCTGACTGTCACCTCAGGCGTTTGACGAGCTGATGGAAAATCATATGCTAACAACCGAACAAGGTGAGCGATTGCTGCGAGGTCTTGAACCACATGATACGGATGAGCAAGGTAAGGGTTTTGTCTTGATTCTGTTATGGGCGCGCTCTGGGTGGTGATTTTTATGCTGTCTGGTGTAATATGGCACGACAGGCGTGTCTGGTGTTCCTGGTGTGTCTAATGTTTATCGATGGACGTGAAAGAGTGTGAATAGATGGGTCTGTGTTGTGTCGAACCAAATCAATCGATCAGGTGCTGATTGAGAGCATGAAGAGGGGGGAGTGATGAAGCGCACTGGGCACTGAGTCACGGGATGCCTCATGGGCTCCCATGCTGTGACGACTCGCACCTAGGGCCTAGAAAACCCGCTACCTGACCCCCTCCCTCCTTCCCTCGTATGAGACAGCGTAAACCTGCATGCTCTCTTAAGCAGTTGCTCAGTTGCTCCTTCTACGTCCTCGCTTACATATTGTCTAAATCGTGTTGCCCTCCCTTGGGCTGCCCATCTGCCTTCCATCTGCCGCCCATGTACATCTGTGTTGTGCAGAGGTCGATCTGGTCGAGTCTCTCAACATCCTTGCTGGCTTTGAGTGGCTGCGTCTGCTCTATTCGTGCCGCTGCAAGAAGGTAATACCCTCATTCCCTTTTTCTAGAAGGAGTTCCGTTTCGCTGCTCCCATGTCTGCGATCGCGTAGCCTCTTTCTTACCGGTCATGCCCGTCGCTCCCGAATGGATTCCTCACTGAAACGTGCCCCAGTCTTTCTGTGGTTTTACGTTTCTGTTCCTCTCCAGTATGGCAGAGAGGACGCAGTGGAGCAACAGCTGAAGCTGCTGGAAGGCCCTTCGCCTCTCTCCAACCAGCCAGCCCGTCTTGCTGCTGGAAGGCTTTTGAGTCGACTCAAAAGCGTTTGTTTTTCCTGTTATGTTTCTGCTCCCCTTCAGTACGGCAGAGAGGACGCAGTGGAGCAACAGCTGAAGCTGCTGGAAGGCCCTTCGCCTCTCTCCAGCCAGCCAGCCCGTCTAGGCACCAGACGAACGTCTGCTCGCCCCATATCCACATCCTCTCAAACACCTGCACCTGCTGCTGCTGCTGCTGCTGCTGCTGCTGCTGCTGCTGCTGCTGCCGCTGCTGCTGCTGCCACTGGTGGTGGTGGAGGTGATGCTGCGAATGACACCGGTCGGGGAGTGGGTGACAACGATGAGAGGGTTGGGAAGAAGGCGGGTGTAGGAGTTGGGCTAGGGTGGGCCTCGAAGGATGGTGGTGGTGGGGGTGGCGCGGGTGGGAGGGGAAGAGGGAGGACGGTGGAGCAAGGGTTGCTGGGCAGCAGTGGTGACGTGGCAACGAGCCGCGCTGAGCTGGTGCTGCACGTGGGGCGATACGAGGATGCATACCGGATCACGAAGCAGTGAGTTAGTTGCGGGATGATTTATGTTAACCATGACAGTTGTCATCCTATACAGCCTGCAGTATGCTTATCCCTCCTTCCATCCTCTGCTGTTGCTACTTCCCTCCTCCTGCCCTCCTGCTTCTCTCTCCTCCTGCCTTCCTCCCTCCTTCCTGTTCATCTCTCTCCTTCCTGTTCATCTCTCTCCTCTACCCTTGCTACTTATCCCTCTTTCTTCCCTTCCCACGGCAGTGTCTTGGACCGGGATCCACACAACACTCGCTGCATCCCCACGCACCTGGCAGGGTTTCCCTCTTCTCTCGCTTGATTTTCTTCCTGTCCCCTCCCCACCCGCGGCAGTGTCTTGGACCGGGATCCACACAACACTCGCTGCATCCCCACCCACCTGGTAGCAGCGGTGCACCTGGGCAGGAGGAACGAGCTCTTCAGAGCGGCACATCAACTGGTGGACGACCACCCCAACACGTGAGACGATGGTTTCTTGTGAGTGGCCTCAAAAGGCTGCAGCGGTGCACCTGGGCAGGAGGAACGAGCACTTCAGAGCGGCACATCAACTGGTGGACGACCATCCCAACACGTGAGTCGATGGTACTGTAGCAGCGCCTTCTCCTTGCGACAAAGTACTGGCATGGTTCACAGTGGCGTGCCACTACTTCTCCTTCTCCTTCTCACATGCAGCATTCGAGAATGCACACTGCAAGACCCACTCCTTTCGCCTACTGCTGACAGATATGCTGTACTTGTTACTGCTCCCACCCAACCATTGTTTACTCTGCAGAGCGGTGGCATGGTTCGTGGTGACGTGCCACCACTACTGCATCCGGCAGCACGCAAGATCACTGCTGCTACTCACATTAATTCTGCGATATGTCCACCCGTGTTTACTCTGCAGAGCACTGGCATGGTTTGCAGTGGCGTGCTATTACTACTGCATCCGCCAGCACGACCAGGCGAGGCGGTTCTTCTGCAAGGCCACCACCGTCAGCGCTGCCTTTGATAATGATTGAAGGCACCCTACTACTGTTCGTGTTACTCCTTCCCATGGCATATCCTTGGCAGGGCGTTGGCATGGTTTGCAGTGGCGTGCTATTACTACTGCATTCGGCAGCACGACCAGTCAAGGCGGTTCTTCTGCAAGGCCACCACCGTCAGCGCTGCCTTTGATAATGATTGAAGGCACCCTACTACTGTTCGTGTTACTCCTTCCCATGGCATATCCTTGGCAGGGCGTTGGCATGGTTTGCAGTGGCGTGCTATTACTACTGCATTCGGCAGCACGACCAGGCGAGGCGGTTCTTCTGCAAGGCCACCACCGTCAGCGCTGCCTTCGCCCCCGCGTGGATGGGCTTTGGGCACACGTACGCAGCACAGGAGGAGACGGATCAAGCCATGGTGGCTTATCGGACCGCAGTGCGGCTCTTCACAGGGTAGGGTGTGCTGTGGTATGGTGCGGTGCAGTGGGGTGCGGTGGGATGTGGTGTGGTGCGGTGTGGTGTTGTATGTACTGTGTTTTGGATGATGGCTTCTCCACCATCGCCCGTGTGCCTCTAGTACCCATCACCACGGATTACTCTCGTGAATCCTTGTATAGCATTGTCTGACACCCCATTCTTTTGAGGCGCCTCAAAAGTCGTCTTTTGAGGCGCCTCAAAAGTCGGATTACTCTCTTGAATCCTTGTATGGCAATGTCTTACACCCCATTCCCCCCACTCCCTGCTCTCCTCCACCCTCCCGCATATCCCCTCCCGCGCCCCTCCTCCGCATCTCCCCTCCCCTCTCCTGTCTCTCTACAGCCCTCACGTGCCCCTGGTTTGCATATGAAAAACACTCATCAATTCATAATGTGAAACTACCTATATTCTTCCCACCCGTGCCACCCACTGCCTCCCCACCTTCGCTCCCCCCCTCCTGTCTCTGTGGCAGCTTCCATGTGCCTCTGGTATGCATCGGCATGGAGTATGCACGCTCCAACAACCTCAGTCTATCGCTGCATGTGAGTCGACCCTTGTACAGCCGATTCTTTAGCTGCTGAATGCAATTTCCAGTTCTTCGCGCTCTTCTTGCTCTAGTTTCACAAGGCAAATGTAGCTTGGGCCACGAAAACGCATTTACTCCCCTCCCCACTTCCCCATTCTCCCCTCTCCCACCTTCTTCCTGCTTCCCCCTTTTCCCCTCTCCCACCTTCTCTCCTCTTCCTCTTTCTTCCCTCCCGTACCTTCTGCCTCTTTTCGCTCCCCCCTATTGCCGCTTCTCCCTCACCCGTTCCACCCCCATGCCCAGTTCTTGGATGAGGCGCGCAGGCTGTGCCCGTCAGATCCGCTGGTGCATAACGAGCTAGGAGTCATTGCCTACAGGAGCCACGAGTAAGCCTAAGACCCATGCCTCTCTTTCTTCTTGAATCTTGAGTCAACTCAAAAGTCATCACACACAGGCTGTGCCCGTCAGATCCGCTGGTGCATAACGAGCTAGGAGTCATTGCCTGCAGGAGCCACGAGTAAGCCCCATGCCTCCCTTCATCCTTGGCTAGTCCTTGTTACCTGTGTCTTTTTTTCTTTCTTTCCCACTCCGCTCCTCAATACCTCCTGCCGCCCCCTTTCCCCCCCCCTCCCTCTCTTCCCCTCTCCCCTCTACCCCCCTCCCCCCTTCCTTCCCACCCGAACCCACACTTTTCCACCTCTCAGTTTCACCTCAGCAGCGTGGCACTTTGAAGTGGCGCTGCGGCTGGTGGCGGGGTACGGAGCAGCAGCAAGTCGAGTCCTCTAAAGCGGTCAATATACCAGCCTCTTCCCTCTGCCTTTTCTCCCCCCTTCCCCTCCCTGTCCCGCCACCGTCTCCCTGCCCCCTCCCCTTCAGTTTCACCTCAGCAGCGCGGCACTTTGAAATGGCGCTGCGGCTGGTGGCTGGGTACGGAGCAGCAGCGGGAGAGGGAGGCGGGGCAGAGAGCGAGGGGGCACGGGGGAGCTCGAATGCAGCAGCAGGGCGGCAGGCTGTGGTGGCGGAGTCGCTGGGTCTGTGGGAGTCAACTGTGGTCAACCTCGGTCACTCGTACCGGAAAATGAGGTGAGGGAAATTGCGGTGAGGGAGGATGGGAAGGGGCAGAGAGCGAGTGGGGGAAGGGCAGCTTGAATGTGGCAGCAGCAGGGCGGCAGGCAGTGGTGGCGGAGTCACTAGGTCTGTGGGAGTCAACTGTGGTCAACCTTGGTCACTCGTACCGGAAGATGAGGTGAGGGAGGGGAAATGAGGTGAGGGAAAATGCGGTGAGGGTGGATGGGGCAATAGGTAGGGAATTGGGATGAGGGATATGGGGAGAGGGGAATGAGAGGAAGGAAGTGAGAGGAGGGAGGTGAAGCGATGTCCTTTTTTGCGGCCAACCGCCTTCCTTTCTGTTTCCCCTCCCCACCCTGAGCAGGAGATACGGCGATGCACTGATGGTGTATGAGCAGGGTCTCTCTCCGCCCCAACACTGCCAGCACCTTTTCTGTCCTTCCCTTCACCTCCCCCCTTCCTTCCTTTCCTCTCCCCCCTTTCTTCTCCATTCCCCCCACCCACATGAGCAGGAGATACGGCGATGTTCTGATGGTGTCCGAGCAGGCGCTCTCTCTTCGCCCCAACACCGCCAGCACCTTTGCTGCCATGGCCTTCACCCACCACCTTCGTTTCCCTCTTTCCCACCCCCCTCACGTCTTTTCCCATTCCCCCATTCATTTGAGCAGGAGATACGGCGATGCACTGATGGTGTACGAGCAGGCGCTCTCTCTCCGCCCCAACACCGCCAGCACCTTTGCTGCTATGGCCTTCACCCACCACCTGCAGGGAAACCTCATCCCCGCTATTGAGTTCTACCACAAGGTGGGATTTGCACTTTTTACTGTTATACAACCCTCATCCCATTCCCAACTGTTCTTTGTTTTTTAGAGCTCCTTAGCTAAAAGCGCACCGTGCTTCTTGCTGCCTTTGTTTGTTCCAAGTCCATGATGTAAACATGCAGCTGTTTCTGAGTCACACCAAGTCTATATGCACTCAAGGCCACCGTGCAACACAGCACTACACCCCCCCCAACCTCCCCAACCACCCACCCCTCCCTCCTTCCCGCCTGTCCCCCCGCCCCCCCCGTCACCCTTCCCATTCATGTCAAGTGGGCACTTCAAAAGCATCTGTTCCCCCATCCCCCTTCCTGTTTCCCCCATCCCCCTTCTTGTTTCCCCCATCCCCCTTCCTGTTTCCCCCATCCCCAACCACCACTCACAAACATGAGCAGGCACTGGGCCTATGTCCAGGAGATAGCCTGTCCGCTGAGATGCTAGGCCAGGCACTGAAGGACGAGTGTGCTCTCATGTCGGCTGCTGCTGACGACCATGTGGGGCCTGATGCTGTCCTGCCGCCCCTGATTGCGTGACAATGTAGGACCTTTACCGTGCAGTATATGTGTAGATATGGTACACCCTTTATGCTGAGATGCTAGCCCAAGCACTGAAGGACGAGTGTGCTCTCATGTCGGCTGCTGCTGACGACCATGTGGGGCCTGATGCTGTCCTGCCGGCCCTCCTTCATGACAATGTAGGCATTTATCGCACCGTAGATTTGTAGATATGGTACAACCTTTCAGCAGAGATGCCAGGCCAGGCACTGAAGGACGAGTGTGCTCTTATGTCAGCTGCTGCTGACAACCACGTGGGGCCGGATGCTGCCTTACGGCCCCTCTTTGAGTGACAATGCTTGGGTTATGAGACGTGTATGAAAGGTGGCATGCGGCATTGAGGGTTGGCCTAACTGTGTGCTCTCATGTCTGCTGCTGCTGACTACCATGTTGGGCATGCCTGATGCTGTCCTGCCTCCACCCCTGTTTGCATGGCAATGTCTGACTTCAAACATGTAGAGATGTTACCATGAGTCAGTGAGTGAGAATGAACTGCTGTTAGGGTTGCGTGTGACTGAATTTCTTCCAGAGTGTTCCACGTGCACATTAGTACATGAATTACTAAGTGAAACTGAAACACTTCTTGAGTGTGAAATATCTCTAGTCTGGAGTCAAGCTCAGTGCAACTGACCATGGAACCTCATCTCAATTCACCTTGGTGGCACACACCACATCTAGTACCACCCACTACCACTACCCAATTCAACAAGCCTGTCAAACAAAGCATCTCATCTCATCTCATCTCATCACAACCAGCCTTCTTTTCATTGCAAGGCATTGCAGCTACTCTACCTTGGCTACATACACTAGACTAGCCCCAGTCCAGCCACAAAATAATGCTGCATGCCACACACGCAACTCAACTGCATGCATTGCGGTTGCGGTGCCACTGTGCCATTGCAGCTCAATCTTAAAACACACACCATCTCATAGCAATCCATTGTCGTACCAGTGAATTACAGTCAAACATACCTCACGTCCTTGCCTCGATTGCATCCTGCTGGTGGGAGAAGCTTTCATGATTCCTGACCAGCTGCCGTACCCTGCGAAGGAAATGCAACTCATTTCCACCTCGCTTCTACTGCACCCGAATGGCAGGAGGCGGCTCGCCTGAACCTGGCCTTTACTGCACGCGGGTGGCAGGGGGCGGCTCCTTGACGACGGTTGACTCGGCGGTGCGCTCGTGCCACTGCAGCTCAATCTTGATGCGCCCGTTCTTGGGCGAGTCAGAGAGCAGGTAGAAGTCGTTGATGCGCCCGTTGGTCACCACGTCTGACAGGTTGATGTCGCAGTGACCGATGAGGTCCTGTGGAGAAATGGGAGGTGGAGGGGAAGGAATGTGAGAGAGGAAAACGGGGTGTGGGCCAGGGGGGGAGGACAGCCAGAGAGAAAGAGAGTGAGAGAGCAAGGATGTGCGCTCGTGCCACTGCAGCTCAATCTTGATGCGCCCGTTCTTGGGCGAGTCGGAGAGCAGGTAGAACTCGTTGATGCGCCCGTTGGTTACCACGTCTGACAGGTTGATGTCGCAGTGACCGATGAGGTCCTGGAATGGAGAACGGGAAGGAAATGTGAGGTGGGAAAGGAATGAACAGCACAGAGTGAGCAGGTAGAAGTCGTTGATACGCCCGTTGGCCACCACATCTGAGAGATTGATGTCGCAGTGACCGATGAGGTCCTGTGGAGAGTGACGGGAGGGGATGGAGAGGGGTGGGGAGGAGATGAGGAGACTGAGTGTGATGCGCCCGTTGACCACCACGTCTGAGAGATTGATGTTGCAATGACCGATGAGGTCCTGCTCAGGTTGGGAGGGTGAGAGTGGGAGGGAGATGACAGCAAGAAAGTGAGAGAGAAGTAGAAAGCAGGTAAGAGTCGCTGATGCGCCCATTGGCCACCACGTCTGAGAGGTTGATGTCGCAGTGGCCTATGAGATCCTGCAGAGGGGGATGGGGAGGTGCAGGGGGAGGGGAAATGTGAGAGAGGGAGCCAGGGTGTGAGCCAGGGGGGGGGAGGACAGAGAGAGAAAGAGAACATATGTAAGAAAACTCACAGTAAGGCTAAGGCTGTGGTACTCCCGACATCAGTAAGACCGTACCTTGGAGGAGGAGATAGAGAGCGTGCTCATGTTCTTGCTGTAGACCTTCACATGGAGCACGTCCTTGGCAGGAGGCTCATCCAGCAGTGGAGAGTCCCTCGTGGACCTTCCTATGCCAATCTCTCCCAATAAGAACGTACCTTGGAGGAGGAGATAGAAATGGTGCTCATGTTCTTGCTGTAGACCTTCACGTGAAGCACGTCCTTGGCAGGAGGCCATGGGGAGACTGCTGCTGAGGTACAATGCTAGAGGAGTGAATGAAGCAGCTCCAGGTACATACCTTGGAGGAGGAGATAGAAATGGTCCTCATGTTCTTGCTGTAGACCTTCACATGGAGCACGTCCTTGGCAGGAGGCTCATCCAGCAGCAGAGGAAGCTTCGTTCAAGCATCAGAGATTTACGTGAAAGAGGTGGACAAAAGGTGCCTCAGACACCAAACCATACCTTGGAGGAGGAGATAGAAATGGTGCTCATGTTCTTGCTGTAGACCTTCACGTGAAGCACGTCCTTGGCAGGAGGCCATGGGGAGACTGCTGCTGAGGTACAATGCTAGAGGAGTGAATGAAGCAGCTCCAGGTACATACCTTGGAGGAGGAGATAGAAATGGTCCTCATGTTCTTGCTGTAGACCTTCACATGGAGCACGTCCTTGGCAGGAGGCTCATCCAGCAGCAGAGGAAGCTTCGTTCAAGCATCAGAGATTTACGTGAAAGAGGTGGACAAAAGGTGCCTCAGACACCAAACCATACCTTGGAGGAGGAGATAGAAATGGTGCTCATGTTCTTGCTGTAGACCTTCACGTGCAGCACGTCCTTGGCAGGAGGCTCGTCCAGCAGCAGCTCCCACTTGTCGTCCTCATCAAACGTCAGCTCCGCCGCCTTCTTGTGCACCTTGCTCGTCCACTCGTGCGCACGGAAGCGAAGCTGCACGAAGGGGTTGGCGTGCTTGTTGGACTCGAGGTTCTCCCCCTCCCGTAGCATCATGCGCAGGCGCCCGCCGCCCACCTTGAGCCACGACGGGAAGACCTCGATTTCCACGTCGTCTGGCATCTCTGCTTCGCCCTTGGCCAACGGACTGACGGAGGGAGGGAGAGAAGAGGGGAAGAGAGAGGGGAGGAGGGAAAAAGGAGAGGAGAAAGGAGAGGAGAGAGGGAGATGAGAGGGAGCGTGAGAGAAATCGGTGCATGTGGAAGCGCAGGTGCACGAAGGGGTTGGCGTGCTTGTTGGACTCGAGGTTCTCCCCCTCCCGTAGCATCATGCGCAGGCGGCCTCCCCCCACCTTGAGCCACGAGGGGAAGACCTCGATTTCCACGTCGTCTGGCATCTCTGCTTCGCCCTTGGCCAACGGACTGACGGAGGGAGGGGATTGGGGTGAGGAGAGGAGAGGGGAGGAGAGGAGAGGAGAGGAGAGGAGAGGAGAGGAGAGGAGAGGAGGAGATGAGAGGGAGCATGAGAGGAGGTGGTGCGAGTGGAAGCGCAGCTGCACAAAGGGGTTGGATTGTTTGTTGGACTCCACATTCTCTCCCTCCCCCAGGATCGCGTGTAAGTGATTGATTGTTTGAATCAAACAGGGACTCACCGCAGGTTACTGTCGAATCCCAGAAACCCAAGGTCCTTCTTGCTGCCTGTCTGCGCGCCCGGCTCGAGGTCAGCAAAGCGAGCGCAATATAAGGCGGGCCCGAACGCGATTGTGTAGGTTGACAAGACACCCCCCCCCCCCTCCTAATATGAACTCACCGCAGCTTGACGTCAAAACCCAGGAACCCAAGGTCCTTCTTGCTGCCTGTCATCGCGCCTGGCTCAAGGTCAGCGAAGCGAGCCACGAGGCGAGATTCAAAGTGGGTGGGAGCGCCCTCGTTGATTCCTTCCAGAGCCACCCGTGTGACGCTCATCAGCTTGTCTGGCTTGTTCTGGTGGCAGGAGAGGAAGAGGGGAGGGAGGAAGGAAGGGGGGGAGTGGGGGTGGTGGTGAGCAAGGAGGTCAGCAAAGCGAGCACCCTCGTGAAGTCAGCACATAGGGGCCTGATTTCGGCCACAGTTTCACCCAGAAGAAACCCCAACTCCCAACTCCCTACTCCCAGCTCTCACCGTGAAGGACTTGTCGAACACCTCAACATGTAGCTTCTGCTTCTGCAGGTCGGCCACGTGCACCAGCAGCTCCTCCTTGCCCCAGTCAGGGTCAAGCTGGTCTTTCTTCACTTCACCCATGTGCTACGGCGGCCCTATAGAAGCGCCCCTACTGGTCAGATTTTGGCCACACTTGAGCCTTGAGGTCAGAAAAGCACCCCCCAGCTCACCGTGAAGGACTTGTCGAACACCTCAACATGTAGCTTCTGCTTCTGCAGGTCGGCCACACGCACCAGCAGCTCCTCCTTGCCCCAGTCCGGGTCAAGCTGGTCCTTCTTGACTGACGTGCTACGGCGCCCCAGTGCGCGGCCGTCAATGGAGAGAGAGAAGTGGGCACGTAGGGGTCGGATTTCGGCCACCGTTTCACCTAGGAGAACCCCCAAATCCCCCCTCCCAACTCACTGTAAAGGACTTGTCGAACACCTCAACATGCAGCTTCTGCTTCTGCAGATCCGCGACCCTGACCAGCAGCTCCTCCTTGCCCCAGTCGGGGTCAAGCTGGTCTTTCTTGACTGACGTGCTACGGCGCCCCAGTGCGCGGCCGTCAATGGAGAAGCGCACGTAGGGGTCTGACTTGGCCATCATGCCACCCAGGTTGCGCAGCTTGGTGCCTTTGATGTGCGTGATCACTAGCCAGCCGATGGGGGCGCTGTGTGGAAGGAGCGGGGGGCCGGGGGGAAGGAGCAGGGAAGGGGAAGGGGAAGGGGGAAGGGTGTGAGTGGTGGGAGAGGAGACTGTAAGGGTCTTCTTGACTCATAATCGAAGGGCAGCAATACGTGAAGTGAAGATGCCGCTTTAGCAACAGGATCAACAGTGTAAAGCTTAGTGCGAAAAAAGTAAATCTCAAAACCCCTTAGACTGTAGGGGTCAGTCTGACTTGGCCATCATGCCGGTTAGGTTGCGGAGCTTGGAGCCCTTGTTGTGCGTGATCACCAGCCAGCCAATGGGGGCGCTGGAGGGGAGAGGAGGCCTTGTTGCGCAGCTTGGGGCCTTGATGATGTGTGTAAAGACCAGCCAGCCAGCCCATCACATGGAAAATAAACCCTTTCCGACTCTAACAGCGCCACAGAAGGAACTCACAGCGGCTGGTCGTTGTACACCTCGAGCACCTCAGGCAACATGTGCATACTGGCTTGCAACTGAGAGACCCTTTGAGGCACTCAGAGACACCCCCTAGGCTGTAAGCAGTGCTCCTTCCCGCATGAATCTTTGTCGCTTGTGACCCTGAGAGGCTCTCACAGCGGCTGGTCGTCGTACACCTCGAGCACCTTGGGCCACATTTGAGACGTCTCAAAACTCGAGCACCTTGGGCCACATGTACATGCTGACCAACCTGGGTAAGCTACTGGTAGCAAAGACTGTGTGCCCCCATGCCCATGGTACTCACAGCGGCTGGTCATCATAGACCTCCAGCACCTTGGGCCACATGTACATGCTTGCTGCTACGTTGCCGATGGTCTTCTGCTCGAGGGATGGGATGGAGGCAAATGGAGAGGATGGGGGGGCTGGGGACATGAGAAGCAAGGCAAGAGAACGGGGCAATGGCACATGTACATGCTGGCTGGATGCTACGTTGCCGATGGTCTTCTGCTCGAGGGATGGGATGGAGGCAAATGGAGAGGATGGGGGGGCTGGGGACATGAGAAGCAAGGCAAGAGGACGGGGCAATGGCACATGTACATGCTGGCTGGATGCTACGTTGCCGATGGTCTTCTGCTCGAGGGATGGGATGGAGGCAAATGGAAGGGAGAGCATTGGAGTTAGGGAGCTGAGAAACGAGGCAAGGGGAAGAGGGGACGGTCACATGTACATGCTGGGCACTGCAAGCGATTCTTGAGAATTCTAACAAATGGCTCGCTAGAGAGCACTGCGTTCCACTGGCCCAGGGCCAGGTAGGCCCAGAGCAAGGCAGGCCCAGAGCAAGGCAGGCCCAGAGCAGGGCAGGCCCAGAGCAAGGCAGGCCCAGAGCAGGGCAGGCCCAGAGCAAGGCAGGCCCAGAGCAAGGCAGGCCCAGAGCAAGGCAGGCCCGGGGCAAGGCAGGCCCGGGGCAAGGCAGGCCCAGGGCAAGGCAGGCCCAGGGCAAGGCAGGCCCAGGGCAAGGCAGGCCCGGGGCAAGGCAGGCCCAGGGCAAGGCAGGTCCGGGGCAAGGCAGGCCCGAGGCAAGGCAGGCCCAGGGAAAGGAAGGCACCTGCACGTAGGTGTAGAGGCCGGGAATGGCCATGACGTCGAGTCCCAGCACCTTGAGACCGAAATCCACCTGTGGCTGTTGAGGGATGGGATGAGAGCGGGGGAAATGGCGGCCAGGACAAGGCAGGAGCGGACGGATGGATGGCAGGACAAGGCGATGAAAGGGGGGAGAGAGAACGGCAGAGACGTGTGGAGGACGAACGGCAGGGAGAGGGATCACAGGGCTCCTTTTTTTTTGTTTTTTTGCACAATACGAGTAAAGGAGAGGGTGATGGTGGATGGATGGGTTGTTGCGGACTCAAAGGTGGGATGAGGTAGTGAAATAGGCATTGCATAATAGAGGGGCGAAAAGAAACGCGAAAGAGGCATGAAAGAGCGTGAGAGAGAAGTGAAAGTGGTGTGAAAGTGGTGTGTAAGTGGTGTGGAAGTGGTGTGGAAGTGGTGTGGAAGTGGTAGGGGCGGGTACCTTATCCATGAAGGAGACGGTGATGGTGGAGAAGCAAGGGAAGATGGGCACGAGCGGCTTGAGTGTGATGCGCGTGACTGCTGCCACCTGCAGGTCGATGATCTGATGGGCAGGGCAGCACGGGGGGGGTGAGAAGACAGGAGAGCATATGGGCGAGCAGGAGTGAGTGTGCGAGGATAAGGGGCTTGAGTGTGATGCGCGTGACTGCTGCCCCCTGCAGGTCAATGATCTGATGGGCAGGGTAGCACGGGGCAGGCGCGGGGTGAGAGGACAGGAGAGCATATGGGAGAGCAGAGCAGGAGTGAGTGTGAGAGGATAAGGGGCTTGAGCGTGATGCGCGTGACTGCTGCCCCCTGCAGGTCGATGATCTGATGGGCAGGGCAGCACGGGGCGAGGGGATACGCGAAGGAGTGGGGAGAAAAAAGAGAGGCGGGAAGATGGGGACGAGCGGCTTGAGCGTGATGCGTGTGACTGCTGCCCCCTCCAGGTCGATGATCTGATGGGCAAGAGACATGCGAGAGCAGGGCCGGACATGGGACGGGACAGTTGGGGAAAGAGGGAGTGACAGGGAGGCGATTGGATGGCGAGTGAGGAAGGACATGACGGGTTCTTGCAGGAGATGCACGTGAGTGGCTGACTGCTGCGGGAGCAGCGTATAATGAGTGAGTTTTTGAGACGTCTCAAAAACTCACTTATTTCAAAGGGCAGGGAGGGAGGCAATTGGATAACGAGTGAGGAAGGACATGACGGGTTGCTGCTGGAGGTGCACGCGAGTGGCTGATTGACTGCGGGAGATGCACGTGAGTGACTGACTGCGGGAGCAAGGATCTTCGATTTTTGACTCCACTGAAGGAAGCTATGTTGGGAGTCAATTTGACGTGATAAAAGTGTATTTTTGAGACGTCTCAAAAAGTCATTTTGGAGAAATTTCGGAAGTGACTGCTGCCATTTGCAGGGCGATGCCCTCAGGGGCAGCGACACGCAAGAGAGCAAGGCCGGGCCGGGAGAAAACGGGGAGAGGGAAGGAGAAAGAGAGCGGCGATCGGATGCGGCAGCACCGCCGCTCACTGCACCAGAAACACCATCACCACCACCCCTCCCACCTGCACAGTGCCACCACCCCTCCCACCTGCACAGTGCCACACCACCCCTCCCACCTGCACAGTGCCACCACCCCTCCCACCTGCACAGTGCCACCACCCCTCCCACCTGCACAGTGCCACCACCCCCCCCCACCTGCGCACGCCACCACCCCTCCCACCTGCACATGCCACCACCCCACCCACCTGCGCACGCCACCACCCCACCCACCTGCGCACGCCACCACCCCACCCACCTGCACGGTGCCGGTAAAGCCCTTGGCAGAAGCAGCGACGGTGATGTTGGGATTGGCCGCCCAGCCCAGCGCAGCATAAAGCAGCAGAGGGCAGCGAAACAGCAGTGGGAAACAGCACAATAGCCCCATGCAGGCCTTGCACCATCACCACCACCACAACCACCACCCCACCCACCTGCACGGTGCCGGTAAAGCCCTTGGCAGAAGCAGCGACGGTGATGTTGGGATTGGCCGCCCAGCCCAGCGCAGCATAAAGCAGCAGAGGGCAGCGAAACAGCAGTGGGAAACAGCACAATAGCCCCATGCAGGCCTTGCACCATCACCACCACCACAACCACCACCCCACCCACCTGCACGGTGCCGGTAAAGCCCTTGGCAGAAGCAGCAACGGTGATGTTGGGATTGGCCGCCCAGCCCAGCGCAGCATAAAGCAGCAGAGGGCAGCGAAACAGCAGTGGGAAGCAGCACAATAGCCCCATGCAGGCCTTGCACCATCACCACCACCACAACCACCACCCCACCCACCTGCACGGTGCCGGTAAAGCCCTTGGCAGAAGCAGCGACGGTGATGTTGGGATTGGCCGCCCAGCCCAGCGCAGCATAAAGCAGCAGAGGGCAGCGAAACAGCAGTGGGAAACAGCACAATAGCCCCATGCAGGCCTTGCACCATCACCACCACCACCACCACCACCCCACCCACCTGCACGGTGCCGGTAAAGCCCTTGGCAGAAGCAGCGACGGTGATGTTGGGATTGGCCGCCCAGCCCAGCGCAGCATAAAGCAGCAGAGGGCAGCGAAACAGCAGTGGGAAACAGCACAATAGCCCCATGCAGGCCTTGCACCATCACCACCACCACCACCACCACCCCACCCACCTGCACGGTGCCGGTAAAGCCCTTGGCAGAAGCAGCGACGGTGATATTGGGATTGGCCGCCCAGCGCAGCGCTACCTGCAGAATGACCTCGTCGTCCGTGGTGTCAAACGACTTGATGGCTGCGAGCAGGGAGGGGGGGGGACCAAAGAACGTTGGACGCGAGGGGAGGGAAGGGTGTGAGCAGAAAGAGCACTGCCACCCAGCGCAGTGCGACCTGCAGAATGACCTCGTCGTCCGTAGTGTCAAACGACTTAATGGCTGCCAGGGGGGTGCTGACAGAGAGAGAGGGAGGGAGGGCGGATGTGAGAGACAGAGAGACAGAATCTCGCAGAGAGCATGCAGAAGACAGCATCTCGCAGGAGAGCATGCACTAGAAAGCATGCAGCAGAGAGCGTGAATGAGACTGACCAAGGATGGCGGGGGGGATGGTCCCCAGGTCGAGCTCCTCAAACCCAAGCGTCTCAATGAACGCGGGCTGCTGCGCCTTGAGCATGGGCGTCGCCTGCTCCCTGATCTGCTCGCTGATGGCCTGACGGACACACAAAGGAGCGAGAGATGGGTTGAATGCGGTGGAGGGGAGGGGGCACGTGACGAGAGGTACTGGATGAGAGAGGGCTGCTGCGCCTTGAGCATGGGCGTTGCTTGCTCCCTGATCTGCTCGCTGATGGCCTGACGGACACACAAGGTACAAGAGCGCATGGACGCATCAATTGAGGAGAAGAATGTGAGACTGGAATGGGAGACGAGGGTCTTCGTGCACGCAGGGTTCAGGGCCTTGAGCATGGGCGTTGCTTGCTCCCTGATCTGCTCGCTGATGGCCTGCTGAACGCACAGAGAATTGGGGAGATGGGTGGAAATGTGACGGTTGTTACAAACATTGAGGCGCCAGATCTTGTTTCTTAGGTTTCGTTGCAATTTCCTTGAAAAACGTATGGTTTGTTACAGACGAAACTGACAATCGCAGCTACACATGGCAAATGAAACAATCCATACCATGAGACCGCGGCCACTGTGCTAACGTGGGTGCAGTGCAACCATGGTGGATAAGCATAGCTGTGAGTGACCCACTGACCGCTGTGCAACTGGAAATTACCTTGTTGAGATAGGGCCATATCTCGGAAATGAGCTTGTTGATCCAGTCCACGCGTTGACTGTTAAATCGACTAAAAAATCGGCGTGAGGGTACAGTTGGAAATTACCTTGTTGAGATAGGGCCACATCTCAGCAACGAGCTTGTTCATCCAGTCCACGCGCTCATAGTCCAAAAGCCGGGGTAAGTGAGGGTACAGATGGCCATTATCTTGTTGAGGTAGGGCCACATTTCGGCGACGAGCTTGCTCATTATCAGCGTGCTCCTTTAATATTCGCGTAACAGTATAGGTGAGGGTACAAGTGGAAATTACCTTGTTGAGGTAGGGCCACATTTCGGCGACGAGCTTGCTCATT
The DNA here is from genome assembly GCA_947471745.1 of Closterium sp. Naga37s-1. Lineage (NCBI taxonomy): Eukaryota > Viridiplantae > Streptophyta > Zygnematophyceae > Desmidiales > Closteriaceae > Closterium > Closterium sp. Naga37s-1. The sequence goes on along the minus strand of CANJKZ010000337.1, from coordinate 584,338 downwards.
ATCAGCGTGCTCCTTCAATATTCGCGTAACAGTATAGATGAGGGTACAAGTGGAAATTACCTTGTTGAGGTAGGGCCACATTTCGGCGACGAGCTTGCTCATTATCAGCGTGCTCCTTTAATATTCGCGTAACAGTATAGGTGAGGGTAAAAGTGGAAATTACCTTGTTAAGGTAGGGCCACATCTCGGCGACGAGCTTGTTCATCCAGTCCACGCGTTCGTAGTCCGGGTTGCTGACCCACGGCGGCAGATACGAGTAGTACTCCTGCAGCTCCTCCTCCTTCAGCGCCGCGCCCTCGGGGATGAGCTCCTTCACCTCTGGCTCCTACGGAAACGAAAGAAAAGAAGATCAGAAAAAAAAGGAGCGGAATGAGGCGCCTCAATATTTTTCGTGTCCTCCGGAATCAGCTCCTTCACCTCTGGCTTCTACGGAAACGAAAAGGAATAAAAAAACCCGGGGAAAAAAACCGGGAAAATCAGGACCTGGGGAAAGAAGGAAAAGAATGAAACCCGCGAATGTATGAGAAACGCATGTAAATTGCTGTTTGCGAATGCGGGGAAAGACGATGTGCGAAATTCTTTTGGTTTTGAATCGAGAGGGAAAAAAAAAGCATATGAGAGGGTTGCTTGTAATAAAGATTGACTCATGACAAGAAACTAACTGGCGACTAAGACGCGTCGCAGAGCACACCAATAATCTGGGAACTGACCTCAACGGCGGTTGGGAGTTTATGAATGAAAATGAAGTAGCCAGCAACTAAGCCGCCGAGCAAACCGATCGTAAATCCGAGCGTCTGAAAGATGTAGTGAAATCCCTTCACGATGACAAGGTAGAGCAGCCATCGAATCGGCAAGAAGATTAAGTAGATGGCGTACGATATGATCGCCATGTTTGTCCACGCCAACAGGATAAGAACAAGCGAACAATTTCACGCGAGCCAAGATTGGCGACACGCAGTCGAAAACTAAGGAAATAGGAGAAGGGGCTGCAAAAACTACGTCAGATTCACGAGCTCTGATGGAAGAGCCCTGAGTGAGGACTGGAGGAGCGGAAGGGAGGCAGCAGGATGAGAAGGAATGTCAGGCCGCCATGGCAGAACAAGAAATGGATACAATAATAAAATCTGAGAGTCCAGAAAGGACCTTGTCGACCGGGTTACCCAGCACAGAAATTTGTGTCGTGCATGTTCGTGCAAGCTCGTCGGATATCGCCTGGTCCAGGTGAACGGGTGCGCACAACCGTGGGTTGGAGCTTGACACTTCTGGTCGCCTGGTCAAGCTGCGGAGATCCCGAGGGAGAACCGACCAATTGCATTCTCGGCTCCCGCGCCGATTGCGGGTCCGCTCCGCTCCACACCTCCACCACAGCGGATTTTTGCTCTGTCGCTGCAAAAACACCGCAGCTGCGCCTCCCGACAGACATCCACCTCTGAGCTCCTCGTTTGGCGTTATAACGACACTGAAAACACTTCAGCTAGGTAGCTTGAACCTTAATCTCAGATAATAAATTGCACAGATCTCTCCATTTTCTAGTGCTCTCCGTCATCTGCTGTCCCACCGTCACATTGGGATCTTTGGAGCGACGAAACCAGATCACCACAGCCAGTCTCACCCTTCGCCGATCCCTTGTCAGAGCAGACGGCAAGAGTCGCCTGTCTGAGCGCGGCCAGTTTCACTTCATCAGCCTGCTGTTACGCGTTGCCGTCGCCCTCCTTGTCGCCTAGCAACTCCCCTTGCCCAGCTCCGTGGATTGTGCTCCTCCGCAGCCTCTCGATCGTTGCTGCTTGGGTTTTGGTGCTCCCATTAGAAGCTCTTAGTTTCCAATTCAGCTATCGATTTCCTTGCAGCAGACTTCAAACTGTTGTCGCGGAAATCACGATTTGACGAGGGAGATCATTTAAAAAGGATTGGAATTCGGCAGCCATGGCGCAAGAGGAGGAGATGAGTGCGCTGTTTCCGGTGTTCGCGTTATCGATCGTCGCGTTACTGGCCATACCGTGGACGCTGTACCGCCTGATTGGCTTCTTCTCCTCTAAGAAGCAAACGCTGCACTGCCCGTGCTCGCAGTGCGACCGCGATCCGAAGAACCGTCCGACCGTCTGGGCTCGCGTGAGTTGTGCAATCGTGTGCGACGCTGTGCGACGCGACGCGATCGGATGCGTGGCGACGCGATCAGCTTCGTCTTGATGCATTTCTGTGCGAAGTGTTCATGACACGGTGTTGCGCGATCCCGTTACCAGGCATCCTGTGTTTCCAGACCCTGAATTCAATTCTTACATGTCTGCTACAATTTGAAAAGAATGTCACTACCATGACAGGAAAGTTGAAGTCGTTTCTCCCTCCCTTGCTCCGACGAATCCCTAGATACAGGATTCTAAATCCTTGTGATCCGAAACGCGACACGATTTTCATGTGGGTCACCTTTCCAGGGAGCTCCCCTCACGTTTCTCCCTCTCGTGCCGCAATAAATTCCTTGAAACAGGTGTCCAAGTTCCTGTCCATCCAGAACGTGACGCTCATTCTCATGTGGGTCGCCATGGTCGCTCTCCTCTACTACATCAAAGTGCTCAACCGAGATGTATGTGTGCTCCTCACGTCTCTCCTCCACACTCCCCCTACTCACTTTTCCCTTCTCTCTCCTCTACTACATCAAAGTGCTCAACCGAGATGTACGTCCCCCCTTCCCTTCTTCCCTTCCTCTCCCCTACTTTTCTCCCTCCTCACTTTTCTCTTCATTGTCCCCCTCACTTTTCTCCCTCCTCAAATATCTTCCGCTTACACAATGAGACAAGATATGCCATGATTCAATCAATGTCATGTGACTTGACATGTGTCCCTGTGTGTCCGCATGCAGGCACAGCCTTCGAGCCATTCTCCATCCCGGAGCATCAGATGCGTTTTGAGACGTCTCAAAGGTCGTCTACTCTACTGATATCATGGGGACAAGATGTGACATTTGAAATCTGTCCGTCTGTGTGTGTCCGCGTGCAGGCACAGCCCTTCGAGCCGTTCTCCATCCTGGGGCTAAGTCCCGGAGCATCAGATGCAGACATCAAGAAGGCCTACCGCAAGCTCTCCCTGCAGTATCACCCTGACAAGAACCCCGACCCAGGTGAATGCCCTTTTGCACGTAACCCTGCCCGCGTGAATGCTCGTTGCAAGTAACCTTGCCTACCGCAAGCTCTCCCTGCAGTACCACCCTGACAAGAACCCCGACCCAGGTGAACCCCGACCCAGGTGAACCCCGACCCAGGTGAACCCCGACCCAGGTGAACCCCGACCCAGGTGACCCCCGACCCAGGTGAACCCCGACCCAGGTGACCCCCGACCCAGGTTAATTACCTTTTGCATGTAACCCTGCCAGCCAGCTGCCCATACATTCTTCGTGCATTACATCTCCAAGGCATACCAAGTGGTCACAGGTACAGATGAGGGGCTAGCGGTGGAGAGGGTTAGGGTGACTTCCTCAACACGCCCTCTTTCCCTTCCCTCACTTGCTTCTCCACCATCAGACGCCCACCGGTTCTTCATATTACATCTCCAAAGCGTACCAGGCACTCACGGACGAGGTGTAGACTCTTGTCCTTCCCCTTCCCTCCCTCCCTGTGCGTGCTCCCACCACCAGCCGCCCACAAGTTCTTCGTGGATTACATCTCCAAGGCATACCAGGCGCTCACAGACGAGGTGGCGAGGGCCAACTGGGAGAAGTACGGCCACCCGGACGGGCAGCAGGCCATGAACGTGGGCATCGCTCTTCCCAAGTTCATGCTCGACATCCAGGGACCCAAGGTGAGACCCAAGGTGAGACCCAAGGTGAGACCCAAGGTGAGACCCAAGGTGAGACCCAAGGTGAGACCCAAGGTGAGACCCAAGGTGAGACCCAAGGTGAGACCCAAGGTGAGACCCAAGGTGAGACCCAAGGTGAGACCCAAGGTGAGACCCAAGGTGAGACCCAAGGTGAGACCCAAGGTGAGACCCAAGGTGAGACCCAAGGTGAGACCCAAGGTGAGACCCAAGGTGAGACCCAAGGTGAGACCCAAGGTGAGACCCAAGGTGAGACCCAAGGTGAGACCCAAGGTGAGACCCAAGGTGAGACCCAAGGTGAGACCCAAGGTGAGACCCAAGGTGAGACCCAAGGTGAGACCCAAGGTGAGACCCAAGGTGAGACCCAAGGTGAGACCCAAGGTGAGACCCAAGGTGAGACCCAAGGTGAGACCCAAGGTGAGACCCAAGGTGAGACCCAAGGTGAGACCCAAGGTGAGACCCAAGGTGAGACCCAAGGTGAGACCCAAGGTGAGACCCAAGGTGAGACCCAAGGTGAGACCCAAGGTGAGACCCAAGGTGAGACCCAAGGTGAGACCCAAGGTGAGACCCAAGGTGAGACCCAAGGTGAGACCCAAGGTGAGACCCAAGGTGAGACCCAAGGTGAGACCCAAGGTGAGACCCAAGGTGAGACCCAAGGTGAGACCCAAGGTGAGACCCAAGGTGAGACCCAAGGTGAGACCCAAGGTGAGACCCAAGGTGAGACCCAAGGTGAGACCCAAGGTGAGACCCAAGGTGAGACCCAAGGTGAGACCCAAGGTGAGACCCAAGGTGAGACCCAAGGTGAGACCCAAGGTGAGACCCAAGGTGAGACCCAAGGTGAGACCCAAGGTGAGACCCAAGGTGAGACCCAAGGTGAGACCCAAGGTGAGACCCAAGGTGAGACCCAAGGTGAGACCCAAGGTGAGACCCAAGGTGAGACCCAAGGTGAGACCCAAGGTGAGACCCAAGGTGAGACCCAAGGTGAGACCCAAGGTGAGACCCAAGGTGAGACCCAAGGTGAGACCCAAGGTGAGACCCAAGGTGAGACCCAAGGTGAGACCCAAGGTGAGACCCAAGGTGAGACCCAAGGTGAGACCCAAGGTGAGACCCAAGGTGAGACCCAAGGTGAGACCCAAGGTGAGACCCAAGGTGAGACCCAAGGTGAGACCCAAGGTGAGACCCAAGGTGAGACCCAAGGTGAGACCCAAGGTGAGACCCAAGGTGAGACCCAAGGTGAGACCCAAGGTGAGACCCAAGGTGAAGACCCAAGGTGAGACCCAAGGTGAGACCAAGGTGAGACCCAAGGTGAGACCCAAGGTGAGACCCAAGGTGAGACCCAAGGTGAGACCCAAGGGAGACCAAGGTGAGACCAAGGTGAGACCCAAGGTGAGACCCAAGGTGAGACCCAAGGTGAGACTCTCGAGACCCAAGGTGAGACTCTCGACGTGTTTTGAGACGTCTCAGGACCCAAGGTGAGACTCTCGACGTGTTTTGAGACGTCTCAGGACCCAAGGTGAGACTCTCGACGTGTTTTGAGACGTCTCAGGACCCAAGGTGAGACTCTCGACGTGTTTTGAGACGTCTCAGGACCCAAGGTGAGACTCTCGACGTGTTTTGAGACGTCTCAGGACCCAAGGTGAGACTCTCGACGTGTTTTGAGACGTCTCAGGACCCAAGGCAAGGTGAGACTCTCGACGTGTTTTGAGACGTCTCAGGACCCAAGGTGAGACTCTCGACGTGTTTTGAGACGTCTCAGGACCCAAGGTGAGACTCTCGACGTGTTTTGAGACGTCTCAGGACCCAAGGTGAGACTCTCGACGTGTTTTGAGACGTCTCAGGACCCAAGGTGAGACTCTCGACGTGTTTTGAGACGTCTCAGGACCCAAGGTGAGACTCTCGACGTGTTTTGAGACGTCTCAGGACCCAAGGTGAGACTCTCGACGTGTTTTGAGACGTCTCAGGACCCAAGGTGAGACTCTCGACGTGTTTTGAGACGTCTCAGGACCCAAGGTGAGACTCTCGACGTGTTTTGAGACGTCTCAGGACCCAAGGTGAGACTCTCGACGTGTTTTGAGACGTCTCAGGACCCAAGGTGAGACTCTCGACGTGTTTTGAGACGTCTCAGGACCCAAGGTGAGACTCTCGACGTGTTTTGAGACGTCTCAGGACCCAAGGTGAGACTCTCGACGTGTTTTGAGACGTCTCAGGACCCAAGGTGAGACTCTCGACGTGTTCTGAGACGTCTCAGGACCCAAGGTGAGACTCTCGACGTGTTCTGAGACGTCTCAGGACCCAAGGTGAGACTCTCGACGTGTTCTGAGACGTCTCAGGACCCAAGGTGAGACTCTCGACGTGTTCTGAGACGTCTCAGGACCCAAGGTGAGACTCTCGACGTGTTTTGAGACGTCTCAGGACCCAAGGTGAGACTCTCGACGTGTTTTGAGACGTCTCAGGACCCAAGGTGAGACTCTCGACGTGTTTTGAGACGTCTCAGGACCCAAGGTGAGACTCTCGACGTGTTTTGAGACGTCTCAGGACCCAAGGTGAGACTCTCGACGTGTTTTGAGACGTCTCAGGACCCAAGGTGAGACTCTCGACGTGTTTTGAGACGTCTCAGGACCCAAGGTGAGACTCTCGACGTGTTTTGAGACGTCTCAGGACCCAAGGTGAGACTCTCGACGTGTTTTGAGACGTCTCAGGACCCAAGGTGAGACTCTCGACGTGTTTTGAGACGTCTCAGGACCCAAGGTGAGACTCTCGACGTGTTTTGAGACGTCTCAGGACCCAAGGTGAGACTCTCGACGTGTTTTGAGACGTCTCAGGACCCAAGGTGAGACTCTCGACGTGTTTTGAGACGTCTCAGGACCCAAGGTGAGACTCTCGACGTGTTTTGAGACGTCTCAGGACCCAAGGTGAGACTCTCGACGTGTTTTGAGACGTCTCAGGACCCAAGGTGAGACTCTCGACGTGTTTTGAGACGTCTCAGGACCCAAGGTGAGACTCTCGACGTGTTTTGAGACGTCTCAGGACCCAAGGTGAGACTCTCGACGTGTTTTGAGACGTCTCAGGACCCAAGGTGAGACTCTCGACGTGTTTTGAGACGTCTCAGGACCCAAGGTGAGACTCTCGACGTGTTTTGAGACGTCTCAGGACCCAAGGTGAGACTCTCGACGTGTTTTGAGACGTCTCAGGACCCAAGGTGAGACTCTCGACGTGTTTTGAGACGTCTCAGGACCCAAGGTGAGACTCTCGACGTGTTCTGAGACGTCTCAGGACCCAAGGTGAGACTCTCGACGTGTTCTGAGACGTCTCAGGACCCAAGGTGAGACTCTCGACGTGTTCTGAGACGTCTCAGGACCCAAGGTGAGACTCTCGACGTGTTTTGAGACGTCTCAGGACCCAAGGTGAGACTCTCGACGTGTTTTGAGACGTCTCAGGACCCAAGGTGAGACTCTCGACGTGTTTTGAGACGTCTCAGGACCCAAGGTGAGACTCTCGACGTGTTTTGAGACGTCTCAGGACCCAAGGTGAGACTCTCGACGTGTTTTGAGACGTCTCAGGACCCAAGGTGAGACTCTCGACGTGTTTTGAGACGTCTCAGGACCCAAGGTGAGACTCTCGACGTGTTTTGAGACGTCTCAGGACCCAAGGTGAGACTCTCGACGTGTTTTGAGACGTCTCAGGACCCAAGGTGAGACTCTCGACGTGTTTTGAGACGTCTCAGGACCCAAGGTGAGACTCTCGACGTGTTTTGAGACGTCTCAGGACCCAAGGTGAGACTCTCGACGTGTTTTGAGACGTCTCAGGACCCAAGGTGAGACTCTCGACGTGTTTTGAGACGTCTCAGGACCCAAGGTGAGACTCTCGACGTGTTTTGAGACGTCTCAGGACCCAAGGTGAGACTCTCGACGTGTTTTGAGACGTCTCAGGACCCAAGGTGAGACTCTCGACGTGTTTTGAGACGTCTCAGGACCCAAGGTGAGACTCTCGACGTGTTTTGAGACGTCTCAGGACCCAAGGTGAGACTCTCGACGTGTTTTGAGACGTCTCAGGACCCAAGGTGAGACTCTCGACGTGTTTTGAGACGTCTCAGGACCCAAGGTGAGACTCTCGACGTGTTTTGAGACGTCTCAGGACCCAAGGTGAGACTCTCGACGTGTTTTGAGACGTCTCAGGACCCAAGGTGAGACTCTCGACGTGTTTTGAGACGTCTCAGGACCCAAGGTGAGACTCTCGACGTGTTTTGAGACGTCTCAGGACCCAAGGTGAGACTCTCGACGTGTTTTGAGACGTCTCAGGACCCAAGGTGAGACTCTCGACAACAGCAACAGATAGGCCTTCCCCTGTGCTGTGGGGCTCGCAGCACGAGCGGTGAGAAGTACGGCCACCCGGACGGGCAGCACGCTATGAACGTGGGGATCGCGCTGCCTAAATTCATGCTCGACATTCAGGGTCCCAAGGTGGGTTGGGGTGGGGCTCTCAACAGCAGCAGCAGCAGCAGCAGCAGCAGCAGCAGCAGCAGGCCATGAACGTCGGCATTGCGCTGCCTAAATTCATGCTCGACATTCAGGGACCCAAGGTGGGTTGGGTGGAGATCTCATACAATGTCACCATCTGCCTCTCCCACTTCCTTTCAAGTTTATTCATAAAATACGATTTCCTTATCCCCCCATCTCGCCTCCCCGTCCCACCCACTCCCCTTGCAGGGAGCGTAACTTCTCCTCGGCCTGGTCGGGGTGGGCATTCTGCTGCCGCTCATCGCAGTCGTCATCTACCTCTCGCACTTCTCCAAGTTCACTCATATAACACCTTCCCATCCCATCCCCCCACTCGTCTTCCGAGCCGCCAATTCCTGTGCAGGGAGCGTACCTTCTCCTTGGCCTGGTCGGGGTGGGCATTCTGCTGCCGCTCATCGCAGTAGTCATCTACCTCTCCCGTTCCTCCAAATACACTGGCAACAACGTCATTCAAGACACCTTGAGGAATTTCTATCAGCTCATGAAACCCTCGCTCGCCCCCAGGTCAGCATAACCCTCTCAGTTCAATACATGTATCCCTTAGTGCCCTCGGGTCATCTACCTCTCGAGTTCTTCCAAGTTCACGGGCAACAACGTCATTCAAGACATGCTCAGGAACTTCTACCAACTGATGAAGCCCTCGCTCGCTCCCAGGTCAGTGTAACCCTCGCAGGTCTGCATGGCCATTCCAGGTCAATATAGCTACCCCGTAGCGCCTTGCGGCCCAGCGCTCAAAACCTCTCCCGTTCTTCCAAATACACGGGCAACAACGTCATTCAAGACACGCTCAGGAACTTCTACCAGCTTATGAAGCCATCTCTCGCCCCCAGGTCAGTATAGCCCTCCCGCCCGGATCAGTGTAATTACCCCTTGCCCCCCTGTAAACATCTGCTTCTGCCGCTCTTCCAAGTGCACTGGCAAGAACTCCATGCAACACACGCTCAGGAACTTTTACCAGTTCATGAAGCCTTTTCTCGCCCCCAGGTCAGTATAGCTTCTAGGGGTTAGTGCATAGAGGATGTGGGGCAATACGCTGAAGTCTGGTAATTATTGCTGTGCTGAGCTGAGATGTTACTGCACACTGTTCCCTCCGCATGAAAACAGGAAGGAGGAATTTTGTGGCCGGCACTCAAGGAAGGTGGTTGGGAACGAACCGGAGGGAGTAGCTGGCGAGAATTCGAGGAAAGAGGAAGTTGGAGGGCAGTGTTTGAGGAAGGTGGTTGGAAAAGAAACAGAGGGAGTAGAACTTGGCGAGCATTTGAGAAAGGAGGAAGGTGGTGGGCAATGTTCGAGGAAGGTAGTTGGGAAAGAGCCGATTGCATCTGAGGGAGTAGTTGGTGAGTTTTCACTTAAGGAGGATTGACTCAGCTGTGATGATGGATGATGCTGGCTTAGGGCTGGGTTAGGGCTGGGTTAGTTACCTTTTGAAGCTTTTCAAAAGGAGGGTTGATGGAGCTGAGTGGCTGAGTCAATGTGGGATGGGATGACATGGCATAGCACCAGCTGGCCTGGCTTTTGAGGCGCCTCAAATTGCGTTGAGGTGGCTTTTGAGGCGCCTCAGATCAGTGGAAGGATTGATGGAGCTGAGTCGGTGGTTGCGTGTTTGTTACCGTGGGATGGGATGGGATGACGCAAGAAGACCAGCTAGCCTGGCTGGGTCAGCGACCCTGCACCTGGGGCTAATTGCGACCTATCACAGTGTAGATTCTGTGGCTAGGCCCTTTCTGTGGGTACATGGGTGTGAGTGAGTAGGAGGATGGCAGCTAGGTAGGTAGAAAGGGATCGTACAGGGGAGGCTTTGTTTTAATGTTTGCTTGTATGTCTTTTGTGTTAGTGGATATTTTTTTTGTCCTTACACAAAGGCAAGCAGTAGAGAGAAGCAGAAGTGAGAGTTTAGGAAAGGAAGCCATGAGAGGGAATTCAGTAGCCTAGTCTCAAACGGGACTGAGTGACCTTTGCGTCGACTCGGATTACAAGCCAAAGGAAGAAGAAGGGAGGGTAGGGACCGGGAAGGAAACGCAGGAGGCGAAGGAGAGAAGGGGTTAATCAGGCCAAGGCCGCACGAGGCGGAAGGAAATATCAGAACGCGATGCAAAGCTTCTACCAGCTGAGTCAAGTCAACCGTCCCTTGCTGCTCCCAGGTCAGTTGCCGGTGACACAGTACGGCAGAGCGGGGGTCCACGACTCCACACACTCATTCAGTTTGTCTTCTCCATGTGGTGTTAGTCTGATAGAGGCTCAGTACAGTCGTGCAGTTCCTGGAGTGGAGACGAAGGTGGGGTGGGGGTCGGACGGACGTAGTGCTTATACAGCTCGTCTTCTCCCTCTCAGCGCCCCGGCTCCTCCATTGTGAGCCCCTGTTCGTCCTCTGCCCCTGTTCTCCCGCTCCCTCTGCGCCTGTTCTTCCAGCGAGTTGATAGACGTGTTGACCAAGGCCATGGAGTTTTAAGAGATGAAGGTGGGCAGGTCGGATGTGGAGCCCATGCAGCGCTCTTCTCCCTCTCAACGCCTTTGCTCCCACTTGCCCTCTGCCTATCTCCCCTCCTCCTTGGTGCTCACAACTCCCCAGCAAGGTGATAGACGTGTTGACTAAAGCAATGGAGTTTCTGGAAATGAAGGTGCGCGGGTCAGACGTGGAGCCCATGCAGCGCTCTTCTCCCTCTCAACGCCCCTGCTCCCCTGCCCTTTACCCCCTTCTTACACTCTTCCTCTCGTCTGCACTTGGTGCTCCCAGCAAGGTGATTGATGTCCTTACAAAGGCCATGGAGTTTCTGGAGATGAAGGTGCGCGGGTCAGACGTGGAGCCCATGCAGCGCGTCTTGATGCCCCTGCCTGCACTTGCCCTCTGCTCCTCCCCCCCGTCTGTTCCTCCCCCTTCTTGTCGTCGACGCCACAGCAAGGTGATAGACGTGTTGACAAAGGCTATGGAGTTTCTGGAAATGAAGGTGCGCGGGTCGGACGTGGAGCCCATGCAGCGCGTCTTCTCCCTCGTGCGCTCAGAGCTCAACCTCGACCCCAAGAACCTCAAGCAGGAGACCAAAAAGTTCTGGACACGCTTCCCTGCCCTCATCAAGGTGAGGCTCCTTGCTCATTCCCCTTTGAAGCCAAGGAACTCTGCTCTTTCCATAGTGAAAAAAGCTGCAGGTGGCGGGTGCAAGAGGCTCAATCTCGACCCCAAGAACCTCAAGCAGGAGACCAAAAAGTTCTGGACCCGCTTCCCTGCCCTCATCAAGGTGAGGCTCCTTGCTCATTCCCCTTTGAAGGCAAGGAACTCTGCTCTTTCCATAGTGAAAAAAGCTGCAGGTGGCGGGTGCAAGAGGCTCAATCTCGACCCCAAGAACCTCAAGCACGAGACCAAGAAGTTCTGGACCCGCTTCCCTGCCCTCATCAAGGTCAGTATGGCTCCCTCACTGATTTTCGTTGGACCTTTAGAGCTTCTAAAAACTCTCAAAAGATCCGTGTAGTTAACTCCTTTTGGGGCTCGATCCGATCATGTAGCCCTAACTAACTAACCCCTCCCTGCCTGCCTGCCCCTAACCTAACCCCGCACCCGCCAGGTGGAGGTGCTGCTGCTGGCGCAGCTGACAAGGCAGGCGGATTTGGCTCCAGCGGAGCTGCTCGCATGCCTACCAATCCCGTCCTGCCTCCCCCCCCCACTCGTGTTGCTGGCAGGTGGAGCTGCTGCTGCTGGCGCAGCTGACACGGTAGGCGGACTCAGTGCCAAAGGAGCTTCTCAGCTGCTCACACTCTTCCTCCCTGTCTCTCCCCCCCTTCCTGTCTGTCTGCCTGCCCTGTCTTCTCACTCGCAGGTGGAGCTGCTGCTGCTGGCGCAGCTGACACGGCAGGCGGACTCAGTGCCAAAGGAGCTTCTCAGCTGCTCACACTCTTCCTCCCTGTCTCTCCCCCCCTTCCTGTCTGTCTGCCTGCCCTGTCTTCTCACTCGCAGGTGGAGCTGCTGCTGCTGGCGCAGCTGACACGGCAGGCGGACTCAGTGCCAAAGGAGCTTCTCAGCTGCTCACACTCTTCCTCCCTGTCTCTCCCCCCCTTCCTGTCTGTCTGCCTGCCCTGTCTTCTCACTCGCAGGTGGAGCTGCTGCTGCTGGCGCAGCTGACACGGCAGGCGGACTCAGTGCCAAAGGAGCTGCAGCGGGACTTCAACACCATTCTGAAGCTCACGCCGCGCCTCATGGAGGAACTTATCAAGGTGCGTTGCGGTGTGGAGTGGTGCGCTGCGGTGTGTGGCATTGCTCGTGAGAGGCAAACAGGACTCGGTGCCTGCATGCCAGGGACACAGCCGGCGGACTCAGTGCCAAAGGAGCTGCAGCGGGACTTCAACACCATTCTGAAGCTCACGCCACGGCTCATGGAGGAGCTGATCAAGGTGCGTTGCGGTGTGGGGTGGTGCGCTACGGTGTGTGGCATTGCTCGTGAGAGGCAAACAGGATTTGATGCCTACCGGGGACACACACAGCAGGCAGGCGGACTTGGTTCCAGGGGGGGGCTGCGGCGGGACTTCAACACCATTCTGAAGCTCGCGCCGCGCCTCATGGAAGATCTCATTAGGTGTGATTGGTTTCATGCCATCGAGCTCTCTTAAAGCCATGCTTTTCCCCACCCGCTTTTCACACCTAATGAGTTCTACCAAGCCATGCTTTTCCCCACCCCCCACCCTGCCCCACCCTCTCCTTTCCCATGTGCTCTCCTCGTCTCTCCTGCCCACCAGATCTCTCTCTACCCCCGTCCTCCTGTGGGCCATGCCTGGTTGCGCCCGGCAGTTGGCGCCATCGAGCTCTCTCAGAGCTTCTATCAGGCCGTGCCGCTGTCGGCCCGCAAGCAGACGGACAAGGGGGGTAGCGCGGAGGGCATTGCTGCTCTGCTGCAGCTGCCGCATGTGGACGAGGGGGTGGTGAAGAAGCTCACGAGGAAGGTGAGAAGCGGTGTTGGAAGGTGAGGAGCGGTGTGTATGGTGGGTTGGGAGCACCAGATCTCTCTCTACCCCCGTCCTCCTGTGGGCCATGCCTGGTTGCGCCCGGCAGTTGGCGCCATCGAGCTCTCTCAGAGCTTCTATCAGGCCGTGCCGCTGTCGGCCCGCAAGCAGACGGACAAGGGGGGTAGCGCGGAGGGCATTGCTGCTCTGCTGCAGCTGCCGCATGTGGACGAGGGGGTGGTGAAGAAGCTCACGAGGAAGGTGAGAAGCGGTGTTGGAAGGTGAGGAGCGGTGTGTATGGTGGGTTGGGAGCACCAGATCTCTCTCTACCCCCGTCCTCCTGTGGGCCATGCCTGGTTGCGCCCGGCAGTTGGCGCCATCGAGCTCTCTCAGAGCTTCTATCAGGCCGTGCCGCTGTCGGCCCGCAAGCAGACGGACAAGGGGGGTAGCGCGGAGGGCATTGCTGCTCTGCTGCAGCTGCCGCATGTGGACGAGGGGGTGGTGAAGAAGCTCACGAGGAAGGTGAGAAGCGGTGTTGGAAGGTGAGGAGCGGTGTGTATGGTGGGTTGGGAGCACTGGAAGCCTGGAGGGTGGTTGGATCACATAGAGTGGGGGGGCAGCGCGGAGGGCAGTGCTGCTCTGCTGCAGCTGCCTCATGTGGACGAGGGGGTGGTGAAGAAACTCACGAGGAAGGTACGAACGAAGGAGTGGAGAAAGGTGTGGAACGGTATGGGAGGGTGAGAGGTGGTGTGGGATGGTGGGGTGGGAGCACTGGAAGCATGGAGGGTGGTTGGGAACACATAGAGTGGAGGGGCAGCGCAGAGGGCATCGCTGCTCTGCTGCAGCTGCCGCACGTGGACGAGGGAGTGGTGAAGAAGCTAACGAGAAATGTGAGAAGCGGTGTGGGCAGGGCTGTCTGTTTGCATCCCCCACGAGATGCTCGTCGACACTCCCTTCCCCTCTCCCTCCTGTCCCTCTCCCTCCCGTCCCTCCCCCTCCTTCCCCTCCCCCCTCCAAACAACACAAGCTCAAAACCCTCCAGGAGCTGAGGGAAATGCCAGAGGAGGCTCGCACCGACCTGCTCACCACCGTGGGAGGATTGAGTCCCTCAGAAGCGAGTGACGTGGAGGCCACTCTGAGCACCATGCCTGAGATGCTGGTGGACGCAGCGTGCATCACGCAGGGCGCAGACGACGGCATTCAGGACGTCGACGTGGTAACCCTCCGCATCTGGCTCACCCTGCGCCTTCCCCTCTCCCATCTCTCACTTCCCCTCTCCCTCCCTTCCCCCCATCCCTCCCTGCCACCCCAATCAACAGAAGCTGAAGAACCTCCAGGAGCTCAGGGAACTAAGCGAAGAGGCTCGCACCGACCTGCTCACCACCGTGGGGGGTCTCAGCACATCAGAGGCGACTGACGTGGAGGCCACTCTGAGCACCATGCCTGAGATGCTCGTCGACGCGGCGTGCATCACGCAGGGAGCAGACGACGGAATCCAGGACGGCGACGTGGTAACCCTCCGCATCTGGCTCACCCTGCGCCGCGGGACCAGCGGCAGCGGACCCGTCGTGGCCCACCCCCACATGCCTCACTTCCCGTACCGCAAAGACGAGGCCTTCTGGCTGATGCTGGCAGACCAAGCCGGGAACTCCGTCTGGCTCTCCCAGCGCGTGACCTTTCTGGATGAAACGGCGGCGATTCGGGCTGCGGCGGATTACACGAGAGAGACGGTGGAGGCCGAGGGGTTTGATGATGCGAAGGTGGCGAGGGAGGTGAAGGAGGCGGTTGAGAGGGTGAAGGGCGGGGCAAGGCTGGTGATTGGGAAGTTCCAGGCTCCGGCGGAAGGGGTGTATGCGCTGACTGTCATGGTGATGAGCGATGTTTGGATCGGGTGCGATAAGAAGGTCCCTTTGAAGATTAAGGTAAGCCTATTGCCGAAACTCAAATATCTACCCTTGGTGGTTGGCATGTCATGTCATGGCATGGTTTGGGATTGATCTGTATCCAAGCATGAGGTCTGGGCGCCTGCCGAAGGGGTGTAGGGCTGACGATGATGGTGATGAGCGATGTGTGGATCGGATGTGACAAGAAGGTACCTCTCAATATCAAGGTATGTGTGGGGTGGGATGGGATGGGATGGGATGGGATGGGTTGAGTGCATAACTTGCAGTTGCTCTCTGTCTTCCCCCATGCAAGTGGGCAAGAGAATAAGGGCTGGAACAAGGGGGGCAGTGGTGTCTTCGGAGGGGCTTTGGAGAGAGTGACAAGGTGTTCAGTATGGTTCCTTTTCCAAACTCTCTCCCTCCTTGCCTCCCCACCTCCCTTTCCATACCCTTCAGGTGGGCAAGAAGACAAGGGCTGGAACGAGGGTGGCGATGGTACCTTCAGAGGGGGCTGGGGATAGTGATGAGGAGGGAGAGGAGGAGGAGGGAGAAGGGGAGGAGGAGGGGTATGAGGAGGATGAGGACTACATGAGTGAGTATAGTGAGGATGAGGAGGAAGAGGGGGACGAGGGGAAGAAGGGAGGGAAGGAGGAGGGTGATAAAACGGAGGGCTCGGATGGCAGTGAAGAGGAGGATGAATCTGAGCCGTTGATAGATGGCAAGAAGAAATGACAGGTCATGGTAGAATCAATCTCTGGTTGCATCATGGCATTCTTTCCATAACACCACATCTTGATCAATTTCTGTAGGCTTATTTAGTACACCTTGATAATTATAGCACAAGATGATTACAAACAACAATACCACCTCCTAATGATGTTAGTGAAGCACTCAAAAGGTGGCAAAGCAAGCACAGAGAAAGCAATCTGCATTGCTTACAAGAGAACTGCTGACTGGATACAGTGCATCTGCTGCTTAATCTCCCAAACACTAAGCGTTTTTATTTAAACTGCAGAGCTCCCACCATGTATGGTAAAAACATTAAAACACATCACTTGCGTTTTCGCTTGCCCTTGCCTCTCTTGCCTGTCCTACCAGAATCCTGTGGCGGGGCAAATAGGTATAATGTGCAGAAACAAATTTCACTCATTTAGGAGTGCCGGTATGTGGAAAGGAAGGAAGCACAACACATATCACAAGGCAACAGGCAGTGGAAAGACTGGAACAGCAGTGTAATACTAAACCCCATAGGATGGACATGGGGAAGTAGGCTCGGGTGGGAGTGGAGGGGACCTATGGGAGGGGAGGGGAGGAAGGGCTGGACTGGGGCTGCAGTGAACCCCATACTGAACCCCATACTGAACCCCATACTGAACCCCACTGCGAACCCTGCAGTGAAACAAGGTCCGCCAGCATGCCATGTATCATGAGGAGCTGGGATTCAGAGACTTACCCTGAGGTGTGAACTCACGGCCTAACCCTGCGGTGTGAACTCACGACTTACCCTGACGTGTTGTCGGTAGGCAATGCGGCCGTAAAGGGTTTTCCCTGCTGCTGTTACATACACCTGCAGCACGCACACATGGACGGGATGGGAGGGACGGATGCACAGAAGAGACTGCCTCAGAGGAAATCATATTTTTAGGCGCCTCGAGAAATAGTCTTCCCTGCTGCTGTCACATGCACCTGCAGCACGCACACATGGGCGCGATGGGAGGGATGTATTTTCGAGTCGACTCAAAAACATGCACCTGCAGCACGCACACATGGACGGGACGGGAGGGACGGATGCACAAAAGGGACTGCCTCAGAGGAAAACCTTTTTTTTAAGCGACTCATAAAGTGCAAACAGCTCATCTTCATGAAAATCACATTTGAGAATTCTCAAAAGTGATTTTCACGCTTGCTGCGGTTCGAATCCACGTTTTCTTCCACCTTCCGGGCCTCAAAGTGCAAACAGCTCACCTTCTTGCCGCCCTCTGACACCCATTGCCCGCCGCTGCTACCAGCAGCACCTGTACCACCACCACCACCACCAGCACCTGTACCAGCAGCAGCAGCAGCAGCAGCAGCAGCCCTAGCAGCAGCAGCAGCAGCAGCAGCACCACCTCCTCTCCTCCTTCCACTGCTCCCTTGCTGCTGCTGCCACCCAAAGCCCTGCCCTCCCATCCCCTCCCTCCCACTCCCAGCAGCTCCCACAGCGGCACCAGCTGGGCGGCCTCTTCTGTCCGCATCTGCTCCAAAAGACAACCCCACACCAAACTGGCCTCGGTAGTCGACGAAAACAGGGTCACCGTTGGCGCCCGCACCAGCCGGGCGGCCTCCTCTGTCAGCATCTGCTCCGGAGGGAGGTTCGGCTCCAAACTGGTTTCGGTAGTCGATGAAAACAGGGTCACCGTTGGCATCACACCCACGCTCCTCCAGCCAACCTACCAGCTGCAGGTGGGGCAGGCGCCGCTGCAGCAGCTGCCGAGTAGCCTCAGACAGAGCGGGTGTTGCTGGTGTGTGTGTTGCGGGTGGCTGATGCATGGGGCTTGACAGCACAGGTGTTGCGGCCGGTGTGTGCATTGGGGGCGCACGTTGCATGGTGTCAGACAGAGCGGGTGCCTGTGATGGGGGTGCCTGTTGAAACTCTTTTCGAGACGACTCAGGAGTTTGTGCGAACGGTGTCTGCTGCGCGACGCCTGGCCTTGGCATGCCAATTGACAAGACAGGTGTCTGAGTTTCAGGCGGCTGACGTTGCAGCGAGTCAGTGAAACGGGCTGGTGGTTGAACCACAGAGCTCCGTCCCTGCGTGCTGCCAGTTCCCGTTGCTCCCTCCGACACATCTGCATGTGACCTCCCCTCCTCGTCTCCATCGCAGAACAGCCGCCGCCGCAACCCATCCACCTCTCCAAACCTCTCCTCTCTCCCCTCACCCTCCTCTCCTCTCTCATCCGGCTCCTCTTCCTCTCTCCCCTCACCCTCCTTTCCTCTCTCATCCGGCTCCTCTTCCTCTCGCCCCTCCGGAGGTGTGTCCTCTATATCTTCTACTTCTGCCATGTCTCTCACACCCACCATCTCAATCTCATCCTCAATATCATCATCTATCCGCAACCACGTCTGGGGCAGTCGAGGCATCGTTGGGCAGGACATGGGGCGTTTAGACGGTACTGGAGCAGGCATTAACGGGGATGCAGGGGTACGCCCTACACAGCTGGATGAGCGGTGACAGCTTGCTGTTGCTACACACCCTGGTGCTGTTGGCTTTGATGGTGGCGGGTTGCCTGTTGCTGCTGCTGCTGCGGCTGCTGCTGCTGTGTTTGCTCGTCGCCTGGGTGGCGGCGTGGCTGCTGCCAATGCTGGTGCTGATGGTGACAGCAGTACAGGAGAAGGCGAGCTGCACACAAACCCCATGCCTGCTTTCACAGGCGCCTCTGACTGGCTCCCATCCCCCACTTCCTTCCGTCTCTCCTCCTTCGTTTCCTCCTCCTTCCTTCTCTCCTCCTTCCATCGATCCTCCTCCATTCGCTCCTCCTCTTTGCTCTCTCCCGCCCTGCCCCTTACCTCTACAGCCTTCCGCAGCCTTCTGAACCTCCTCCCTCCGTCTCCCTCCCCACTTGCAGAAGCACCACCACCACGACTGCGAGCAAACTCAGCAGCAGGAGCTGCTGTACCACCACCAACACCACCACCACCAGAGAAATCAGCAGCAGCAGCAGCAGCAGCAGCAGCACCAGACAATTCCACCTTCACCTTCTTTCCACTCTCAACCCTCCCAGCAGCAACGTCTCCTTGTTGCCCGTCCATCTCTGCCATGCCCCCATCCCCCAACGTGTCCCCCTCCCCATCCCACCCCTCCAAACCCAGCGAGAAGCTGGGTGCGTCCAGACCCTGTGACGGCTGAAACCCCATCCCCGATTCTTGCGGCGCCTCAAAAGCCGTCCCATGCCTCGCGTCCCTCTTTTGAGGTGCCTCAAACAACGAGAAACTGGGTGCGTCCAAGCCCTGCGAAGGGAGGAAGCTCATTGCCTCAGGTTCCACCTGAAGCTCAGACGGCAGCACGTGAAGGGAGAAGGAGGGCGGTTCAAAGTCAAACTCTCCCATCGCCGTCCCTCCCTCGGAGGCCTCTCCTTCGTCTTGTACACACCGTGCGTCCTCATCTGCTGGTAATTTCTCCTCTGCCCCCCTTAACTTCTCCTCTTCCCTTCCTCTCTTTGCACACTCTCCTCTCTCCTCCCCTCTCTCCTCTTCTCCTCTCTCCTCTTTTTCTCTCTCCTCCTCTCCACTCCCCTCTCCCCTCCCTTCTCTTCTATCCGCAGCACCTGTCTGTGCCATCTGACCATCGCCTCCTCCCTTCCCTCTCCATTCGCCTTCCTCATTTCCAATCCCTTCTCGCCCTCCCGCTTCTCCTCCCTTGTTCCCGTTCACATCCATTTCTCCTCCTTTCTTCCCTTTCTCTGCTTCCTTTCCCCCTCTTCCCTGCTCGTCCTGTATCCTTGTCCTACCGCCCCCACTTCTGTCCTCCTCTTGTGAATCTGAACCAATCTCCAACCCATCCACCTTCTCCCTCCCTCCTTCCCTTGCACTTTCCATGTCACATTCGTGCGTGGACTGCTCAATCAGGGACCGCCACGTGGCTTCATCCTCAGGCTGAGTCATCATGGAGTCATCACTGTCAGCATCCCTGTCATAACTGTCAGCATCTTTGTCAACATCACTCGCACCCCTCGTTTCGTCTTGTTCCTCCCCTCCAGCCCACTCCTCCCTTTCAACTGCTTCCTGTACTCCCATCCTCCCTCGTCTCTCCTCTCCCATATCCTCTCCCATCCCCTTTCCTGCCTCCTGCTCCTCCTCCTCCTCCTCCTCCTCCTCCTCCTCCTCCTCCTCCTCCTCCTCCTCCTCCTCCTCCTCCTCCTCCTCCTCCTCCTCCTCCTCCTCCTCCTCCTCGCCCCCTATCACACGCCTCCTCTTCCTCCTCCCACACTCTCTCTCGTGCTGCTCCTTTAACCCCTCAGGTCCACAGTTATCCTGCTCTTCCTTCTCTGCCTCCTTCTCACTTCCTTCCACCTCCTCCCCTTCCTCACCTGCCACCTCCTCCTCCTTTTCCTCCTCATTTTCCTCTTCCTCCTTTCTCTCCTCTCCCTCCTCTCCCTCCTCGTCCCCGCCATCATCCAACCAATCACCATCCTTTACCTTCCTCTCACCCCGCACTCTCAAATCATCCACCAACCACTCACCACTGTCGAAATCCGTCCGACCCTTATCGCCATCACCATCATCATCACAACCACCATCGCAACCACCACCACCACTACCACCACCACCGTTGTCATCATCATCATCATCCGACCAATCAGCAATGGTTTTGATCCTCCTCCTCCTCACCACAGCAGGTATCCCACACCGCCATGCAGTCGGATGAAACACCGTGCCACTTTCTAACCCCCCTGTATTGTAACTTCCAAACTTCCCTCTAAGATCATTCCCCATTGCAGTCACATCCAGCCCTCTCAAACCCCCAAACTCCCCACTTTCACTGACGCTCCTCCATGCTCTCCCTCCCATACTCCCCACTCCCACTCTCGCTCCTTCCCTCCCCCTCACTCCGCCCCCACTCCCTGTAACCCCTCTCTCTCCAACAAAATCTCCTCCTTCTCCTCTGAAACCTCCCCCACTTACCCCCCCTCCCTCACTTGCTCCCCCTTCCCCTCCCCTTCCCCCTCTCCCATCCTCTCCTCCTCCCCCTCCTCCACCTCTGCCTGCCACTGGCTGTGCTTGACTTTTCCGTTGCCAACTGGACCAGATAGGCTGTTGCAAGGAAAAAGACAATCGAGGCTTCTGCGAAGCGCTGTGCTTTCCCTTGAACGGCCTCTTTCTCGTTGGGTCCTGACGTGGCGGCTCAGCCACTTTGGACACGTCATCCTGACTCGGCACTAAATCGAGCTCAATCACCTCCACCGTAACTCCTAAAGTCACATCATCTAATGTCACACCTCCTGAAGTTACACCTTGCCTTTTTGCGGATCCTCCCACTCCTCCATCAGTCACATCACGTACAGTCACGCCCTGTCTAGTAACAAATTCGTGACCCGTTTTCTCTGCTGATGGCGCTGCTGTTGCGCCATCCGCTCCGTGCGAGTCCCATCTGAACCGAACGGACGGCTGTGATGGGGCCTGCGAAACTGATGGCTGTGAACGATCTGGCTGCGATGGACTGGGCGAAACCTGTTGCGAAGATGTTACGGGTTCCTGCGACAAGTAACGCGACAGTGGTGCCTGAATCTTGCGACGGGATTGGCTAAGCGGGAGTGGCCGTGAGCTATTTCTGGGCTTGCCACGTGGCGGCATTGTAGCGGCGGTGGATCCAAGACCGCGAATGAAACCCCTGGCCTCTTCTTTGCTTGTCGACGAAAGCGGTTTTGCAAACACGAATATTTCAATTATAGGATAGTAAGTCAATAGCTCCTTATATATTACGGCGAGTCTGAGGTGTCACGAATCAAATCATCTGGGCAACGCGAGGTAGAGGCGAAAAAGCCACGACAGGAACTGAAACCCTAACAAATAACCGCTCACTCAAGTCAAAGCCACCCCTTACTGCGCTTGTTCAAAACACTAACCGGAGCAGCCGCAACAATCCCAACGGTCGGTAAGACTGGACTCAACTCAACCCAGGGTAGTGGTGTAGTCGAATGGCGCTCTGCCAGTTAGAGCCAAGCAAAACCTCCAAGGTGTGAGGCGTCAAGTTGACGACGACTAGCCGTTTATTCTCGACTATTTTGAGGGGTGTGCGGGACAGAATCGAACGGATTCAAATATTCGAATTGGGGGTACACTCCATTACTGTGCAAATTCTGCTAAATTGGCATTGTACAGCTGTGCTGATTTTCGCTTGATCACAAACTCTTATGTTGTGCTGTTTATGGTTCAACAACAACAACAGATGACAATAATGAAAGGTTTTCAACCAACCAAAAGCAGATTTGCCTTGACCATGATTCTGCACTTCTTATTCTCTGCCTCACTTACTAGCTCATTCTTACAGTAGGTGCACGTGCCTCTTATTTCCGCCAACCTAGCCCCACCACTCCCTAGGCTTCGTAGGGAGCTTGTAGTCCCGTCGTGGTTCCTAGATCCCGCCCTACTACCAGCGACTTTGCACTTGGCATCGAATCCGACACGTGGTTTGCACACGCTAGCACTCATGGCACAGCCAGTCTATTCCTATGCCAGCCGCGTACTGGGACGATCTTAGTATTAGTGCTAATTAGGTTGATAAACAGATAATTTCGACGTTTAGATAGTTCGATACATCACTCCGATTCTGTGCATGTTCGACCGCATTTCGAGCGCTTCATACGTAAATCTGTCTGCTGCCAGGCTGCTGCACTGAAGGCATACGAACCGTCAGTTTTAGGAAACGCAACTTGATTGTCGGCGCCAGTAGCATTCGCCGGTTCCCGAGCCAAATTGATCGTTGTTCTCTTCCTAGTGACCAACGGTTTGGATTCAATTCGGGTAGTTAGTTTCGTGTCCTGCTAAAGACCTATCGGATTAAGCCTGAGCGGGTACAGAGCTTTAGACGAGGGATTCTGTCTCGTTATTGTTAGAAGCCGTTACAAAAGTCGTCGCGGAACTCCGTACTTTTGCCGTGACTTGGAACGTTCTGTACGCGTTTCAAGGTTGAGGCGGCTCGACGGAGGAGCGGGAGACGTCGCGGACTACACACTTCTGTATCGAATTGACGTATATCGAATCAGCTTGCCAGAATGAGTGTACGTGCCATGGCCTCGCAATCTGATATTCTTCTTCCCTGTTCGCCCTTTCCTCCCCTTTTTCCCCTCCGACCCCATTCAATCCGCTTCTCTCCTTTCCTTCTCCCCTTTTCCTGCTCCCGCTTCCCTCCTCCCAAATGTCACTTGCTCTGTCGTTAAAGTCTTCCGTCTTCCGTGAATTGCCTGAATCGGCAGCAGGAGTCAGCGCAGCGATTCGTGCCTTTATTATGCGTGACTTTACTGCATGTGTTTCTAATGCCGTACCAAACTTTTGCGCTCCCGATTCCTCCTCCTCTCTCCCTTTAACCGTTTGCCTCGGCTGCAGAAGGAACTGGTGCAGCAGTTCGTTGCATTCCCTGTTGTCCCCAACCATGAGATGTATGTGAAAGTTGCATATCCCGCGCATCCCCCCTTTTCCTCATATTCCCCCATCCGACCCTACCCCGCACCCCCCTCCCGCTCTCTCTGCTCCATCTCACCCCCATCCCAGAGCCGTCTGAATCGACAGCAGAAGGAGGCAGTACAGCAATTCGTGGCGATCACAGGCACGAGGTGAGAATGCCATATGCATGTGCACAGCACAGACGCGTGGTGAGCACGCGCGTGGTGAGCACAGCACAGGCACGTGGTGAGCACAGCACAGGCACGTGGTGAGCACAGCACAGGCACGTGATGAGCACGAAGGCCTGAGCGATGAATGCCATTTCTTGCAGCCTTCCCCGTCCTATGCATCCCTGCTCACGTAACGCTCCCACATTCCCCTTCCAGCGACCTCGGGGCACTAGCGGCGCTGAGCCCCAGCGAGTGGAACATGGAGCTGGCGTTCAACCTCTTCTACTCCTCCACCTCGGCCTCTCTCATTCCCTCCCTCCCCTCCCTCCGCTCCCTCCCTCCCCCCACCAGTGACCGGGGGGCACTAGCGGCCCTGCGAGCCAGCGAGTGGAACATGGAGCTGGCGTTCGACCTCTTCTACTCCTCCTCCACCTCGGGTCAGCAGCTGAGGGCTCTGGGGCGCTCTGCTGCTCCTAAAGTGGACCCTCGGCAGCTGGAGCATCCGTTTCTCAGATACAAAGGTGAGATAAAGGAGATAGGGTGGGGGGGAGGGGGGGGGGGGGGTGTGTAAAGGTCAGCAGCTGAGGACGTTGGGGCGCTCTGCTGGTCTCAGAGTGGACCCTCGGCAGCTGGAGCAGCTGCTTCTGAGATACAAAGGCGGGGCTTGTGCTGGGAATGCGGGATGAAAAGGGTTATGGGAATGCGGCAGCTGGGAATGCCCGGAGCTGAGGGTCATGGGACGTGGTGCTGGCGCTAGAGTGGATGTGGACCCTTGGCAGCTGGAGCAGCTGCTTCTGAGATTCAAAGGTGGGGCCCAGTTGATTGTGTGCAAGCACACACCTACCTCATTCTGATTTTTGAGTCGACTCAAAAAAAGGTGGGGCCTCGATAGTTGTGGTGCCCACATTGATTCCCAAGCGTTTGAGATGCTCCAAACCTCTTTCTCCCACCACCCATTCTTTTGAGTCGACTCAAAAGTCACCAGGTGGGGCCTCGATAGTTGTGGTGCCCACATTGATTCCCAAGCGTTTGAGACGCTCCAAACCTCTTTCTCCCACCACCCATTCTTTTGAGTCGACTCAAAAGTCACCAGGTGGGGCCTCGATAGTTGTGGTGCCCACATTGATTCCCAAGCGTTTGAGACGCTCCAAACCTCTTTCTCCCACCACCCATTCTTTTGAGTCGACTCAAAAGTCACCAGGTGGGGCCTCGATAGTTGTGGTGCCCACATTGATTCCCAAGCGTTTGAGACGCTCCAAACCTCTTTCTCCCACCACCCATTCTTTTGAGTCGACTCAAAAGTCACCAGGTGGGGCCTCGATAGTTGTGGTGCCCACATTGATTTCCAAGCGTTTGAGACGCTCCAAACCTCTTTCTCCCACCACCCATTCTCCTCTCGCCGTTCCCTGCTGCTTCTTTGATCCCCTGCCTCAGACCCTCACTGCGATTTGATTCTCGTAGACGGCATTTCAAAGCTCTGTGAAGACCTCGAGGTGAGTACATGCTGTGTAGGCGGCATTTCAAAGCTATGCCTTGAAAAATATTGCTTTGAAAGGGATGCCGTGGGGCTGGGGATAAGCTGCAGGAGTCTATTTTTTAGGCGCGTCAAGATGGGCTTGGGATGAGAGTTGCCGGACCGGAGTAGTCACTTTTCTAGCTCCACTGCGCTCATCATCCCTCCTCCTTGCTTGCCCACGGCCCTCTTGTTGAGCCGCCTTGGCCTCTGTGACTCTACCCGTATCTCTTCCTGGTCCCGCGGACCTGAGGTCCATTTTTGAGTCGACTCAAAAATCGACTCTTCCTGGTCCCGCGGACCTGAGGTCCCTCTTCTTCGTTTCCCCCGTACCCTCTCCCCCACTCACTTGTCCTCTTCCCGTGATTTGTTTCCCTTCTGGGCGGCAGGTGGATCCTCAAGATATTGTCATGGTACGTGCGTCATCCGTTCTCCCTTATGCTACTATGCATGCACATGCATCTTATGCATGCAAGTCATAGTTTCATGTGTTGCAAACACTGCATACATGCATCGTACGCCACACAGACTGGCCCGTGCTGCCACCACCCCATTCCTTCCACCGCATGCCATCCCATTTGCCAACCCATACCATATCATGCCATGTCATGCCGACCCATGCCTCCCTCGGCAGTTAAGACTATCATGGCACTTCAAGGCAGCGACCATGTGTGAATACTCCAAGGAGGAGTTTCCATTCTCGCTGGAGACTGCTGTTTTTGCCTTCTCCCCATGCATTATCCCGGCACCCCTCCCTGTCCAGCTAATACTATCATGGCACTTCAAGGCAGCGACTATTTGTGAATACTCCAAGGAGGAGTTTCCACTCACGCTGGAGACTGCTGTTTCTCCTTGCGCCTTCCCCTGCCATCTCCTCCCTCTCCTTTCTTCCCGCGCCCCTCCCTCTGCAGCTGATTCTATCATGGCACTTCAAGGCAGCAACCATGTGTGAATACTCCAAGGAGGAGTTTCCATTCACGTTGGAGACTGCTGTTTTTTCCTTCTCCCCATGCATTATCCCGGCACCCCTCCCTCCCTGTCCAGCTAATACTATCATGGCACTTCAAGGCAGCGACCATGTGTGAATACTCCAAGGAGGAGTTCATGCAAGGCATGCAATGACTGGGGTAAGCAAGGCATGCAACGAGTGGGGTAAGCAAGGCATGCAACGAGTGGGGTAAGCAAGGCATGCAACGAGTGGGGTAAGCAAGGCATGCAACGAGTGGGGTAAGCAAGGCATGCAACGAGTGGGGTAAGCAAGGCATGCAACGAGTGGGGTAAGCAAGGCATGCAACGAGTGGGGTAAGCAAGGCATGCAACGAGTGGGGTAAGCAAGGCATGCAACGAGTGGGGTAAGCAAGGCATGCAACGAGTGGGGTAAGCAAGGCATGCAACGAGTGGGGTAAGCAAGGCATGCAACGAGTGGGGTAAGCAAGGCATGCAACGAGTGGGGTAAGCAAGGCATGCAACGAGTGGGGTAAGCAAGGCATGCAACGAGTGGGGTAAGCAAGGCATGCAACGAGTGGGGTAAGCAAGGCATGCAACGAGTGGGGTAAGCAAGGCATGCAACGAGTGGGGTAAGCAAGGCATGCAACGAGTGGGGTAAGCAAGGCATGCAACGAGTGGGGTAAGCAAGGCATGCAACGAGTGGGGTAAGCAAGGCATGCAACGAGTGGGGTAAGCAAGGCATGCAACGAGTGGGGTAAGCAAGGCATGCAACGAGTGGGGTAAGCAAGGCATGCAACGAGTGGGGTAAGCAAGGCATGCAACGAGTGGGGTAAGCAAGGCATGCAACGAGTGGGGTAAGCAAGGCATGCAACGAGTGGGGTAAGCAAGGCATGCAACGAGTGGGGTAAGCAAGGCATGCAACGAGTGGGGTAAGCAAGGCATGCAACGAGTGGGGTAAGCAAGGCATGCAACGAGTGGGGTAAGCAAGGCATGCAACGAGTGGGGTAAGCAAGGCATGCAACGAGTGGGGTAAGCAAGGCATGCAACGAGTGGGGTAAGCAAGGCATGCAACGAGTGGGGTAAGCAAGGCATGCAACGAGTGGGGTAAGCAAGGCATGCAACGAGTGGGGTAAGCAAGGCATGCAACGAGTGGGGTACGTAATTAGGTGACTTATGAGTCGACAGAGGTGTCTTTTGGGTTTTTGAGTCGACTCAAAAGTCACTTCAGCCTTCAAGGCAGCGACCATGTGTGAATATTCCAAGGAGGAGTTCATGCAAGGCATGCAATGACTGGGGTAAGCAAGGCATGCAACGAGTGGGGTAAGCAAGGCATGCAACGAGTGGGGTAAGCAAGGCATGCAACGAGTGGGGTAAGCAAGGCATGCAACGAGTGGGGTAAGCAAGGCATGCAACGAGTGGGGTAAGCAAGGCATGCAACGAGTGGGGTAAGCAAGGCATGCAACGAGTGGGGTACGTAATTAGGTGACTTATGAGTCGACAGAGGTGTCTTTTGGGTTTTTGAGTCGACTCAAAAGTCACTTCAGCCTTCAAGGCAGCGACCATGTGTGAATATTCCAAGGAGGAGTTCATGCAAGGCATGCAATGACTGGGGTAAGCAAGGCATGCAACGAGTGGGGTAAGCAAGGCATGCAACGAGTGGGGTAAGCAAGGCATGCAACGAGTGGGGTAAGCAAGGCATGCAACGAGTGGGGTAAGCAAGGCATGCAACGAGTGGGGTAAGCAAGGCATGCAACGAGTGGGGTAAGCAAGGCATGCAACGAGTGGGGTACGTAATTAGGTGACTTATGAGTCGACAGAGGTGTCTTTTGGGTTTTTGAGTCGACTCAAAAGTCACTTCAGCCTTCAAGGCAGCGACCATGTGTGAATATTCCAAGGAGGAGTTCATGCAAGGCATGCAATGACTGGGGTAAGCAAGGCATGCAATGACTGGGGTAAGCAAGGCATGCAACGACTGGGGTAAGCAAGGCATGCAACGAGTGGGGTAAGCAAGGCATGCAACGAGTGGGGTAAGCAAGGCATGCAACGAGTGGGGTAAGCAAGGCATGCAACGAGTGGGGTAAGCAAGGCATGCAACGAGTGGGGTAAGCAAGGCATGCAACGAGTGGGGTAAGCAAGGCATGCAACGAGTGGGGTAAGCAAGGCATGCAACGAGTGGGGTAAGCAAGGCATGCAACGAGTGGGGTAAGCAAGGCATGCAACGAGTGGGGTAAGCAAGGCATGCAACGAGTGGGGTAAGCAAGGCATGCAACGAGTGGGGTAAGCAAGGCATGCAACGAGTGGGGTAAGCAAGGCATGCAACGAGTGGGGTAAGCAAGGCATGCAACGAGTGGGGTAAGCAAGGCATGCAACGAGTGGGGTAAGCAAGGCATGCAACGAGTGGGGTAAGCAAGGCATGCAACGAGTGGGGTAAGCAAGGCATGCAACGAGTGGGGTAAGCAAGGCATGCAACGAGTGGGGTAAGCAAGGCATGCAACGAGTGGGGTAAGCAAGGCATGCAACGAGTGGGGTAAGCAAGGCATGCAACGAGTGGGGTAAGCAAGGCATGCAACGAGTGGGGTAAGCAAGGCATGCAACGAGTGGGGTACGTAATTAGGTGACTTATGAGTCGACAGAGGTGTCTTTTGGGTTTTTGAGTCGACTCAAAAGTCACTTCAGCCTTCAAGGCAGCGACCATGTGTGAATATTCCAAGGAGGAGTTCATGCAAGGCATGCAATGACTGGGGTAAGCAAGGCATGCAATGACTGGGGTAAGCAAGGCATGCAACGACTGGGGTACGCAAGGCATGCAACGAGTGGGGTAAGCAATCCACGACGAAGAAAGTGGGGATAGAGAGTGGGGACGAGAAGGAGATGAGAAGAGAGGGGATGAGGACTCGAAATCGGGGCTGGAGAGAGGATTAACAGATAGAGCCATGTAGCAGTGTCAGTGCCCTATTAGTACCCTATCAGTGCTTTATCAGTGCCCTATCTCCGTTCTCCCATTTTTCCCTCTCCTCTTCTCAGTGTCAGCAGCGCGGGCGAGCTCAAGGCACGGTTGCCGGCACTGCGATCAGAAATCAACGACGACCGTGAGTGTTCGAGGGGGGGTGACTTGGAAGAATGCTAGGTAGGAGGAGAGGGTAGCACTTGAAGCAGGAGGAGAGGAAAGGCCGAACGGAGTGCTAGGCGCGTGTGAATGTTGCTTCTTGCTCCTCGGTACTTCTGCGCTTGCCACATTCGCTCTTACTATCTGTGGGGCATGTGCATGGCATGTGGGCATGTCGTGGCGTGTGCATGTGGGCATGTGATGGCATGTGGGCATGTGGTGGCGTGTGCATGTGGGCATGTGGTGGCGTGTGCATGTGGGCATGTGGTGGCGTGTGGTGGCGTGTGGGCATGTGGTGGCGTGTGGGCATGATATGTGCGCTGCGCGTGTGCATGTTGCTTCTTGCTCCTCGGTACTTCTGCGGTTGCCACATTTGTTTTTGCTATCTGTGGGGTATGTGCATGGCACGTGGGCATGTGGTGGCATGTGGGCATGATATGTGCGCTGCGTGTCGGCATGTGATGTGTGCGGCGTGGCATGTGGGTGTGTGCATGTTTGTTTTCAATACAGATAAATTCAGGGAGATTTACAACTTCTCCTTCGACTGGGCAAAGGAGAAGGTCGGTTTCAGCTTTTCTATCAGTGAAAGAAACAGGTTATTCATGTGATGTGACCACCACACATGCCTCTCATGTGTCCACCACACATGCCTCTCATGTGACCACCACACATGCCTCTCATGTGACCACCACACATGCCTCTCATGTGACCAACACACATGCCTCTCATGTGACCACCACACATGCCTCTCATGTGACCACCACACATGCCTCTCATGTGACCACCACACATGCCTCTCATGTGACCACCACACATGCCTCTCATGTGACCAACACACATGCCTCTCATGTGACCAACACACATGCCTCTCATGTGACCAACACACATGCCTCTCATGTGACCAACACACATGCCTCTCATGTGACCACCACACATGCCTCTCATGTGACCACCACACATGCCTCTCATGTGACCAACACACATGCCTCTCATGTGACCACCACACATGCCTCTCATGTGACCACCACACATGCCTCTCATGTGACCACCACACATGCCTCTCATGTGACCACCACACATGCCTCTCATGTGACCAACACACATGCCTCTCATGTGACCACCACACATGCCTCTCATGTGACCAACACACATGCCTCTCATGTGACCAACACACATGCCTCTCATGTGACCAACACACATGCCTCTCATGTGACCAACACACATGCCTCTCATGTGACCAACACACATGCCTCTCATGTGACCACCACACATGCCTCTCATGTGACCAACACACATGCCTCTCATGTGACCAACACACATGCCTCTCATGTGACCAACACACATGCCTCTCATGTGACCAACACACATGCCTCTCATGTGACCACCACACATGCCTCTCATGTGACCAACACACATGCCTCTCATGTGACCAACACACATGCCTCTCATGTGACCAACACACATGCCTCTCATGTGACCAACACACATGCCTCTCATGTGACCAACACAGCTGCCTCTCATCTGACCAACACACATGCCTCTCATGTGACCAACACAGCTGCCTCTCATGTGACCAACACAGATGCCTCTCTTGTGACCAACACAGATGCCTCTCATGTGTCCACCACACATGCCTCTCATGTGACCACCACACATGCCTCTCATGTGACCACCACACATGCCTCTCATGTGACCACCCCACATGCCTCTCATGTGACCACCACACATGCCTCTCATGTGACCAACACACATGCCTCTCATGTGACCACCACACATGCCTCTCATGTGACCACCACACATGCCTCTCATGTGACCACCACACATGCCTCTCATGTGACCACCACACATGCCTCTCATGTGACCAACACACATGCCTCTCATGTGACCAACACACATGCCTCTCATGTGACCAACACACATGCCTCTCATGTGACCACCACACATGCCTCTCATGTGACCAACACACATGCCTCTCATGTGACCAACACACATGCCTCTCATGTGACCACCACACATGCCTCTCATGTGACCAACACACATGCCTCTCATGTGACCAACACACATGCCTCTCATGTGACCAACACACATGCCTCTCATGTGACCAACACACATGCCTCTCATGTGACCAACACACATGCCTCTCATGTGACCAACACACATGCCTCTCATGTGACCAACACACATGCCTCTCATGTGACCAACACACATGCCTCTCATGTGACCAACACACATGCCTCTCATGTGACCACCACACATGCCTCTCATGTGACCAACACACATGCCTCTCATGTGACCAACACACATGCCTCTCATGTGACCAACACACATGCCTCTCATGTGACCACCACACATGCCTCTCATGTGACCAACACACATGCCTCTCATGTGACCAACACACATGCCTCTCATGTGACCACCACACATGCCTCTCATGTGACCAACACACATGCCTCTCATGTGACCAACACACATGCCTCTCATGTGACCAACACACATGCCTCTCATGTGACCAACACACATGCCTCTCATGTGACCAACACACATGCCTCTCATGTGACCACCACACATGCCTCTCATGTGACCAACACACATGCCTCTCATGTGACCAACACACATGCCTCTCATGTGACCAACACACATGCCTCTCATGTGACCAACACACATGCCTCTCATGTGACCACCACACATGCCTCTCATGTGACCAACACACATGCCTCTCATGTGACCAACACACATGCCTCTCATGTGACCACCACACATGCCTCTCATGTGACCAACACACATGCCTCTCATGTGACCAACACACATGCCTCTCATGTGACCAACACACATGCCTCTCATGTGACCAACACACATGCCTCTCATGTGACCAACACACATGCCTGTCATGTGACCAACACACATGCCTCTCATGTGACCACCACACATGCCTCTCATGTGACCAACACACATGCCTCTCATGTGACCAACACACATGCCTCTCATGTGACCAACACACATGCCTCTCATGTGACCAACACACATGCCTCTCATGTGACCACCACACATGCCTCTCATGTGACCAACACACATGCCTCTCATGTGACCAACACACATGCCTCTCATGTGACCAACACACATGCCTCTCATGTGACCAACACACATGCCTCTCATGTGACCACCACACATGCCTCTCATGTGACCAACACACATGCCTCTCATGTGACCAACACACATGCCTCTCATGTGACCAACACACATGCCTCTCATGTGACCAACACACATGCCTCTCATGTGACCAACACAGCTGCCTCTCATCTGACCAACACACATGCCTCTCATGTGACCAACACAGCTGCCTCTCATGTGACCAACACACATGCCTCTCATGTGACCAACACAGCTGCCTCTCATGTGACCAACACAGATGCCTCTCTTGTGACCAACACAGATGCCTCTCATGTGACCAACACAGCTGCCTCTCATGTGACCAACACACATGCCTCTCATGTGACCAACACAGCTGCCTCTCATGTGACCAACACAGATGCCTCTCTTGTGACCAACACAGATGCCTCTCTTGTGACCACCACAGATTGGACCACTATTTGCTGCTGCTGCTCACACCCCTCATTCCCATCTCCCGCTTCTCTACCTGCAGGGTCAGAAGTCTCTGGCATTCGACACGGCCATAGGCATGTGGCAGCTGCTCTTCACTGCGCGGCCATGGCGATTTGTCGAGCACTGGTGTGAATACCTGCAGGTAGGGCTGCTGCTGCTGCGAGGACTTGGTATGAGGAGTACTTTCAGGTGAGACTCATTCTGCGAATACCCAGTGTGAATATCTCCAGGTAGGCCGTTTGCTGTGAGGACCTGTGGTGGGGTTACTTGCAGGTAAGACTGGTTATGAGTGTATCTTCCAGCTGGGCAGGTCAGTCACAGGTTGGGCAATGTTAGCTTTATCCTCTGGGAGTGAACAGACTTGGGGCTTCAAGGCTTTTTTCGAGCCATTTGCTCCCTTCCCGGCCTTCCCTTGTTCCCCCAATTCAGTGTCCTCCCCTCCATTCAACCCCGATCGTCTGGCTTCCATCCCCAGAATGTCTTGTGCTTGCACCCTCCAATCCCGTCCACCCTGCCCTACCCTCCCCGCCCCGCACCGCCCCTCTCTGTCAATCCGCAGATGAAACACAACAAGGCCATTTCTCGAGACACGTGGCAGCAGCTATTAGAATTCACCAAGGTACGCTGCAACTTTCCTTGGTTAAATTAAAAACAGCAAGCTGATCGATCTTAGCCAACCCTCCTCTCCGCCCCCATCCACTGTGTTTCCACCTCATACACTCTCCATTGCACACCCGCTGTTCTGCAGATCAAGGACCCATCGCTCTCATCGTACGATGAGGAGGGTGCGTGGCCATACCTGGTGGACGGTAAAATAGCAAGTTTTGTGTCGCACCTGGGGGAGGCGGCACTGGAGCCCGGCAAACCGGGCAGTATGCCTTCATACACTCTTCTCTCATTCTCCTTGTTGCCCTCTCATCTCACCCGCTCCCCCGCAGATCACGGACCCATCGCTCTCATCGTACGATGAGGAGGGCGCGTGGCCATACCTGGTTGATGAGTTTGTGTCACACCTGAGGGAGGAAGGCGTGGTGCCCAGCAAACCCGACGCCGCGTAGCTGCTTACCACTCCTCTCACTGCTCCCTGCACTGCTCCTCACTTGGCCCCTTTCATCACGGCTCCTATCACCACTGCTCCCGCCATACCTCGTGCACAAGTTTGCGTCACACTCGAGGGGGGGGAGAGTGGTTCCTCGCAAGCCCGATTCCGCCTAGCCTTCACACGTGCCATTGCATCACTGCGTCTCTCTCTGCCCCTCTCATCACTGCCCCTCTCACTGCTTCTGCTCCCACCATACCTGGTTACGAGTTTAGCCCCATATACCTCTCACTACTCCCACTGCTCCTCTCACACCAGTCACTCCCTCTCACCGTCCTCACCCTGCGCCACTCCCTCTCACCGTCCTCGCCCTGCGCCACTCCCTCTCACCGTCCTCCCCCTGCGTCACTCCCTCTCACCACACGAGTTTGTGCCACTCCTGAGGGAGGCAGGAGGGGCGTAGCCTGAGGACGCTTAGCCCTTCCCACATGCCTGCACGCATACCTTCACTGCCCCTCTCACCGGCAGCTTTACAGCGCATCTCATCTCGCCACCCATCTCACTCGTTGCATCACAATTGCTCTTGCTGCCCCTCACACGGTGCCATGCCAACTTCCATTTTGTTGGCCAAAATCCATTTTTTTTGCTTTGTATGGTAAAATCAAATCGGGATATATCAGAGCGCATGTAGCC